>NQLW01000026.1:1197338-1241187 GCA_002312845.1 Kalanchoe fedtschenkoi | reverse complement strand
TGGATTTAGTACTCCCCAAACTAGCAACGTACTGAAAAATGAAAAGACAACAAACGAGTAAAGCAATGCCTTATTTTATATAATATAGATCTCATGCAGCAGAATAAGTTTACTGCCAGTAATCAAATGATATTGTTTGGATTTTATTAACTCAAACATATGCTTAAGTTTTCAGATTTTGTCTTTGTCTCTCACAAAGTTTTTTCATCTCTAATTTAACTTTTTTGTGTTACAAATTGATTATGGTTATGATTCTACAATTCCTCGTAAATATGGCATGCGATGGGTAGGTTTACAGATGGTTAATCCTTATTAATAATTTGTCGCATATTCATTCTATTCAACTCTATCGACCTCTTATATTCATTTATAGAATTTCTTATTTTCTTCTCATAATTTGATTAAAAATTGAACTTTAGCGATTTGGGATCACAATTAGAAAAACATGTTACTTTAGGGTTGGGTGAAATCCATTTGTGATTTTACTGCCGCTGTGTGAAATAGATGTTATTGATTGAATGAAATTTTGAGGAAATAATGGGTAAAAAAGAGGAGTCGGATCGGAAGTTTCGTGGAAGACAAGAAATTAGAGGAGAAGGAGAGACAGAGTAAAATTGGAAAGTAAGACTTTGTTCATGAGTATGAAGGAAAAAGGGAGAAACTATTTGAAAGATGAAGAAAAGAAAGGAGAGAAAATGATGAGAAAGAGAAAAAATAATTATTACTAATTTGCAAGGATTTGAGAGGAAATGGGAAAAAAATGTGACACGTTTATTAAATTACCCTTAGATTTAGTAGAGATGGAGAATAAAATGAGGACATTTAAATAAAATTTGGTTCAAATCTTCCCAAATGCCTTCTTAAAAAACTCACAAAAAACTTTAATTAGTTTTTCTTCATTTTCCTATTTTCCCTCCTAAAACTGACTTGAAAATACCTAAGTCTATGTGTTAACAAAGGCCAAACTACATGCTTTAGTATGAGTCCTATTTGGTAAAACCATTAATCCGTAAATAGACGGCTTGAAAGTGGGGTGGGATGCTCTATTAAATACGCCTCAAATGTCAGTAAGGGGTCCAAATAAAACAAATCAACCCATAAAGATTGGGTTGGCCCGCCAGAAATGCGAGAAGTCATTCTCAATTTTCAATAACTATGGTTTTGCATGAAAGAATGAATAAAAATTGGCTGTAACAGAAGCACAGAAGTTTATCAAACCCTAGATCTTAATAAATTTCAATTTGAGGAGGACTTCAATCTCCATTTACCGTATAACTGCTGCATGAACCTTGGTCATGCTAGCTCAGAAGGTGTTTCCAGCAGCAGCTACTCGAACCAATTAAGTTCCTTTATTTGACATATGCATTATCACGTACTATCGGTGCATCATTTATATTAAAATGTGCTGATGACAATTATTTTCTGTGTGTATATGTTGGCGCAAGCGGAAGAAAAATGAGATTTTTGAGGAAGGCAAAGGTGCAGCTTTTGCAAGAATTTTATTATTATTTTTTCATATGCTTACAATTGTTGGAGTACATTATTTATAGGTAGTATGTGTAACTCTTAGTTTACCTAAGAAGTTACAAAATATGACAATTACACTACCATTTAAACTATCATAGGGTGCCAGAAGACTAACTATTCATTAACTTTCAACCCTTCAACAGTCCAATTGACTCTCTTTTTAATGTCACAAATTAATTCTAATACCCCTTTTAATTTTTTATCTTCAACTTCTTCTTGAATTCTTCAAACTTCTCTTTGATGACACTTTTTGTCATGTAATCTGTCGGCTGATCATATGTATTTATGAATTCAAAGCTGACTTCACCATTGTTCATCAAATCACGAATGTAATGATGCTTCATCTCAATTGCATGATAAAGTATATCAGATTCATACATTGGCACAACGGTATGATATACTTTAGAGTAGGAGCAACTGTTTACAACTTGTCATCGCGTTCAAGTGCATGAGTATATATATTTTGCTGAGTTTAAGTCATTACAAGAACTTCATGTTTAGAATTGATGATCAACAAATCACAAGTTAGTCATCTGAACGACATGTTTGTCTATTGATTTTCTTCTCTCTTGCAGCGCATAGATCTGATTCTCACCAAATTAATCTGAAATCCCTCAAATTTTGAGTCTTTTTATTTGTTAAATGTCTTTTTTCTAATGTTGCATAATTCATTGTCCCTATGGATTAACCGTGTACTTACTACTAGCTAGTGAGTCATATGTATAAATTTTATTTGTATTGAACATCTATGGACACTCATGTCCGATGGGACGCATTGGGATCAGCCTGCGCTGGCCAACACACATTCGACACTATGGCACTCACACGGTCGTCTACTGGTGAATGGTATATGTATTCTAGTGCCACATCTCATACAACGTCGGACACCAATAATCTCACTCATATCCATTTGACATCACCTTCTAACATTATGTTCGGTAATGGGTCTTTGTTTCCTATTATTTCCACTGGTTCCACCATCTTGCATGTCAGTCGAGGTTCGTTTAACTTACGTAACGTTCTGGACACCCCAAATATTATCAAGCATTTAGTTTTTGTCTGCCAATTCACCACTAATAGTAATTATTCCATCAAATTTTATCTGCATAGTTTTTTTTTGAAGGATCTTCACACCAAAAATGTATTCACCAGGTCCATTAATGCTAATCCCCTCTATCCAATGTTGCCGTCCTTTTCAAGTCACCATGCCTTCACCGCTGAAGCCTCCTCAACACTTTGGCACCGTTGTCTCGGACACCTTGGATCGGGGCTTTCTCCAAACTAAACAACACTGCTACAATTTCTTGCAATAAAGGCGATCTTGGGTCTTTTGGTGATGCTTTGTCAATTCGTACACCTCACTCGTTTACCATTTGCTATTTCCAAACTCTCACACTCTCAAGAACTTTGATTAAGTACATTGTGACGTATGGACCTCTCTCATTGCCAGTGTCTATGGTTACAAATACTATCTCATTATTTTTGATGACTGCTCCTTCTTTCTCTAGACTATATCTAAATTAGTCCGACGCATTTTCCACCATCTCTCACTTTTTCTCCTACGTCTCTAAACACAATTCGGCCGCATCATTAAAAGTGTGCATTGTGAAAATGGTCGTGAATTTAACAATTATATTGCATGCACATTTTTTCTCACTCATGATGCGGTCCTTCTCATGTCCTATCCCCACACCTCCCAGCAGAATGGTAGAGCCAAACGCATCATTCGAACCACCGGGAACATCATATGCTCCCTTATGTTTCAGGTTAATCTCCCCTCCTAATATTGGGTCGAGGCACTCCACGCCGCACATATCTTTTTAACCATCATCTCTTTAAAAATCTTCATTTCATCATCTCGCGTCATGTCATCTTTGATGAAGCTACATTTCTATTTGCAGACATGGAGGCATTTTTGTCTTCTTCTAACCTTGATTTTTATTGGACATGGCCGCTTTGAGTGGGGTATCTTTTTCCTACATGTACATCGATTTTTTTTCATACATAGCACACCCTGCATAGCCCCTGCCTTCTACCACAATGGGATTCTCTCCGTCAACAGCAGTCAGTTGGGCTACCATTATGCAGCCCACAACAGCATTAACACCAACTGTGCAGAGTTTACTCACACTTTTTATTATCTCGCTGATCATGAGTTGGCAACATCGAATAACGTGAGCATGGTCTCAGCCAGTCGAGAGGCTCTCATGAACTGCAGTGTCGATAAAGTCTGTTCAGAATGCTCACCAGATGGTCATCCAAGAAAAGCCCGTTTTTTTTACTTTTTATCAATCTGTCTAATATTGTGATTAATCTAGTCAATTTAGAATAATGAAGGATATTGAAGGCCACAATGAAGGAGAGGTTGAAAGGTACATTGAAGGACCTTGAAGACTACAATGAAGAAGAAGAGTGAAGGACACATTTAAGATGGACCATGAAGGGCTATGAAGATGACAATCAAGAGTGGGAGTTACCAAAAGACTAGGATAGATTTTGTGTAGTATAAATAGATGTACATTTTTCTCAATAACAAAAATACAACAAGCTTTCTAGCTCACACACATTTTCTTATTCTTTGATCTTGGCCAACAATTGGTATCAAGAGCCTTGTTAAGCTTCTACGCAATATCAATGTCGGCTTCACCTCATGCTAGCGGCAACACGAGGTCACCAACAAGGCGGAGTCGCCATGGCTCACAATCACCCCCACCACGACGATCGCGCACCACCACTAGGCGCGATGTCATTGTTGAGCGCGTCGTGAAGGAAACGGCCGGGTCCGTTGTCTACCCCACGTTGACGCGCACAAACTACACCGAATGGTCGTTGGTGATGAAGGTCAACTTCCAAGCGCAAAGTCTCTGGGAGGCCATTGATTCTGGTGACGCGGATCACCGTGATGACCGTATGACACTTTCAGCCATTCTCCGGGCCGTGCCGCAAGAGATGTGGTCGCGCCTTGCAGTCAAGCGCACTGCGAAGGAGGTATGAGATGCCATTAGGATCATGCGTGTGGGTGATGATCGTGTTCGCGAGGCGAATGCAGAACAACTCCGGCGGGAGTTCGGCGACATCGAGTTCAAGGAGGGTGAATCAATTGACGACTTCACCAATCGCATCTCTGGCTTGGCAAGCAAGCTCCGCACCCTAGGCGATGACATCAAAGATGTTGAGGTAATTAAAAAAATGCTTCAAGTTGTACCGGATCAATTTACGCAAGTGGCTATTGCAATTGAGACGTTGCTCGACTTGAGGGATTTATCGATCGAGGAAGTGTCAGGCCGTCTCCGCGTTGTTGAGCAGCGGTACACGCGTGCCAACGGTGTCCGCGAGAAGGGCAACCATGGGAAAGGAACATCACGTGACGCTAAAGACACTCAGTCCACCGGCGATGACGGCGGGGCCAACAAGAAGGACAAGTGCCACTACTGTGGCAAAATAGGTCATTGGGCTCGTGACTACCGAAAGAAGAAGAGGGATGAGGCGCACCTAGTACAAGAGGGTGGCGACGATGATGAGCCGTCTTTACTGATGACTCAGGTAGCCTCGCTGACATCCTGTCCCGAGCACCCTCATGTGCTCAATGAGAAGACAAACATGGGTGGCTGTATTTTTCTCAAAGAAGAACGCGCCACGGTGGAGGTCGGCAACTCCTATTCTGACAAACAGGAGACTGGCGTGTGGTACTTGGACACTGGAGCGTCAAACCACATGACTGGCAATATTGGAGTACTTTCGGAGCTAGATCGCACAATTACTGGAACAGTGCGCTTTGGTGATAGTTCGGTCGTGGACATCGTCGGACGTGGCACAGTCGTACTTGCGGCGCGGCAAGGACGTCACCATGTCCTAACCAACGTCTACTTTATTCCGAAGCTCCTCAACAACATCATTAGCTTGGGCCAACTCGACGAGGTTGGATGCCAGGTCCTAATCGAAGGAGGTGTGCTTCGAGTACGCGACTCGCAAAAGCAACTTCTTGTCAATGTACAATAATCATCAAATCGATTGTAGAAAATCAGTCTCACACTAGCACAACCACTTTCCCTCCTAGCGCAATCCGGCGATGATCTGTGGCTCTGGCATGGGCGTTATGGCCACTTGAACTTTGACACATTGAAGAAGTTTGATGACCGAAACACGAAGATGGTGTTTGTAGGCTATGAGCCGGGCTCAAAAGGCTACATAGTGTATGACCCTGCTGGTGGTCGACTACACATCTCTCGCGACGTGGTGTTCGATGAAGCGAAAGGGTGGAATTGGGAGGAAACTGACATGAATGACACTCCAGAGACATTCAATGTCGAGTACACGGTTGACGCTGTTTCTGGCAGTGACGGACAGAACGAGCTAGAACCTACCACACCCACGGTAGGTGGGGCCACCTCCGAGGTCAATAACATCAGGTTTGCAACGCCTCCATCTCAAATACCATCCGATATTGACCTAGATGGCGAGGGTGCACCACGACGGTTCCGCACCATAGCTGATTGCATCGCCACCTCTGAGCCACGAGAGTTGGAACCAGAAGATCTTCTCTTCGCAACATCAGAAGAGTCTGTCTCCTTCACCGAGGGCAACGCTGATCCAGCTTGGAGGGCGACAATGGAGGAAGAGATGACCGCCATCAAGGACAACCACACTTGGGAGCTCGTGGATCTCCCTATTGGTCATCGTTCGATTGGCCTCAAATGGGTATACAATTGCAAGAAAGATGCACAAGGGGCAGTGATCAAGCACAAACCGCTTTTAGTACTGAAGGGGTGTCGAAAGCGAGTGTATCGAAAGTGGCCAGATCTCCATCCAAAAATTTCACACCGACGACTAGCTGGCAAACATTCTGACAAAATCCCTTGGTCAAGTGGGATTTTAACATATGCGCTCGAAGATCGGTGTCATTGACATTCTCATCAACTAGATTAAGGGGGAGAATATTGTGATTAATCTAGTCAATTTAGAATAATGAAGGATATTGAAGGCCACAATGAAGGAGAGGTTGAAAGGCACATTAAGGGACCTTGAAGACCACAATGAAGAAGAAGAAGAGTGAAGGACACATTCAAGATGGACCATGAAGGGCTATGAAGATGACAATCAAGAGTGGAAGTTACCAAAAGACTAGGATAGATTTTGTGTAGTATAAATAGATGTACATTTTTCTCAATAACAAAACAACAACAAGCTTTCTAGCTCACACACATTTTCTTATTTTTTGATCTTGGCCAACAACTAACACTTCATACCTTGACGCTCTCCTCACTCCCAAAGAGTTATCACGGTGCGATTGCTGATCCTAATTTGTGTGCAGCGATGATCGAAGCAGTCGAGCCCTTAAGGAAAATAACACTTGGTATCTCGTTCCACGTCCTGCCAACGTGAATATCATCACAGGAAAATGGGTATTCTACCACAAATTCTTCTAGATGACTCTCTAGATCGATATAAAATACGTTGGATTCTTTGTGCTCATGCAAAGAATAGCAGACACTTACTATAATGAAACTTTCAGTCCCGGCCGTGGTCAAACCTACAACCATCTACATTGTACTCACACTGTTGCTCTCTCGAGATTGGCTTATGAATTCCTTCATGACACTCTCTGAAATAGTATACTACACCCAGCCATCTAGATCCAACACAATCTAATCATGTTTGTCGTCTCAACAAGTCTCTCTCAAGCAGGCTCCTCGAGCTTGGCACTATGAGTTGGGACAATAAATAAAAATCAATAAAGTGATAAATCGAATCAAATCAAACCGAATTGATAGATTTGGGGTGAAGTGTTATTGGTTTGGTTATGGTTTCAATTTTAAAAAATAGATGACAATAGTTCGATTTTATTTTTTATTTTTTTTCAAACTAAACTATTTCAGGAGGTTCCATGGAGAACTCCAAATCATGTGAGAACTGAAAACTCCATAATATTCATTCGATTAAGCAATCAGACGAACCTGATTAATTGAGACAAATGATAGTGAGGGTAAGGGGAAGACACTTGTCACTATTTGAAGGGTGGAGGTATAATGGTCCAGCAAAAAAATGATTTATATTTTTATGAAGTACAAAGTTCAACGTACAAAGCACAAAATACAAAATCAATAGTATAGTGTTTATGTTTCATAGTTTATAGTTCAGAATTCAAAATATAAGGAAAGTACATAGTTTCAAAATAAAGAAAAAATTCAAAAGGGGCTCTGAACTACCACGGCTTACCCAATTGCGGTCCGAACTACCACGATTTTCAAAAATAAGGTGCGATAGAAAAAAAATGAACTGAGCAAACCTGGGTTGTCATTCCCGGTTTTCTTAAAACAAATTGCCAATGTCATTCCCTATTTTGTAAACTGGGGCAAAATCAAAATAAAATAGTAAAATAGGATAGAATCAAAATTAAATAGTGAAATAAAAAAATCCCTTTTCTCAGCACAATGCAATAGCTATGCACTATTGGGTAAGTTCAAAGTTTGTCAGTTACACTTTCTTTTGAGTTTATTGCTTTCTCATTAATGTCTTGCTGTGATTTATGGAGTCTAGTGCTGTCTCCATTTTCCCAACTTCCGGACTCTATGCACGGTTAACTGCGTCCTTCTTGAGATGTTACGGGAAAAAAATAGGAACGTGGTGCCTGAATCTAAGCGGGAAAAAAAAAATTTATTGTATATTGCAAGTTAACAACAATGAATATCAAACAGAATCCGCTCCAACTCAGTCCCCAAATTCTCAAACAAAATGCAGAGATCCTTTGGAGCAAGGAGAAGCACAAATATAACTTACAATTACAAGCCTGAGAGATGTCCCTTGGGCAACGCAGGTGGTGAAGGCACAAAGAACTCATTATCAGTCCAGTTGGTCTCACCCCAATGCCTCAGCATACTTTTCCAAGAGCATAACTTATCGGTGCAAATCTTAAGCCTCTCGTCCTTCACTTCAATCTTCCAATGCTCGTCCGAGTACTTATCCTTCTCCGCCTGCATCCTATCCCATTCAAGCTGCGCCTTCTGCTTCGATCTCAGCAAACAAAATTGATGCAGAACCTTAGGCATGGCATCGTGCACCTGCCACCATTTAGCGTGGGCTACATCGCTCGCAAACTCCTGTAAAAAGTTCACATTCCAGTTGCAGTCATAGTCTCGAAAACAAAGCCATGGCTTGACACCCAAATAGTGTAAAACGTATAGGATCGGAGGGTTGGCCCCGAACAAATAAGTCTTCTGTCTCTTCTTCTCCTCCTCATCTCCTGCCCAAAAATGCTTCAAGAAATTCATGTGCCTTGGAATTCGATGCCACCAGGTAAATATCTCATTCAGGTAGCCTTGGTCACCGCCGTTATACGACTCTATCTCATCTATATGATCCATCAGAAGGTTGAACGTGCAGTTTGATGGCTCGATGACCATCACACCTGAATTGAAAAGCGAGCCGTTGTTCCCCGTGGCTGAAATTTCAGGCATGCTGAATAAGAAGTCTATGTTCCTTAGAATGAGCATGTCTGCATCGATGAAAATGATCTTGTCGTAATCCGTGAGCTGCCAGAGGCGAAACTTGCTGTAGTTCCACTCGTTGTACGCGTCTTTCTCAGCTTTCGGGTTCCTTATTCTTTGTATTGTTCGAATTGTCCAACCAGCAGCTTCAAGTCCACTCCTGTGGTATTCACTAATAGTTTCATCCACAAGTATCACCAGATCACGCGTAGAGCCAGCCATTCGGATGCTTTGCGCTGCAGCTATTGCGCCACATACATATACGTGGGCTGAGTGGAGAATGGTCGCATAGGCCTCCCTACGCGCATTTCCTGAGTAGACTCTTGCTGGATCGAAAAACTTAATGTCAAAATGATAGATTCATACATTTTTTTGAAGAAGTTTATTATGAATACTTAATCAGTTATGTCAACCTAGACTAACTCATAATCTTACACACATCTTGACTACCAGTAAAGAGAGCTTCAGCTATTCAAAAATTGTTACCTTCGTCTCTGAAGGGTAATGCAAGCTCGCAGGACCCGACTGGGAGATGGACCTTATCTCTCAGCACATTCAAATCCGGAGCATAAAGCCACGCTTTTCCTTCTCTTGCCACCAGTTCCTTGCATCGAAACAGATTTGGTAGTGGAAAGCATTCTGTCACAAAGAGGACATGAACCTGATAGTCACCTTTTGAGTACACTGAAAGCTTAGCAGCTGCAAGCTGCAAATGCAACCTAGCCACATCTTTCGACCAATTTCCAATGTTCTGGCATGGCAGCTTGACTGCTATTAAGTCAAGCCTTTTCCTTGGTGCTTCCACATCCGGGACATCTGGACATCTGGGGATCTCGTCATCCTCCTCTTCATCGATCCACTCAGGATACAATGAGTCCCACGTCACATTTTTCTTCACATAGTCTATTTTCAGTGATAAGTGCACGGCATTGGGGATCAGGTGCTTCCAAGACTTTGTTTCACTTCTGTTGAAATTTAGCAATCCAACTCCAAAATACTTATCATTTCTATGCAACTTCTCCACGACGATCCTGACATGGTCCCAGTCGATGTCCAAATCTGAGGCGTAGCGCAGATCTGGCTGACCCATAATCCACCTGTTAACAAAATTCGGGCTGCAGTATGGAGATACATGCATCTAGTATCAAAGCATTCTCAGCAAGTCTCAGAAAATGGTTCTCTGAAAACAGAAAAATGGCTTACCCTAAGTCAGAGCGTGACATATGAACGTCTCTATTACTTGGATCAGGAGAATGTAGGAGTGTAAATAATATATCCAAGATGATGAACACGAGGACGATTTTGAGCACTGGATACTTGCAGTTTGGGCCGACGCGTGCTATGTGGAAGAACTTGATCTCATCGTCCTTGGATTTACCTCTTGGCCATCTCTTCGATGCATCTTCACTGCTCAAAAACAAAGACATAAGTAAACCAGAACCAGCAGAATTGCAAAAAAGAGGCGGCGAGCAAGATTTCATTGACCCAGTTGGCATTCGGTCATAAGTAATTTGGTTTGAATGGGATTGTGGCTTACTTGGAAGGATAAGTTCTTTGCCTAGCTTCCCTGGAATGCGGCGAGGACGCCATTGATCCTCTCACGAAAGCTTCCAGTACCTAGATCAACGCATCATTTGACTTGAAAGCAGAAGACTGTTGTATTGCGATGGAGATGGAAGGAACAGAGGGAGTTAGGTTTTTGCTGTTTGGTTACTATATGATCAAACAAGCAACCTCCCAGGCATAAGTACGAGCAATATCCAACACGAGTTAAAAACATAAAATTATACAAATATACATGAAGATGACGAAATTTATGTTACTATATCTCTGGTTGCCCACACCACCACCCATACTGAAAGAGATGTTGTAGCCGTTCACAACTGCTTGCATTGCATTGCATGCTTGTCTATCTGTACACATCCTCTGCTATAATGCGCCATGTGGATGCTTGGCTTTGAAGGCATATGCTTGTTTGTATGAAATTTCAATTCGGAATACATCTAGCCTCTTTACAGTTACAAAAACTGTGTCTGGCCCTGTGGCACTGGTTAGAAGAACAAAGCTAGTTCTTGGCTCCATCTTTCAACAGCTTTAAAAACCAGTTGCGAAGCTAATTTGATTATTAGTGTGGTTGGATTCGATGAATATGATGATCGGGGCCAGACACGGCTTTTTGCAAAATAAAAATAATAATATGATGGGGTCGATTTGATGTACATAATGACCGTAATATTTGAGGAGGTGAGTGTCTTAATGTCTAATCATACCTGGTAAAGGGTGCTGCAACTGTAATGAGAGTCTGCGGGGTGGCACCTAATTAGATAAGCAACCATCTGTCACACAGAGATGAAAGTGTTTTGTTTTGTGTTGAATTGGGATTTAAGGAACATAACTACTCATCTTGCAAATGATAAGACAGACAACATCGGAATGATGATGAACGATGTAGACATGCACGCATATGTGTTTGTTTGAACACAAGAGAAGACGTAGAAGAGAAGTAAAGGGTTGGAGGAAGGCAAGTAGGTGAAGCTGTTTGTAGCTGCAGATTGCATTTTGCATTAGAAGCAAAGCAAAAGAACCACACAAGCTGTGTATTGAGAAGTAGGAAGGCGAGAAGTGAAGCTGTTTGCAGCTGCAGATTACATTCTGTATCTAGAAGCAAAGCAAAAACAACCACAAAACTGCGTAGGCTTAGGAATCCTGCTTAAGGTGTTGGACTTTATCACGATTAATAAATTTTTATTGTAGATTTTAATTATACGTGACAATTGTAATAAAATTAATTTGGAAGTTGTTATATCCGATAGTAAAGGCAGCTGTTAAATTGGTGATGGTAATGAAGAAAAAGAATAAGCCCCATTGGATAAGGAATCCTGGCGATGAAGGCTGCGGAGGCTCTGCTGCCCTGCCCTTCCTCCCGATGTCAAAAAACACAGATTTTTATACGTATACAGAGTATGATGTTCACTTTCCCTTTGAAGCGTACTAGGAGGTCGCATACACCATTTCTGCAGCAGTGCAATCTGAAATAAAAAAGTACAAGCTCAAAAATCAGATGAAATGATCAACGAATATCCTTGTAACTCTGATTAGTAGTATTCATCAAACAGCTATTTCCATCCGCTTCATCAATCCGTCCCACCTACGCAATGCAATACCAAAGAACATGCAGCTGCTGCCACATTAAATCATAGATTTCTTCCCCAGCTAGTTATGAATGCATGCAAGTATCTGTGTATTTTCTTCAGAAAGATACAGTCTCTCTGTCATCCATCAGCTCTACAATGCAAACAAATCCACCACCATTCAACTGAAGACTTACATGTCACCATCGATCTCTCTTTTCTGCTCCAAGATTGCCCACATATAGTACTTCTTTTGTATTCCTGAAATACAAAAAAAAAAAAAAAAAAACTCAATCCTACAGTGTTCCACCAGTAAATAATCAAATTGTATATCCAATTTAATAGAATACAAAAAGGATATATGTTTTACACATTAAAGAACCAACCAAAGAGAAACTTGCACTAACTCTAACGAAAATTCTCATTTTTGTTTTATGTTACTTACTCCAACTTTCCATTGGAAGAAGGCTCGATGGAAATATCAGCACATTTTGATTGTTGGATGGCGTTTCATACAACAATGCAAGATCATGCTTCGTCATTTTATCCACTATATCATCATACACCTTTTCATCCCTTCCAAATACGATAAAAGAAATCATCAATATTGATATGAATACTGTAAGGAATACTTGTCCAAATGTATATTGATAATTCAATTATTTGAATAGAAGGGTGGCGCATTTGTACCTTTCATACCTGGGAAGGAAATATACGGCAATGGCCTTGTCAGTAAGTGTTGACATATCAAGTCTTCTAGGGCATATATCAGTTCGAAACCTGACTGAAAAACCAACTCTAGTTGGCAATGCCTTTACTGCCTTAGCAACTTCTGAGGAAGATTTTGTTGACAGATGACAGTGCAGTTCCATATCAGCTTTATGGTTTCCAAACTGAATAAAAACATTTCCCCTGCTAAAGCAAAGTGATGAGTAAAAACAATCATCCATATAGTACTAAAGAACTTACAAGGGAGATTAAGATAACTTACCGCCATATAGAGTTCTTGAAAGGTTCCGCTGGGACATTATCAAGTGACCAGTTAGCTGCATCGACTTGCCAAGCATCCTTAAATGATTGATCCATCTGTTCCAGAGGCTGAACCTCTAGTTCATTGCAAGAAATGAATCCATTTTTGTCTGACGCATTGTCATCTCTTGGTTCATCGTCTTCCCAGTGTCGGTCTTGAGCAATTTTTGATGGTTCTTTAGTTGCTTTACTAGCTGCGGTGTTCGCAATTCGGTTGTGATCACCGAAGATGTCTGAATAGTCTGTCATGGGCTTTCGTCTTGGCTTAGCTTTCGGATGTATAGCATTGCTGGGAAGCGAAGCTGACTGTGAATGTGTGGTTGGAACTTTGTTCACTTTCTTTAAGGCCCAATCATGCTCAAACTTCTGTGACAGCCGAACCCCACTTTTCTTCCTAAATATCTTATCCTGGAAACTCGACTTGTGAGGTTTCTCGCTGAGTTTTTTATTAGGCATCCACCCTGCTCTCATTCGAGGGATCTGCAAGATGTTTTTTGGAGGCTGAGCGAGCTCCTTCCTTAGCTTCTCAATGCAAGGGTCACACATCCATTCAGGACTCTCATCTTTCCCTGGCAACTGACATTGCCTAAACAAAGAATGATGAAGAGAATAATCAACAAATATATGTTATGAAATACAACACATCATGGCATCAAGGGTGTGGCCTGGTGGTTTAAACGGTGAGGAGTGATTTCTGACAATCTCTACATCCATTGTTCGAAATATCCGTGGTGGGTATGTACGTAACTAATGTAATAAAAATATAAAAAGAAAAAAAATTTAAAAAATACAACACGTTATGTTACTATCATTGGTGTACAAACACGCGTTGACAATCAAACTCTCACATCCAACACAAACTGGCAAACATTTTGGTAAACACATATTAAACTTCATCCAACTAGTTTCCAGCCAAACACTTACTTTCACCTTCAACAGACAAAGGCAGCAACTAAGCAAAAGTAAATAGATAACAAGGTAGTCCGACCCAACATAATAAGATGCTTAAATGTAAAGTACCTGTGCACAAACAAATGGTGGCATTTCACACAATCATTCAAATCAGAAATGATGCCCTCTAGGCCGCATATGTAGCAAGCCTTCCACTGCATCAAACAGCACTATCAACAGGTTAAACATTGCAATCTTTATTAATAGTAATTTACATTAATCTTGACATATAAAGGGACTTGATGAAAAAATAAATGAATCCAAGCTTAACAAATGACCAACCGACAACACAATGTGCAGTAAAGTATTACATAGCACAAAGTAGAGATTAAGAAGGATAACTTGTTCTAGACGCTGAAAGTTATCTTGAGCGTCATTCAATGAATTCCTCGCTGTGTCTGACTTTGTTGGTTTATATATCTTGGCTCTATAATTTGACTTCTGGACCCATCGGCCTTCCATTCTGATACTCTTCCTGCTCGCTTCTCTGAGTTTCATCTTTGTCTCACCATGACAATCATCGCACGTCCAGCCGCCCATCTCACCTTCCTCAGCCCGCTTGCAGTATCTACACAACAATATTTTCATGAAGATATATGTTAAATACCGTTAAGCAAATCACCAAATTTATCATCACAATAGGTATCTAATAAACCAGTCATGACAAGCTCTACTAAGTATTATATTTAGCGCGAGTTGTAACTTAAAGCCCAAAAGTTGATGAAACTTAAAATTATTGAAGTCGTTGGATTAGTGGTTCCACAGTATATAAACAAAGTTGACGAGTGTAACAAACAAATGAAAAACTGAACTACAGGTTCCTGAAAAACCTGATGCTAACATTGAACCTCACAACTACTCGCACGCATTCAGCCTAAGAATATTCCACATTTTTGAAGCCATGACTACTAAATGAAGTCTAACACCACAATGTCACGATCAAATTAGAGTAAGAATAAGAAATTGAACAATGAGAGTCCAGACCTACCTATGAACAACAGAAACCTGGGATTTGCATTTCACACAGTAAATGAGTTCTTCAACTCTGCCCTTGTCACCACAAATGAAGCAAACATTCATCTACACAACAGCCAACCAACAACAGCATCGAGTCAAGAACCCACAAACATTTACCAAGATTCCTAATTTCCTGCTAACTGACCAAAGTCCCATAAAAAGCTACACCAAACAAATTGACCAGCCTACGTGCATGTGTCCAACTATTCAATAACAATATAATTGTCAGGTATAGCTCGTATACCGTATAAAGGGCAGATGTCAGACCGGGGAGAGCAAGTGGAGCGCAAGAAGAGTAATTTTATAAAACTATAACTAGGTTACTATTATATATTCTGAATTCAATGTAGGTAATTCTCCCAACCTAGTTAAATTTTGTGTTATTTACTGTTATTCGCCTGTTTGATTTCTCAACAATTATCTAAGAAGATCAACTAGTAAAGAGCACGAGAACAATACCTAAATCGAAAATGCAAGAGGAATCCCAAAATGGTTACCTTTCTCAGCAAAGAAAACTAGAAATCAGTTAGGTGAGTGTATCAGTGAAATGAGTCAGCCACAGGTCGATCGAGCGCCGCAGAAAATGGAAGCAAATGAAACAAGGGGTTGGGAGCATCAGAGAGAGGAATGCTTTGATTTTGAAAGCCGAGGAGTTTGGGTGAATAACTCGTTTGTACTCGGACTGACGTCTTTTCTGCTTACGGTGTGTTCTTCTGATTTTGTGCATCTATTTATTTATTTATTCTGCCTTTGGTTTCTTCCCGGGAATGGAAATTCAATTTAGTTTTATTCTTTATTTATGATTATTAAATCCAGATCAATCCTGCATTGAATTCAATGAAAGATTAAGTTATGATCATGTGTATTCTAAGAGTTCTCTATTATTATGAAGGGAATTATTTCTTAGTTTTATGAAGAAGTTACCCTTGTGTAGAATCCCAACGGAATACTAAGGGATTATTAGACTTGTGTATATAAAGAGTGTAATTGTAATACTTGAAAATCAATATACAAAAACTCATTATACTTTCTTCTAATTTGGTATCAGAAAGGTTTTTTTCTCTCATCTTTCTTCATGGCTTCTGTTTCCGCCGTATGTCCGTCTATACCGACTATTGGTCTTGGCAATGCCCACATTTCCTCTCCATCAAACTCACTCGCACAAATTACTTAACATGGAAGTCTCTTGTTGTTCCTTTTCTCAGAGGTCAACAACTTTTGGGTATATTGATGGCAGCCTTGTGCGCCCAGACTCCACCATCTCAACTGACGGCAGTGAAGTACATGCACCGAATCTGGCACACATTGCTTGGGAACAACAACATAACATACTCATCAGTATGTTATGGTTTTCTCTTTGCAAAGACCTTCTTCCAATTATTGTCAATTGCTCCACCCTTCGTGAGGTGCGGCTCACCCTTGAGGAGGCCTTACCCACTCCATTTCAAGCGGATTCTTACTCTCAATCTCCAGTTGTAAGAACTCCAGCAAGGAAATACTCCAGTTGTAGAATATCTTCATATGGTCAAATCAATTGCTGATGAGCTTGCTGTCATGGGGGAGCCACTCACTGCAGCACAATTCAACACACCCATATACTGTCATCTCCAGCCAGAATTTAAAGACATCATCACAAATCTTAACACTAGAGTGCAACAAGTTTCATTTTCTGAGTTGGTTGGTCATTTATCTAACCTTGAGCTCCTCAATAATAACTCTCCACCATTTTGGATGGCTTCAAATCAGTTGTCTTCTCATGCCAGATTTGTGGGTAGCTTGGTCATTTAGCACCAACTTGTCGCTTGCATAATGGCGCTTAGGCAAACATGCTATATAATAACTCATCTCAGTTTGGTTCTTCTCCTTACAACTGGTACCCGAACACGACGGCTATACATCACATGACTCTAGATATTACTAGTTTTTTATCGAGTGAGGCATAAACCGGTCCGGAGCAAATTGAGGTTGCAAATGGTAAAGGTTGAAATATTTTACATGTTGGTAACACTTCTATACCTACTCCTTTCAAAGCCTTAATATCTTACATGTTCCATCTCTCACTAAACTTTTATTATCAGTCCATAAGTTGACCAATGACAATAAGTTTTTATGGAATTTTACCCCTCTTATTTTGTCATGAAGGATCGGATAACCAAAGCTCTTCTTCAAGAACCGAGTAGAGATGACACATACTGTATTAATCTTGTTTCATCTTCTTTTCCGTCCGTGTTGGCTAACTCGGTGGAGAAAGTGTCTTGAACAATATAGCATCATTGTTTAGGTCATCATCATGTCAGTCGGTTAGAACATATTATTCGTTCAAATCAATTACCTTGTTCTAAATTTGATTTTCAAAATTCTTACTTCCGATGTCAGTTAGGAAAGTCTTCATTTATTTCTCTACCTTCTAGTAATTCCCGTGCCTCAGCACTGCTTGAATTAATTTTTAGTGATGTTTGGGGTCCGCCTTCGATTTTGTCTACAGAAAGTTACAAATATTTTATCATATTTGTTATGATTTCAGTCGTTTTATATGGTACTATCCACCATTTTTGAAATTTGATGTTTACAACATATTTTTACAGTTTCAAACATTTGTTGAACGTTAGAATGATAGACAAATAAAAAATATACAAATTGATTGGGGTGGTGAGTTTTGTGCTCTTTCTCACTTCTTTAGCTCTCATGGCATAAGTCATTGAGTTGCATGTCCACACACCCATGAACAACAAGGTCGTGTTGAACGTTCTCATAGACATATTGTGGAAACTGGTTTGTCTCTTCTATTTCATAGTTATCTTCCTCAACGATCTTTGACAGTTTGCATTTGAAATAGCGGTTTATTTGATTGATCGTATGCCTTCATTGACGATCCAAAATAAGACACCTTTCACAATATTGCACAATCAATCTCCTAAATTTGATTTTCTTAAATCTTTTGGTTGTATATGTTATCCTTTCATTCATCCTTATAATCGTCCGTCACAAAATAGATTTTCGTTCACTTTTATGTGTCTTTCTTGAGTATAGTCATCAACATCTTGGTTATTGTTGTTACCGTAACTTTGCCAATAAAATGATTATTACTCGTCATGTTTGTTTTAACGAGCTAATTTTTCCATATAAAACGAGTGACAAGTTGCATACTTCTAATTGTGAAACAAGTGTAAAGGGTCTTTGTCTTTCACTCCTTTGGCATCCATCCCTATGAGAGTCTCTATGTCTCCATCTCAACAGTTGCAGTTTATGTCATCTCATCTTGGGCCTCATGATGAAGTCAGACCCAAACTGATCCACCATATTATTCTTCCACTGGCTCTATCAATGAAAATCCATCACTAGTACTCTCTCCTTCACCACCACCTTCTCACTGTTGTAATACTCATACAAATAACTCTCCTATTGCCCCTCAATCCCCCTCATTCAATTCTACATCAACCTCATCTTCACCACAACCACCACCACCTCCTCTAATTTCATCTTCTCAGCCTCCTCATCTCCGTCAAAAGCTACCACTGTCAAAATATTTAAAATCTCTATTTGTGGCTAATGCTTGCTTTATCGACTTGGCCAATATCCCTACTTGCTTTAGTCAAGGTAATAGAATTATAGAGTGGCGTGGTGCTATGCAAACTGAGATAAATGCTTTGATGGCTGACAAAACTTGTTCTTAGGTTCCTTTTCAATATGCGATGAATATTATTGGCTCTAAATGGGTATATATAGTTAAAAAGAATTTTGATGGTACTTTGGCAGGATATAAGGCTCGCTTGGTTGCTCGTGGATTTAATCAACAACAAAGAATTTATTTTGATGAGACTTTTAGTCTTGGTGAAACCAATAATCAGAGTTGTACTTTCTCTGGTTTTATCTCGTGGTTGGATCATGCGTCAATTGGACGTGAATAATGCTTTTCTTCATGGGTTTTTGAATGGGGATGTTTATATGGCACAACCACCCGGTTTTATTGATGCAACTCAATCAAACCACGTCTGTAAACTTCATCGTTCGATATATGATCTTTGTCAGGCTCCAAGGGTGTGGTTTCATCGATTTTCCAGTTTTTTACTTATGCTCGGATTTGTGGCATCCTGCTCAGATACGTCTTTATTCATTTTACTTCGCCCATCTATTCAGATTTTTGTCCTTGTTTATGTTGATGATATAATTGTGACGGGGAGTTCCTTTGAGACAGTGACCAAGTTGATTAGACGCCTAGGTTCAGAATTTTTAATTAAAGATTTAGGGAAGCTACACTTTTTTTGGGTATTAAGGCTCGCTTGGACTCCTTTAATTTGTATCTTTCATAGCATCAGTACAATTATGATATTTTGAGACGAGCTGGGATAATAGATTGTCAACCTCTCCGGTCACCTATGGCTGCTGGTACCACCCTTACCAAGGAGGGTGAAACAATTTTAGATTCTACACTCTATAGACAGACTGTTGGGTACTTACAATATCTTACACTTACTCGTAGTTAATAAAGTGTGTCAATACATGCATTCACCAACCACTAATCATTGGAGTGTTGTCACACGCATCCTTAGTTACCTAAAGTCTACTTTCTCTCATGGGTTATTACCTATACGGTCACCTAATACACATCTTTAAGTATTTTCTGACAGTGATTGGGCTGGTTGACTTGATGATCGTCGCTCTACTAGCGCATTTATTATATATCTAGATCAAATTTAGATTTCTTGGTGTTCACGAAAGCAAAAGACAATTGCCCGTTCTTCGATTGAGTCATAGTATAAAGCATAGCCAACGCTGCTGCTGAATATCAATGGCTTTTCTCCTTACTAAGTGAACTCGGTGCTTTCTTTTCATATGCGCCTATTCTCTGATGTGATAATATTTGAGCTATTTATTTATCTTTAAATCATGTGTTTCATGCTTAGACAAAACATATTAAGATTGACTATCATTTTGTGCGCGAGATGGTATCGAAAGGGCGTTTAAAAGTGCAATTTTTATGTACACAAGATCAACTTGCAAACTCTCTTAAAGAATATAGTTGTTATACTTAAAAATCAATATACAAAAAACTCATTATACTCTCTTCTAATTATGGTGTCATAATCTATTTACTTCAATTTTCATTATTTTGATTTGGTTTTTAGGGATTGACAAGCCTCATAATTGCTTTTTAATTTTTTAAAAAAATTAATTTTGGTCATCCAGTTGCCACCTGATAGTTGTTTTTTTTATAAATTTTCATATTTTTTCGTTAAAGTTATTTATTTTCCCATTCAATAGTTCTGTTGTTGTGAGATGATTAGCTTTCCCTATCTTGAAGGCTGATTGTAAGCTAAGTGATGAATCAAGTTGGATTTGGTGCCAAAGGGAGATGCAATACTTTTTTGGTTAAGTCAGGATATGATATAGGCTAGAGGATGGTCGAATCGGTGTTTATGTCACAAGAGGAGGGTTCTCTAACATGTTCGAAATTAGACATTTTGATCCAAGATCTCAAAAGTCGAGAGTCACTTACAGGATTCAGATTTAGCCCTAACGATCTGTCATAATGCATTTCTATGTTCTTTCAGGGCGTGTTTTGTTTAGGGAAAATTTGGTGAAAAAGAAAATTTGAGAGAAAATGGATTTCTCATGAAATTCATTTTATTTTTCCTTATTTGGTTAGCGGTGAAAAATAGTGGAAAAATATTAAAACATTCTTTATTTTAAACAAACTTTTCTTCTTATTTTTCATTTAATTTTCTTACAAACTTTTCTTTTCATTTCTCACAAATTTTTCTTCTTATTTTCCATCAAATTTTTCTTGACACCAAATTTTCCCAAAACCAAACACAGCCTTAGTTTGGCACAAATAGGTAACCCAACCGTTAAGCAATGTCACTTGGGCGCTACGAAACTAAGTCTCTAGAGCATTTGTTGCATGGATTATGTGTGGATGTATTCTTTTTGGCGACAGCCAAAATTTGGACATGTAAATCGCCATGTATTTCAAGTCCGGTAGATTGTTTATGATGGTGGGGAGAAAGGCTCAGTATAAGGATTTTGGAGAAGCTTGTGTTTAGTTTGTGGTGGATTTGGAATCATTATAACAAGATTTGCTTTGATGGATGCAAATTGTTGGACCCAAGCCGGGTAGATGAATGCAAAATGAAGTTTGATAGTGTTTGGACAAGACTAAAACTACTAATACGAAGAAGTTTCCTCTCTCTTTTTGTTACATCCCACATCGGTTGGGTGGGAGATCCTTAGCTTCCTTATGAGGGGCTAAGACTCCTTATTTAGTGTCGAGGCCTTTTGGGTGCAGGCAGCACACCAACGCAAAATCCACCGCCGCATGGGGTGAGAGAGTGTGGGAGAATATCGACAGTAAGGGGTCGGGGCTGTTACAATGGTATCAGAGCCGACCACCTAGTCCGACAGAGTCTCCGGCCAGATCGCCGAATGAGGCACGTCGCCGAGGACGGCTGCCCTGTAAAGGGGGGTGGAATGTTACATCCTGCATCGGCTGGGTGGGAAATCCTTAGCTTCCTTATGAGGGGCTAAGACTCCTTACTTAGTGTCGAGGCTTTTTAGGTGCAAACAGCACACCAACGCAAAACCCACCGCCGCACGGGGCGAGAGAGTGTGGGACAATATCGACAGTAAGGGGTCGGGGCTGTTACAATGGTATCAGAGCCGACCACCTAGTCTGACAGAGTCTCCGGCCAGATCGCCGAATGAGGCACGTCGCCGAGGACGGCTGCCCTGTAAGGGAGGTGGAATGTTACATCCTGCATCGGCTGGGTGGAAAATCCTTAGCTTCCTTATGAGGGGCTAAGACTCCTTACTTAGTGTCGAGGCCTTTTGGGTGCAAACAGCACACCAACGCAAAACCCACCGCCGCACGGGGCGAGAGAGTGTGGGACAATATCGACAGTAAGGGGTCGGGGCCTCATTTGGCGATCTGGCCGGAGACCCAAAAGGCTTCGACACTAAGTAAAGAGTCTTAGCCCCTCATAAGAAAGCTAAGGATCTCCCACCCACACGATGTGGGATGTAACATTCCACTCCCCTTACAGGGCAGCCGTCCTCGGCGACGTGCCTCATTCGGCGATCTGGCCGGAGACTCTGTCGGACTAGGTAGTCGGCTCTGATACCATTGTAACAGCCCCGACCCCTTACTGTCGATATTGTCCCACACTCTCTCGCCTCGTGCGGCGGTGGGTTTTGCGTTGGTGTGCTGCCGGCACCCAAAAGGCCTCGACACTAAGTAAGGAGTTTTAGCCCCTCATAAGGAAGCTAAGGATCTCCCACCCATCAGATGTAGGATGTAACACTTTTATAGTGTTCAAAGTTAATTGTGATGGGGCAATGGACTTAGCTATAGGTAAAGGGGAACTAGAATTATCCTCAAAGACTATGAAGGGAAAATCCCATGATTCAAGAGTAACATTTTGGATAATATCTATTCATCGTTAGCGGTCAAAGCCACCGTTACGTTCATGTTTAGTTTACACTTGACCAGTGGTGGAACTAGAAATTTTATTTCGGGGGTACAAAAAAATATTTTCAAGCTGAATGAAGTACAAAAATAAAAAACTTGATATTTTTTTAACTTAATTGGAGGTACAAAAAAATTTTTAAGCTAGCTGGGGGTACAAAAATAAGAAATTTAATATTTTTAGACTTAATTGGGGGTACAAAAATTAAAAATATATTATTTTTACACTACAAAATGAACAGTTTGGTCTGGACCTGGGTGGAACCGGCACTGCGCTTGACCCTACTCAATTTTCGATTTAGTCCAAAAGTCATATATTTGTTTTGTAATTTATATCAAAAAAATCAAATTTGATACCTCATATTATAATTTTTATATATTCAATGTTAACTTTAGTATAATTCATAAATAATTATTAGCCCAAATATAATTTTCCAAACTCAATTAAAATAGTTTAAAAACACTTATAAGCCTTAAACTAATTTTTTTTATTGACTGCCTCAACAATTCTGTTGGTCTTGTCACTGACTGAAGCGCTTGACTTTCTTGAACTTGCAAATAGATGGAAGAGCTCGGTTATAATAGCGGAATTTTTTAGAATGATTGTTTCAAAGTAGTTTCGAGTGCTATTTATGGTCCAGCTGAAGTTTGATCTTCTATGGCAATGCGATCAGCGTATTAATTCACATTTTGGTGGGAAATATTCTCATGTTCTTAGGGATGGCTATTGCCTTCTAGACAAGATTGGTAAAGATTCTATGAACAACTCTTCATGTTGAGTCTTGGGTTATATATACATAAAATAGTCACGGTTTGGTTTATCATGCCTCTCTGTTAACTCAGCTGGATTTGATCGAAATAAAAGTTTAAGAAAAAATTCTTCATAAAATTTATTTTGTTTTCCTCGATCACTTAAAAGTTATAACTGAAACTTGGTTTCTTTAACTTCAAGACTTATCAACAAGTCAGAAATGCAGGTTGATAAATTGAACTGGCCATCATCATGCGCCAGAGGTTTCACACTTCCCCCCAATTTTACACTAATTCCTTCCTCTGTACAAGAATGTGAAGCTCAAGGCTTCACTGCTAGTCCGAAATTGTGAAATGTCCTGATGCTTCCATCAAGGCCTCCTATCACAATGACCGGCGTTCCACATTTTGGAGCACACTGCACATTTACTCTTCCCGTTTTCCAAACACCGACAGTCCTGCTGTCTGTTGACTAGTGCTTCATAGAGCGGAAGCTGCTCCTCGGGCCATGTGGCAACCCGGCCGTTGCAGCATTGATTGTCCATTGAGAGCCAGCTCCCGAGTGAGAACCCTTCTGCACCTCTCATCTCAGCTACTCGCTGCTGCTGCTGCTGCTGGGAGGGAAGGAGCTCGTTGTGGTCAGCTAGTCTGCCTGACCAAGGTAATGCGACTGAAACACCTTCTGCGAAAAAATGCTTGCATGAGTCTATGGATTTGGGTGGCTTTGATGCAGAGGGATGATAATAGTCATAGTTCCAGACGTAAACTCGAGTGTCCTCTCCTACTGAGATTATGTGTCTCCCAGTGGATGTAAAGGAGGCAGACATCTGACTGCCAGAGTTCCAAAGACCTGCCACATTAAAGAAACCAAAAATTAGGTTGAGTTTTCAAATAGCATCAGGCAACCATTTGTATCATGAATGTCATTCAGACCCTATACAGCCGACAACCATGTCAGATTATCAGATACTAAAAAAGAACCCCCAAAAGCAAGGGGGTATTTGGTAATGATTCGGGCATCAACTCTAGCAGTATACAAACAAGTGAAATGCATGTGGTGGGAATTTGGTGTCATAACATTGTGTGGTCTGAGTTAGATGAAGCCAGTAGTGCTAGAGTGGGGGTTTCACTTTAAAAAATAGAATTAAAGCTCAGATTTCATTTGAATGATTACATTTCAGTAGGCTAAGCACACTACTAGTAAGACAGCTAAAACAAATATTTTAGAGGCCCAAAAAGTTCCCATCAGTTGTAAGCTTTCATATAAAATGTGATTTCCTATCAACCCGAGTTGGCTATTGCTCAGAGCACACAAAAAAACTCATTTAATATACTCAAAAGATACTTGCAGGCCATTTTGAATCCAGAAAGCCATCTCATAAACAGGTGTTACGTGTATAATTTTGTAGTGAGTTCGGCCAACACAGAATTATATGCCAATCAGTAAATATATTTACATTGCAACTCCAAAACAAATCTATGTTTGATTTGATTATTAAGTTCCATGTAATTTTTGGCAAAGCCGAGTGTGAATTATAATAGCATATGCTGTTAATATATTAACAATCCTCAAAAGAAAGTCACCTTTATATTTTTGAATCATATTGACTCCTTCAAAGATGCAAACTTGAGTCCTCTGATGTGATCATTAGTCTTTGTTCCTCCTTGTGACAAAACTGTAAAAGTATTGTGTTAGTTCTAAAATCATTTAAAATTGACAACGGTACTTACAAACAAAATTTAAGAATGAGAAGCTCACCTTGATGTCAGTGATCTTATTGTGAGATGTCTTCTTTCGGCCCTGAACATGTATTTGTGCTTCGAGCTGGATATGTTCATTTGAAGCGTCAATTCCGTAGAAACGAAAAACGCCCGAGACGGACCCAACCACAAAACCCTGTTTATACAAGATAAGAAAATAGCATTTGAAACTGGTTAAGATAGTGACTATTGTAACTTTAAGGAGAAAAAAGATATTTTAACATACTCCTCTATCAGGCTTGTAGCACGCGGCTGTTACTACTTCCTTTGCATACACCCAGTCAACCACTCAACCATTTGACACACCCCAAATCCGCACTTATCCATCAATGGATCCACTGATAAAATGCTTGTCATCAACAGGACTGAACTGAATCCATGTTACTGAGAAACACAAAAGGAAACGAATTAGTTATCTTCCAAGACTTTTGTGCTGAATACAGCTTTATATTACCATAATCATTGTGGTAGTAAACGTTGAGACAATCATCTGAACCTATTTCCCATAGACGTGCAGTTTTATCCTTCGAAGAGTAAAGTAGACGCTGGGAAATATAATCCATATCAGAGTCATTAACGGATCAACCTAATAAATGTAAAGGAATATAAAACTGTCAGTTGAAGTTGCAACTGAATTACATTAGCTTTGGACCAAGCAAGGTCCAAGATATCACCAGAGTGGCCATAAAGTTCTTGAAATGGCATTTCATCAATTTCAAAAACCTTATCAGGAACAGTGAAAACTTGGTCTTATGCTTTACATCACAACCAGGAGCTGAATATTTTGTGCCCGCATTCTTAGATGCCACATGCCAAATACGAACCACTCCATCCTGACCACCACTAGCGAGATATTGGCCATCAGGACTGAATTTCATCGTCAAGATAAAGCCTTTTTGGGCTTTAATATGTTGCCCAACATAAACTGCTGAGAACTCCATGGACTTTTTCCTGTTCCGGTGCACCTTCGTCTGATTCATCTTAGGCATTTGCAAAGCTGGCTCTATTGCTCCTTTCCCACCCGGCTTCTTGCATAATTGTGACCACCATTTGCTAATTTTTTTTTGGCCTTAGCTGTGGCCTTAACACACTCCTTCACATAACTGGACTCATCACATATCCCTCCGACAGGCATCGTTTCAGTTCCGGTATCAAAAGAAGACAAAACCAGAGAATCTGATTCATCAACATGTGAACTAGTTTCGTCCTGGGTTTCCGTCACTGCGGAAGCCAAACTTCCATCAAATGCACCAATTGGCCACGACCCAGATAGCAAGAATGCAAGATTGCACCACTGCGCTCTCTTATTCTCTGCAAAGCCTCATCCTCGTCCACGAAACAAAACCCACCCAACCCCATATTCCTCAAAAACTCCCCCTTCGAAACTCAACACTCTTTGGTCCATTCATCCAGATCTCATACTCACATCCCCTGCCTTCCATCACCGAAGCTGAATCCTCCCATGATGTTGAGAAACAATCCACAGAATCATAATACATATAATCTCCTCCAACAAGGTTCGGCATGCCTCCTTCATACAGTATTCAACCTGCATTCACTGCCTAATTTCACACTTCCACAACAGGAAACTTCACACGCCCATTTATAGTCAATAAACCAAGAATCATGCAGTGGGTCTCGATGGCATGTTCCATATGGTAATTTGTGCAATCGAATTCAGCTAATGGTATGTATATACCACAAATAGCATTTAGCACCTCATCCAGGGCACAGTGGCTGAACCTCGGTCTCACACCAACTAGATTAGGAAGCACCAAATCTCTCCCAAGAAGAGGATGAGAATGATGTTATGCTATTCTTGATGGGGTTAAACCCTCAATATCAACATATCAGGAGCAATGTACTTATGACCAAATCATTGCCAAAATTTGAAGAAGTATTTGCTATGGTTGTTCAGGAGGAAAGTCAGAGAAACTTATCAAATCATATTGAAGCAGAAGCTACTGCCTTGTACTCTAAACCAACATATCAGTCAAAGAAAAATGGAAATGTTGAGTGCAGCTACTGCAAAAAGATGGAACATACCAAATATCAATGCTATAAACTGGTTGGATATCCTGAAGGTCACAAGTTCTACAAACCTCCAACTGAACAACAGTTAGCTAATAGAAAGAAGTTTTCACAAATAAATCATGTACAAGTGAATGCAGCTTCTACTCCAATGAATTTGCCTCAACAATTAGCATCTGAGACTGGAAAAGTGTATCAGTTATCTCATGATCAACTTCAAGAACTCTTCAAAATGATGAACTCAAGCAAAACTACTTCTGACTCTGAGATTCTTATCAATAGAGCTGCAGGTAAGTCCAAGAGTCACTCATTTGACAGTACTAATAAGGTTTGGATTATTGATTCAGGGGCTAGTCACCATATAACCACTCAATTTCATCTTCTTATACAGCCTAAACAGTTTGTTTCTGTCATACAACTACCAAATGGTAACTCTACATCAGTCACTCACATTGGCTCAGTTCAATTCTCCTCATCCATTACCTTATACAATGTCCTATATGCACCCTCTATTACATTCAATCTTTTGTCTTTAAATAGCCTGTTAACCCACTCCTCTTACGTTGTCTCTTTCACTCACCAACATTGCTTCTTGCAGGACTTTGTATTAAAGAAGAAGCTTTTGATTGGTAAACAAGTCAATCGATTATATGAGTCAGTCTACTTCCCAAAACCTCAAATACACACAACTACAGTTTCTACTAATCCTTCAACTGGTTTTTCTCCTTCTTCCACCTTGTGGCATCTCAGGCTGGGTCACTCCTCTTATCAAATACTCCAACAAATTCCTCAAATCAAACATTTCATTACTATACCAAACAATTTGTGTGACATATGTCAAATTGCAAAGCAAAAGAATCTTCCCTTTCCTGTTAGTATTTCCAATACTTCAAAAAATTTTGAACTCCTTCATTGTGATATTTGGGGACCTTATAAACACATTACATATAATGGATATAGATACTTCCTTACCATTTTGGATGATTTTAGTAAGTGTACTTGGGTTTACTTATTACAACAAAAATCTGAAGTTTACTCAGTTTTCAGCAAGTTTTGTGCCTATGTCAAAAATCATTTTGCTGCTACCATTAAACTCTGAGGAGTGATAATGGAACAGAATTTACAAGTCTGATCTTCCAAGAGCTTCTTGCTGCTAATGGTATTCTTCATCAAACTAGTTGTGTTGAAACTCCTCAACAGAATGGCAAAGTTGAAAGAAAACATCAGCATATATTAGCCTTGGCTAGATCTTTAAGGTTTCAAGCAAACTTGCCTCACAAATTTTGGGGAGACTGTGTGTTACATGCTGTCTATATTATCAATAGGTTACCCACTAAATCTCTCCATTTCAAAACTCCCTTTGAAGTTTTGACAGGTATTAAGCCAAACTATCAATGTTTCAAAGTATTTGGTAGTTTGTGCTATAGTACTACATTACATTCAAAAAGGGATAAATTTTCCCCAAGAGCTGTTAAAGGTGTGTTCTTAGGCTTTCCTTTTGGTAAAAAGGGTTATAAGATCCTTGATCTTGTCACACAAACAACTTTTGTAAGTAGAAATGTTATATTTGAGGAATCTGTCTTCCCCTTTCAAAATACCAGTTCTGCTTTTCCTCCTTCACCTGATGATTCTTCTTCATATCATCAGTGTGATTCTACTCACACACAACCTTTTCATTTTATTGAGTCATCTACTACATATTCTTCTGATACATCTCAATCAAATCCTGAAGTTCTCATTCAGGTACCTGAAGTTCCTGAAAGTTCCCCTGGCACTGTTCACACAGAACTCAATAATTCCCATTTCTCTGATCCTATCCTCACATAGCCTACTTCAAATCCTTCCAATATTCCACCTGAACCTAGTACTGATTTGTCAAGGCCAAAAAGAACCAGCAAACTTCCAGCAAAGTACACTGACTATGTTATCCCAAAAATGACAGGTTTACCATCTCATTCAGCTAATTCCTCTTATAAGGTTCTGTATCCTTTATCTGATTTCATTTCATACAATCATATTTCCCCTACTTATTTTTTTTTTCTTACTTCTGTCTCAAAAATTGCTGAGCCCACTTCCTACACTCAAGCCTCCAAGGATCCTCAATGGGTTCAAGCCATGAGTCATGATATTCATGCCTTAGAAAGTACTAACACTTGGGTGATTACTGAACTTCCCTCAGGCAAGAATCCGGTTGGATGTAAGTGGATTTTCAAGGTGAAATACAAGGCTGATGGGTTTGTGGACAGATTTAAAGCAAGATTAGTGGCAAAAGGATTCACTCAAACTGAAGGGCTGGATTATTTTGAAACTTTCGCTCTTGTAGCCAAAATGACCACAGTAAGATTGGTCATTGCTCTAGCAGCCACTAAACATTGGCCTTTACTCCAATTTGACATAACAAATGCCTTTCTTCATGGAGATTTAAATGAAGAGGTTTATATGCAATTGCCTCCTGGCTATAAACTCAGTGAAAGAAGAAAGTTTCATCAACCAGTTTGCAAGCTGCTCAAGTCTCTTTATGGCCTCAAACAGGCTCCAAGACAATGGTTCCAGAAGCTTTCTCCTGCTCTACTCACTTATGAATTTATCCAGAGTTCTTCATATCATTCACTTTTCACTTATACCTCTGATAACTCATTCCTCATCCTACTGGTGTATGTTGATGATCTATTACTTACAGGATACCCTCAGTCTCAAATGGATGATCTCAAGGCTCATCTGACTACTCAATTCTTATTTAAAGATTTGGGTAAAGCAAAATATTTTCTGGGCATTGAATTGGCAAGATCCAGCAAGGGAATTTTGATATGCCAAAGAAAGTATATCTTGGATATTCTTTGTGAGACAGGAATGACAGCTTGTAAACCCTCCAAAGTTCCTATGGTAGCTGATGCTAAACTAGCTAATCAACAAAGTCCAGTCATGTCTACTCCTGATACATACAGAAGACTTGTTGGAAAGTTAGTTTACCTCACAATTACAAGGCTTGACATATGCTATGCAGTTCACTCCCTCAGTCAATTTCTAGCAACTCCTTGTGATCATCACATGGTTGCAGCCTTGAAGGTTGTTCGATACTTGAAAAGTTCTCCAGGTCGTGGTCTACTTTACTTATCCACTTCTGATCTAGTTATCTCCGCTGCGTGTGATGCTGATTGGGGCTCCTTTCCGATTACTCGTCGTTCTGTTACGGGTTATTGTGTTTTTCTAGGCACGTCGCTGTCTCCTGGAAATCCAAGAAGCAACATACAGTCTCCAGGTCCTCTGCTGAAGCTGAGTATCGTGCTTTGGCTAATACTACCTGTGAGATTCTCTGGATTTCTCAATTACTTGGAGCTTTAAAAGTCCCTCAATCTGGTCCAGTTCCCATTGCCTGTGACAGCAAGTCAGCCATTGCCATAGCGCAAAATCCGGTTCATCATGAACGAACCAAACACATTGAGATCGACTGTCATCTTGTTCGGGATAATTTCTCTGCTCATCGAATTCGTCCATTCTGTGTTCCATCGATTGATCAACCGGCTGATTTGTTAACCAAGGCCCTTCCGGCATCTCAATTTCTTCATCTACTGTCCAAGTTCCACCTTCACGACTTGTTTGCGGTTGAACTTGAGGGGGGGAGGGTCTCAACCAGCAGCAGCAGCCTCAGCTCCGTCGTCGAAGGAAAGGAGGAGCATCATAGGAAACGTCGTCGATTCCAGAGAAGGATTCGCGCCTTCTGGAAACGACAGCGTTCGAAGAAAGGAGTCTCACACGAAGGAGACGTTGTCGTTTTGTTTAAAGAAAATCCCGCCTTGAAGAAACGGCGTCATTTCCATCTCTTGTACTCTTCTCCTTCTCTTCTTCTCGGCTGCTCTGCCGATTGTATAAATATCGATCCCTACATTCTCAAGATCTTATCTTGAGCTCATCAATAGAGAGTTAGGGTTTATTTACGACGAATCTTGAGCTTTTTGTCATAGCTCAACTCCCCCATTGATGAGCTTAAAATAAAGCTTTGATGGCTTCAATGGCTGCTGCCTGGGTATTTACCAGGAATGGAGATTGAATTTGTAATTTGTAAAACAAAAGTGTTCGATTTGTATTTGTGACAAACTTAAGGGGCTGCACTTGTCAGTACCAGCTAAGACAGTAACAGTATTTGTAACTGATTCTGTGAATATACACATTTTTCCTCCCTGCAATTCGGCTCCGATCTCCTCTGGTTTTCTCCGGTCTTCTCCGATCGAATCAACGCCAGTTCCCCGTCACATTGCGGACTGGTTTTCTGCATGTTATCAGAGCCTACATTGCTGTGTTGCACGCTTTGAGTTTCTTAAGGGAAGATGGCTGGAGGACTGGAAGAACTGCAACGAGCTGCTCGGAGTGTGATTGGAGATGATTCATAACACGTTGGGAGTAACGAGGTGACTGGACTTAGCATCGTCAGCGAGGTATTGACAGGACCGAAAAATTATACAAAATGGAGACGTTCAATGGAGATCTCACTCTCGGCAAGGTCAAAAGTAGGCTTTGTTCGAGGAGATTATTCAAGGCCGACAGAGGCGATTCTCTAGTTGAAGTGGCAGAAATGCAACGACATGGTGATGTCGTGGTTGATCTCATCTTGGTGTCCAAAGAAATTGTTGGGACAATTCTTCATGCGAAGGACGCGATGACAGCCTAGAGGACATTGAAAATGCATATCGGAGGATCGAATGAAACACGGTTGTTTGGACTGGAAAGAGACATCGGCAATTTCACACAAGGAGAATTTTCTGTAGCCGCTTATTACTAGAAATTGATGGATATGTGGGAAGAACTTGACGCAATGGAAGAGCTGCCGAGTTGTATACTTGGTGAGAATTGTTCTTGTTTCAGTTACATTCTTGCGAAGTCTAAAAGAAGAAAGATAGTACAATTTTCGCATAGGACTCAATGAGTTGTTCTTGCCACTCTGGACTCACATCCTTGCTATTAGTCCTCTGCCAAGTCTGAACGTAGTGTATGCCATGGCATTGCAAGATGAAACACAGAAAAACCTTGTCAAAATGCCTTGTGCTGAAGGTTCTGCTATGAACATACAGAATCAACATTACAGTAAGAATGCTTATGGTGCTGGGAATAACTTTCAGAACAAAAGTGGAGGAGGAGGCAATCGAAGCACTGGTTCAGGTAAACAGAATAAGAAAAATCTTGTCTGTTCACATTGCCAAATGACTGGACACACCAGAGAGACTTGCTATAAGCTGGTAGGATATCCACCACCACAAATATTACAAAGGTAATATGAATTCCATGCCAACACAAAGGAGCACACAGTACAATGGAGGACCAAAGGCTGCAGCTAATAGTGCACTGATGGATACCAGTAACTCATTTGGAGAATACAGAAGAGAATGCTCCACAATTCACTACTGCACAAGTCCAACAATTATTGGCATTACTTCAATAGAACAATGACAGCATGAGTAAGACTATCCACATGTCAGGTATAACATGCTTAAATATTACTTGTTCATCAATGCATTCATGGATCACTGATAGTGGAGAAACAGACCAGATAACATGTGATAAGGAACTTTTCCTTAATCTGGTTGAGTTACCACATCAGTGCAAAGTGTTATTACCTACTGGAGCAACTAGTTTGGTGACTCATGGAGGGCAGTGCAGGGTTAACAACATGATCACATTGAGTGGAGTATTGTTTATACCTCAGTTCAAATTTAATCTCATTTTTGTTCATAGATTAATAGGTGATGCAGAACATAAAGCCACCTTTTATGCTTACAAGTGCATTCTGCAGGACCAAGTTTCCAAGAAAACAATAGAGATTGGTGAAATAAAGAGTAGCCTTTATTAAATAAAACATGAAGAAGGCAGAGGCAGCACAACACTGATGAACAAAGTTGAAAACATGGAGCTTTGGCATCAAAGATTAAGCCATATGCTATTATCAAAGTTTAGTTCACTCTTTCCTGAACTGAGAATAAGCAATAAAGAGGCTGTAAATAAATTGCATTGCAATATGTGTCCTTTGGCAAGGCAAACAAGACAACCTTTTCCTTTGAGTTTCAGTAAAACTGATCATATTTTCCAGCTTGTTCATCTTGATGTTTGGGGTCCCTACGGAGTACCAACTATGACAGGTGCTAGATACTTTCTCACAGTTGTAGATGACTTCTCAAAGTGTATTTGGAGTTATTTGATGAAGAATAAAGCGGAGGTACCTGATTTGGTGATACAATTCTTTACTATGGTGGAAACTCAGTTCAAGACCAAAGTTCAGTGTTGCAGGAGTGATAATGGCACAGAATTTATTAACAGTAAGGTAATTCAATTTCTCAAGAATAAGGGATGTCTTCAACATACTCGTTTTCCTTACACACCACAACAGAATGGTGTAGTTGAGCGGAAACACAAACATCTTTTGGAAACAGCAAGGGCTCTCATGTGCCAATCAAATGTTCCGAAGCGTTATTGGGTAAAGTGCATCCTTAAATCCACATACCTCCTCAATAGAATGCCTTCTACTGTTTTACTTGTAAAACAGTAAAACACCAAATGATGTACTCTTAAAAATTAAGCCATCACTTGACAATCTGAAGGTGTTCAGCTGCTTATGTTATGCTACAATTATCAATGGTACTAATGATAAGTTTGATCCCCGAGCTGCTCCTTATGCTTTTATTGGCTATCCTTATTGCCAAAAAGGGTATAAACTCTTATGTCTTTCAACCAGAAAGATTTTTGTCAGCGGGAATGTACACTTTGTGGAAAATAAGTTTCCTTTTAAGGACAAGATCTTTCTTGATAGTGTCATGCCTCTGCCTGTACCAATGGTGGACAATAATAAAGAAGTTACAGATTCATTATTTCATCAAACTGATTGTACACTTGATGGGGTTCAAAATTATGATGAAACACTGGTTGCTCCTCCAGATGAACCTCCAACTAGAAGGTCTGCTAGAACAAGTCGAAGGCAACAGTGGCATTCTGATTATGTGTGTTCAGCCAACAATGGTAGAACAACACCATATCATATTGCCAAATATATCACCTATGTTGCTTGTTTAGAGTCATATAAACAATTTTCTCCTCAGAATTATGCTATCACTGAACCTCATAATTACACACAGGCCTCTAAAGAGCCTCACTGGTGCACATCCATGAAGAATGAGATTAAGCTCTAGAAGAAAACCACACCTGGGATGTTACTTTTCTACCACCAGGAAAAAGGGTAATTGGATGCAAATGGGTTTATAAGATAAACCTCTTGTCTGATGGCACCATTGAAAGATATAAAGCCAAGCTAGTCACCAAAGGCTTCACACAGACAGAAGACGTCGACTATACAGAGACTTTCGCACCAGTAGTTAAGATGACTACTGTCAGAATATTTCTTGTTGTGGCTGCTATGAGATCTTAGGCTATCTATCAATTGGATGTTAACAAAGCCTTTCTCCATAAAGAAGTTTATGTTCAATTACCGCCTGGTTTTTATCAGGCTGAGAAAGCACAAGGGAAAGTTTGTCGACTACTTAAAAAGTCTTTATGGCTTAAAGCAAGTTTCACGCCAATGGTTTCAAAGGTTTAGTGATGCCTTGTTGTCCTATGGTTTCAAGCAGAGTCTCAATGATTACTCTATGTTTACTCTCACTTGTGGTCCAGACTTTGTGATACTTCTTGTCTATGTGGACGACGTGATAGTCACTGGCACTTCAGAAAAGCTGATCACACACATTAAAGCTTTTATTCACAAGGCATTTCGGATCAAGGACCTCGGTCTGGTTAAGTTCTTCTTGGGACTGAAAGTGGCACGCTCTGATTCTAGTATCTTCCTCAATCAAAGAAAGTACGCACTTGAGATATTGTGTGATTCAGGTATGCTTAATTGTAAGCCTTCCAAGTTACCTATGGATACCAAGTATAAACTCGGACTGTCTCATGCTGAACCTCTGTCAGAGCCAGCAAGCTATCGGAGACTTGTTGGGCGTCTCATTTATTTTACTATTACTCGACCAGATCTAGCCTATGATGTTCATGTCCTCAGCCAATTTATGCATAATCCTACTATGGATCATCTGAAAGCGGCACATCATTTACTTCGTTACATTAAAGCAGCTCCGGATCAAGGCTTGTTCTTTTCATCCACAGGTTCTCTATCTTTATCTAGTTACTGTGACGCAGATTGGGGGGCATGTCCGGTCTCACAGCGGAGCCTTACGGAGTATTGCATCAAACTTGGTGACTCCTTGATATATTGGAAAATAAAGAAGCAACATATGATTTCTCGATCATCTGCGGAATCAGAGTACAGAGTCATGGCTCATTTAAGTTCTGAACTTGTTTGGCTGCATCGCTTACTCCAAGATATGCAAGTTGATGTCCCTCTGCCCATTTCCCTCTACTGCGACTATCATGCAGCCCTTCACATTGCGAAGAACCCTGTGTTTCACGAACGTACTAAACATGTGGAGCTGAATTGCCATTTTGTCCGACAATTGGTATCCACTGACTTTCTTAATATCATTCATATTTCGACTGTCCAGCAGCCGGCCGACATTTTCGCCTCGAACTTCCTTCATGCTGGGCTTGCGGGATGAGCTTAAAATAAAGCTTCAATGGCTTCAATGGCTGCTGCCTGGGTATTTAACAGGAATGGATTGAATTTTTAATTTATAAAACAAAAGGGTTCGATTTGTATTTATGACAAACTTAAGGGACTGCACTTGTAAGTGCCAGCTAAGACACAATAACAGTATTTGTAACAGATTTTGTAACTGATTCTGCGAATATACACATTTTTCCTCCCTGCAATTCGGCTCCGATCTCCTCTGATTTTCTCCGGTCTTCTCCGATCGAATCAACGTCAGTTCTCCATCACGTTGGGGACTGGCTTTCCGCACGCATCCCCTACTGAAAGAGATCTCAATAGCTTGGATATTTAATGGTGTTTGCATTTGGCATTGTTGATGCATTGTTGGATTGTGCCAGCTGCTGGCCGGTTTGGTTACAGTGTGACTAGTTGTAAATTGTAAGTATACTAACCTGCAGCTGCTGCAAGCATCTGGTACTGGTTAGTAGATGATGGTTGTTTGGTTCCATTTTGGATCAGTTTGAGCTTTCATCAAACCATCTCGTGATATTCCAAACACAAATCAAAAAAGCATCAGTCACGCATGACAACTCATGAAAACGATGTCTTCTTCCTCAAACATTGGTCAGTATTTTGATTGCTTACTTAGTTTAGGTGTTAATTATGCTAGACCAAGTTACCTAAATCATGTTGTTTCAATAGTATTATTTTTATTTAGGTATAACATTTGGTATGAGTAGCCTTCTTAGTATAATCATGAACTCTAATTTGACTGGTAAGAGTTATTAGTTAATCAGTTAGATCTAGATCGATTCTACCTTAATTTTATGTTTCGTTTCAATTCTATAATATGTATTTATAGGCCAGCAAATGATCGAAGAGAATTTTGGGGCTTAGTCAAAACCTTAAAATACGGCAGTATTTATTGTTTGTATTTATAATTTTGATTTAATATAATTTTATTTTATTATGATGTCATATACATTTTAATTACTAATGTAGAATTCTGAAACAAAGAAAAGGTTGTTGTAAAAGAGATTACTTAGTCGAGTATAATTCCCTAAAAGGAATTTTACTTGATCGAGTAAGTAGCAAAATCATAAAGCATAACTTTTTTATGAATCTGACACGAACCGAGTAAGCTACTATTCAAACGAGTAAGAAGCTTTTACTCGACCAAGTAAATAATCTATACTCAACGGAGTAAGTAGCATAAATTTCTCTGAATTCGACACGGTTCGAGAAAGAATTATTGAAGATTTTATCGACCGAATAAGCCATTTGTACATGATATGTGGATGGATTGTCTTTTAATGTTAATAATCTCTCCTTACGATGGAACCAATGTGAAATTTTGATTAAAAAATCAATTTTTGATGTTGGGATTAGCATGACTAATTTTAATAATGCATGATCTCTTACCAATGTTAACTGTAGTCATGCACTGTTATTATTAATTTTTTTTGTTAATTAATAAGGTGTTGTTTGGTAGAAAGGATTAGAAGTGGAATAGGACTAATAATCCTGATAGTGTTTGTTTGGTTGAAAATAGAAGTTAGTCTGAATTTAAGTAACCAGTGACCTACCCAATCTAATAAAAAACTTTCTACTCAATAACGCATCTAATTTAAAGTTAACCCAACCTAAATAGTTAGTCTGAATTTATTTCAGCTGGATTTTTTATCAAACCAAAATACTTACACTCCCGTAACTTAAACCAAATAGATCTAATACATAATATTCACATGTCAGTCAGAATATTAAATTAAATAACATAATGTATGAAAATATGTGACAAGAACTGTCATAATGTGATGATAGATCCAAAACCAAATCATGGGTAAATGATTCAGTAGCTTATTTTAATTTATTTATTTTGATTAAGAATAAAATAAGAAAAATATGATTTATAGGAGACAGCAGCCCCAACTCCCTCCCCATCATCCCCTCCCCGTATGGGAATGATAGTATGAATATTTTATAAGACATGTCTAAGAAAGTTACAGGTTGTACATTGGATAAAATATGTGACATTCAACTATCTATACGCCTACAATATTTCAGGCCTTGAATAACGAATATCCGAAATAAAAATAGCATTATCTGTTGAGTTTTCGACTCACAAAAGATGAATTTTATTTTTTGGAACAAAATTACAATAGTAGAAACTTCTTCTCTCACACTCACACAAGTGTTTCACTCACGACTTAGGTGCACACAACACATACAACATCCACCTATTTATACTATGTCACCTCCTAAATGGACGGTGAAGATCATTTTAATCCAACAGCTATTACTAAGGTCTCTAGAAAACTCCTAGAATATTCTAACAGAATATTTCTCTCCTAAGTATATCGTACACAATTCTAGAATACTCCAAATAATTCTACTACATCTTAGAATCTTACTCTCTTTTGGACTTTTTTTGGCTTAGTCTTATTTTAATTAGCCCAATTAGGCACTGATTCTTAACACTCCCCCTCAATGCATAATTTGCAGTTTTGTCTTGGCAGCCTCTTGATGTTTGCTCCAATATCAAACTTATCTTGTTTGGTCTGCTCTTGTCTACCCTCGTCAACCAGCCTTCCTTGAACATTTGACAGCTCAGAATCACTTTGTCTTGTCTTTGACATATTTTCTGAGCTTGTGAACCTTCTTAACTTTTCTCCAGTATTTCGCATCGCACCTGATTTCATCGAAATCCTCTTCATCTTCTCTTGTGATGCATAGTGAACATCTGATAGTTCATTGGTCTGGGTAACCTCACTCAGCTCCCCCAGCTTCTGAATTTTCTCTCCAACAATCTTCTCTTATGTACCAGTGTTGCTCCCCCAAATGTCATCATACATGATCTCCATTCTATCATGGTCTCAACCCTTAACGAGACCTGAACCCTCCAACAGACTCACACATTCGGTTTTGTAACAATCAACTCCTTTCCTTCATGTCCCTCCACGAAGTCAACCAGCATATCATCTCTAGAGCCACCTTGCTCCATTTCAAACTCAATAAATTCATCATCATCATGCTTTTCCTCACCAAACTCTCTTGAGATTGAGTTTGCTGCCATCCGATAATCGTCGTAACTCTTCGAGTCTTCTATCCATAGATCATCACAGCTATGATCCGGAAGATCCCACTCCTCTTCTTCATATACATCTTCGTAGTCCTTAACTTCAACAAATGTTGCCTCAAAGTCCTACTCATCTTCGCTCTCGTCATATCTCAGCTCCGTCTTGGTAAAGTTTCCTTGCGCCTTATTTTGATATTTGCAATCTCTAGCAAAGTGTCCCTAGCGATCACAATTGAAACATGCTCCTCTTTCACGTCACTTATTTAGTACTTGATGATAATCTTCTTCACGTGAGTCTTCTTCTTCACTATCAGATTCATGTTGACGACGAGTGCTCTTACTTTCTTTATGCTCTCTTTTGTACTTGTCTTTGTCATATCTCTGACTTTGTTTTCTAGCACTGTAAAGTGTTTCCTCTGTTTGCGTCTCCTCCTTAGTCTCCGCCTTGATCGTCAATTTCGCCATTTGTTGCGCCAAGGCTTCTTGATTTGCTAGTAGATTTTCCAACTCTACTAGTGATGGTTATTTAGGCCATCTTTATAGTGCCGTTATGAAGCTATTATACTCAAGTCTTAATCCATTTATAACAATTCTTCTTTTTCATCATCTTCAAGTTTGACTTCATTATCTAACTGTTCGATTTCACGACACAGATTCTTTATCTTGAAAAAGTATTCACTGATAGAGAGCGTACCTTGAGTGGTGTTCATTAACTCCATCTCTAGTAATTCGAGTCTAGCGGGATTCTTCTTTGAGAAGAGTGACGCCAAGATATCCCACGCTTCTTTCGGTGTTTTCACATCTTCAATTCTTACTAACAAACTTTTATCAATACTTATCTTGAGGGCATATAAGGCCTTACTACCTTTGATGTCTCATAACTTATATGTCTTATCATCCTTCAAAGGTGGTGAGGTCTCACTACCTTCTACTATCTCCCACAAGTCTTGTCCTCTCAAATAGGACTTCATGCAAGACTTCCATTCTCGGTAGTTATATTCATTTAGTTTCTCCATTGATCCAATCATACTACCAAAATTCGCCATCTAAAGAGCAAAAGATAGAGCGTACCTTCTATATGATTGGTCCCCGACCAATACCTCTTCACAGTCTCTGATTGTGCTTCATCGGAGTCTCCTCGCCCAGCGATACTCCAATACTCTTTTTGCACGCTTCTATGTACGGTCCCGGACCGTCCCGCTCTGATACCAAATTGTTGAGTTTTCAACTCACAAAGTACGGATTTTATTTATTGGAACAAAATTACAATGGTAGAAACTTTTTCTCTCACACTCACACAAGTGTGTCACTCACAACTCAAGTGCACATAGTCCGTACAACATCCACTTATTTATACTACTTCACCTCCTAAATTGACGGTGAAGATCATTTTAATCCAACGGCTATTACTAAGGTCTCTAGAAAACTCCTAGCATATTTTACGGAATATTCTTCTCCCAAGTATATCCTACACAATTCTAGAATACTCCAAATAATTCTACTACATCTTAGAATCTTACTCTCTTTTGGACCTTTTTTTTCAGCTTAGTTCATCTTATTTTAATTAGCTCAATTAGATATTGATTTTTAACATTATCAGGGACTAATAATCATTTTAAATGCATTACCAATGTAAGGATTATTTTCATGAAAATAAATTTGAAAGAAATATAGTTTGTCATACATATAGAACAAAATTAGTAATTTTGATTTAAAGATGCGTCAATATTTAATAAAATTTTAGTCATTTGCCGTTCGAACTAGGGCTGTTCAAAAAATGGCTATAGAAAGTGGGCACTCGAATCATATTCAAAGCCCAATGAAACATCGAGTGTCACTAAAGTTCATGGGCTATTTATTTGAGAAGACGAAATGCCACTGTTAATAACTGAACCACGGTTTATTTCGAATTAAATATGGCCACTGAAATGTCACCGGAAAACAAGAAACAATTTGCGCCTTTTATGTAAACAAATATTCTCCAGTTCATTCTATTCCACTTTTTCCCCTTCTCGTTGAGAAAACAGATACCCAAAATGGCCATTAATTCAAGCACAATGCAAAACTATACGTAAATGAAATTTGATTTGCAAAACTGAAATGAATCAGAATATTTCAAAGCGCAGCAATCGCACTACCGTAAGTGAGAGACAAGAGGAATAGGTTCAATGTGTTGGATCTTTTTCAATTAGAGACCTCACCATAAGCTCCTTTTGCAGAAGACTTAAATATCGGGAGATAGCTTTTCCTCAGTGCTGCACTTTTAAGCTCGTAAATCAGGTCGAAAGCTGATCTTTTTTTCATTCTAATTAAACAAATGGAGGGTTAACAATAATTGTCCTGGCTTTAGCTTATCGCATGATTTGATGTGTTGAACAAATTAAGGAATGTGTTTCATCACGTATGGATAGATATATAATAACTAACTAGAGATATACTGAGTGGTGGGCGATGCATGTTGGTCCAATGTCAAGCAGCTTGCGATTTGTTCTAATTTTTCAGAGATATGTTTTTTAGAGGTGATCGATGAACAGTCAAAGAAGAGTGAGAGTAGAGTTGATGATTCGAAAGGCGCCTTTGTGCAATTGTCTGCTTGCGAGCTCAAGGAATATCAATCATGAAAAGGGAGACAAGGATGCTACATTATTCGGCGAAAGCAAGTGATGAATAAAGTAGATAACAACGTAACACTGATGTCCGCCACCATTTTTCCAGCCTTCCTCGCTCTCTTCCTCTTGACTTATAGCATATATTTGATGTAGTAGTGTAGTGTTGAGGTTGACAAGAATCCAATACACGCCCACCTAATCTATACACAAAGGCCACACAGTATCCCTAATGATACCATATACAATACTCCGTTATCTTTTTACTTAACGAATTTATTTGTTAATAATTTTTAATGGATATTTAATAATAATAATTATTCTAAAATATCAAATATTAATTATTTTATTATTATAATCAATAAAAATAATCATTCCGTAAATAATAGTCTATCAATTTTATTTTATTATATTTTATTTTAAAAAAATATTCATAATCACTCAATTTAACTATTATATTAAAAAGGGGGAGTACATGAATAGTACTTGATTAACACGTGGACCGCATCATTCTATTTCTATATAGAGTACTTGAAAATGTCTAAGAGACGAACATCATCAATTAATAATGAGCTCTAATACACAGATTTACCAGTTCAAACTTGTAAAGTAGTAGAAACTTAAAATACGCAGCGTTCAAGAGTTCAGACTCCTAAAGAGGAACGCAGTAGCACTCAGTTCCATAATTGAACGTTACTATAACTTATTACTCAGACTTGTGAATCAAAACACCATAACATTCTAGCTCGGACTTCAGTATCTGAACTCCATAGCAATTAGTTCGATTTATGAGGAACTTTAGCGTTCAGAGGACAACATTCAATTAAATCAAACCAGCAGAGAAAGAATTTGGAGTGAATTGTGTATCTATCCCTGTTTAATTTGCATAAATGTATGTATCTAACAGCAAAATGAGACCAATCTTTACAAGATAATGAGAAGATAAACAATGAAAGCAATTATATTAAATCAGTCAAAAAGGCATTATATGACTCGTCTTAGTATCGTAGCTCCAAAGGCACGACTTGGAATTTACTCTGAAAATCTTTAACAAGTCACCAGCCATCTGCCGCACCCCCGCCCGACAATTACTCTGCATCACCAGCAGTATCTTAGTCAGCCCGTTGTTCATGGCCACCGCCTCCTGCGCGTTCTTATCACGAAACAGATAGCACACGCTCCATAAAATGGTTACCGCGTGCTCGGTCGCGGCTTGAGACACCTTCATTGTTTTACTGAGTATCGAAGGTAGGCAGCTCGGATGCTCGCATATCTCGGTTCGGCCTTCTTTGCAAGACGACACCGTTTCAAGGAGCTTTAGCATTCGTTCTACGCTTATCACGCTGCTGTGTGGACTGGTTAAGAGCTTGGCGAGTTTGGGAACGAGTCCGAGTCGGACGAGTCTGAGTCGGACTAGTTTCGCCATTGATAAGGAAACCAAGCAGGATAGAACGGCCTCCAGAAGAGACGAATCGGTGGCCTTGTCGACGAGTGTTAGCAGCTGAGTCAGTAGCGATTCGTTTACAGATATCTGAGTCTTCGACTCCGAGTCGTTGGCAATGATCTCGAGGATTTGAGCAGCCGCGATTTTCGCATCCGAGCTGCTGCTGCTATCGAAAAATCTCAGTAAGGAAGGCACGCAATCCTTGAGCTTGCTGGCCTCCGAATCCTCCGCCGAAAATATTAATCCGGCGATCTTTAGCGCTAGTTCAGCCAAATCGCGATCAGCATTGTTGCAGATTAGGTCAATAACCAGCGCAGCAAATCCATCTAATCTGATCAGATACCTCCGGTTGTCGTCCGATTCGGCGCCGAATTTCGCGACCTTATCGAGCTTTTCAGCCGTCGTTGCCGCCGACGAGTCTCTCCGGATATCAACGATCAGCTCACGCGCCTGATCTTTACTCGGAACAGAGGAGCTCAACAGCACGTTGGAGGATTCGGACCAGATCTGGATAAGGCGTTGGAGCGTGTGGTTGGGAACGAAGTCCTTGGAGCTCAACACCTGCATGGTGGCCGGACACGTGTTGTGCCCGCCGTCGAGCCATTTCTGAATGCTGGACCGGTCGTATGTGACCCCAGTCGACAAACTCACCGGCGACTTCATAACGTCGAGGGAGATCGGGCACCGGAACAGGCTTGGGATTGCTATGCAGAGGTCGTCGCCGATCGAAGACGCGGCGCGCCTCCTTACTTTCTCCAACATGGTCAGTGAAAATCGCGTTCGGGTCGGGGCTGTAGGGTTCGGTGAGAGAGATGAGGCAGCGAGGTTGGAAGATTGAATAGTGAAGCAAAAGCGTGATTAAGTACACAGCAAAAGAAAGAATGTGAAGAAAGAGATAGAGTCAAAGTTTGCTGACGTCAACGTTTATTTCTTAAATTTCTTTTGTTAATTGTAACGCATTTGCATAAAAAAAATATAGTATATAATTATGATATTATTTAT
>NQLW01000026.1:1169837-1196946 GCA_002312845.1 Kalanchoe fedtschenkoi | reverse complement strand
TAAAACTACATAAAGGGTGTATGAACTATTATGCTTTTAAAAATTACAGGCGTAATTATTGATTTTTGCAATTTTCAGGTTTTTACTTTTCTGGGGCCATGTTGTAATTAAATAAACTTCAATCTCATCCAGAAATATTTTAGTCTAATTACTAATTGAACTCTTACCCTTTGTTAATCAAAACAATATCGTTTTGACATATTTTATTTTTTATATAAATTTATCTTATAAATCTTTAATCCCTAACTTCACTAACTTCACTTCATGTTTAATCCAACATATTTTTTGGGTTCCTACCGGGTGTGCTTCTACATTTTTCAATCTTCATTTTCTAAAATTAAATAAAAAATAAATAAATAAAATAGAAATGAGATTTATAAGATAAATTTATATAAAAAAATAAAATATGTCAAAATGATATTGTTTTGATTAACAAAGGGTAAGGGTTTAATTAGTAATTGGACTAAAATATTTCTGGATGAGATTGAAATTTATTTAATTACAACATGGCCCCAGAAAAGTAAAAACCTGAAAATTGCAAAAATCAATAATTACGCCCGTAATTTTTGAAAATGTGATAGTTCATACACCTTTTTTATAGTTTTCCCTAAAAAATATAGTATATAATTATGATATTATTTATTTGTAGGTAATGGGTGTTACTACGATTTGTATCTTGGCTCGTTAAGTTAGTCAACGGTCAAAGAATGTGATGCACTCGCCCCTTCGAATACGTATCTTATTTATAGTGTTTTTTGCCGCTGTATATACTTTATATGCGTACACAGCTGTTTACTTTGTGCTCTCTCCAATCGTCACCCTTTCATTAAATAATTTCGTGTGTATGTATTAATTTATACAGTATAGTGGAACTTTTTTATTTTATTTTTTACCACTAGAAAAGGCTGTAAACTGGTTGTTTATTTAATTTAATTTATTATACGATATTTTGATTGGTTCACCTACAATGTATTTTACTTTCTACGCTACTTTTTTTACTTTATTGTTGATAAAACGTTAAGTGACATAGTAGACAAATATTGAGTATGTCATGCAGAGCATGTGAGCTCTACAGACTACATTACTAACCTAAGGATGAATTTATTATAAATTATTATAAATTAGGTATAGCTTGGGTGTGCTTTTGTTTTATTATATACAGCTGAAGTGTCATGTGCACAAATAATTAATCAAATAAAAATAAGTGCTTAATTGACATATAAGGGGTCTAATTATGATGATAAATTATACAAATGGTATTATTATCATTATTATTAGTAGTAAGAACTGTAATAATTAATTATGTACTTAAAATACAGGGTTAAATAACAATGAGAAAATGAGATGTTATGGAAAAGGGGAAAACCTCAAAATGGGTCCTGAACTATTCTACTTATCCAATTGCGATCAGAGTTATCATGATTTTCAAATTGGAAAACAAATTGGACTAATTTTAGATGATGTTTAAGATGAGAAATTCTTGGATGGACACAGCCCACCACGTGGACTGTGAACTCACTAATGAGGTGGTATCACATGATACTTTGATCAGCCATGTGACGCGTTGAAAAGTAAAAAAATTTCACAACCAATAAGAAGTCGTCATGTGTCACTTTGACTTTTGAAAGTGTCACATGACATCTCCTTATTGGTCGTGTCCACAGTCCGCGTGATGGACTGTGTCCACCCAAGAATTTCTCGTGTAAGATCTGTTTGTTTGGATACTTAAGTATAAGTGATCTTATGAAATTTATTGAAATTATTGATGATTGGGTTGAAAAGACGTCGTTTTTATGTGCGTAGAGTGATATTATTTATTTTGATAATTAAACTACGTGATTTTCACACACAAATCTAAATTTTATAATAATATTAGTTTAAAAATTTAATGATAAATTTTATTTTAGAAATTAACTTCATTTTTTTTCATTGCACTCTTTTTAAAAATTATAATAATTTAGATCATAATTAGTTAAGTAATGATAGTTCATAATTCATTTTAAATTTTATCCCTATAGAAAATGGGGTAGTGGCTTACAACGGGTAAGGTGGGTTATTATTGGTGGGGCTGAGTTTAGAAGGGTTTGGGTTAGTGGTTCGGGTCCACACGTAACGGTTCGTTTGGTCGGTCGGCCTATCCTTCATCACCCACCATTCATTATTATTTCCCACTTTTATTCTTAACATTTTATTGACCAAATGCATATTTTCTCTTAATTCTTGTTCCACATTTGTATCATTTTGACTTCCACTCTTTTTTACATTTTTTCCATTTTCTTTTTCAATATTAGACAGCTATCAAAAGCGATTTCCAGTCCAATTTAATAGTTGGAACAAGAATTAATATCCAACAAAAAAGGGTTATGATCTATTACAAGTGAGTGTTTAGATTTGAAAGACTAATAACCTACGCACATACTCATATCATATTTCCCTCTCGTGTCTCGTCCCTCTGAAAATTGAATTGGTTCATTTACGTTTCGATTTTTTATGTTATTATTTGCATGTTTGGTAGAAAATATATGATTATAGGGCATTATTAATACATGAGTAAATAATATCACATATTAAGAAAATATTTATAATATGGGCTTAGAAAAGTAAATTTTATCTTATAAATTATTAATTGACATCCTTAGTTTTGAACCAAATATGTTACAATGGTATTAATAATTCTATTTTATTCTTAATACTCGGTGACTCATCTACGGTTAATGGAATCGAATATTCGAATCATTCGATTCCGCTAAAAAAACTATTTTTTTTGCTTTATGTATTATTTCAGATTATGAAGTTAAAACAGTCATAATTAGTTTTTTACAAATCAAATGACTCTGGTAAAATTGCAAATATACAGTATATTCTCATAAATAATATAATATTTTCATAATTAATCCATCTTAATATATTTTTTTATTTGTCATAACTAATACTTTATACCAAACATGCACAAAGAGAATTATTTACCACCGAAAGCATATCAACATCATAAAGCTAGTCTACTATTACTTTAAAATAATTAAGTTATGCACCAAACCAATTCAATTGACACAACTCGAAAATTTAAAATTTTGTTAATTACAATATAAAATCTATTGCACTCGTTTAGCTGTAATTACGCACTGCTGTCTTCATTTTTATATTCAGATTATTATACACTATGGTGCTTAGGATACTTCCAAATTCCAATATGATATACTATATTTAAATGGATGATTAATTGTAACATAAATGTAAAATATTTTAAGTTAATTAAGAAATAGTAATGATGATGATCAGAGTCAACTTTGTAGCGCATTATGAGTATTATTCAATAACTGAGCATTCAAAATCTGTGACTATTATACTGCTCTTAACTCAAAGACCAAATAACGTTTGTCCACTCCCTGAATTATAAAAAGTGCGCCTCATGCAGGAGAGATTCCTTTTCATTGGACTTTCTGTTCACTTTTAACAAAATAAATATTTTTTGAAAAAATATTAATACCGGAATTTGTTTTTGCTTTATTTCCTAAACTTAAACAGATGACACATTATACTTTCATCATTTTTTAGCATTTGTTTTCTTAGGTTATTGTAGAAAATAAATTATTTTAAATGTCTCATCATATATATTAATTAAATGAGATTATTAATTAAATTTAATTATTATATTTACTATGCATACGTTTATTTGTAATAGCTATTATCTCAATTTTATTATGTAGCAAATGGAAATAGATGAATAAACTTGTCAATTATTTCAAAATTTTGTAGCAAAAGCGCGGCACTAGACATCCCTAAACTATACAGTAAGTAATACAATTAGGCATGAATGCATCATATTAAAGCACTCGTGCATCGAGCAAACTACAAGCTTGTCTTTTTACATGATCCCGAGTACTCGAAAGTCTAAATAGTTTATTTCACTAAAAAAATTATCATCATTTCAGATTATATATATAAATTTGGCCCGTATTTGTTCAAGATGTCAATTAATTTGCCATAACGTAGTCGTTTATTTCTCTCTCTTTTTTTTTCTTCATTTATCTGGTATGTGCCATAATAAGATTTAAATTCGAAGCAACTGGGCACCACCAAACAGATCAAATATATATGGTTGGCAACTTCATATACTTTTTGGTTCATGACTTTTCTCTTTGTTGCAGCGTGTTGTACAGATTTTTCTACGAAGCCCACAATTTTCAAAAGCAAGAAACACGAAACGTAGACCTCCGGCATCTGCTCATTTAACAAACATTTTACCATAATACTCCTTCGGCAGTAGTAAAAAATATAATATATTAATATAGTCGAAACAAAACAAAACATAAAGTTGTTTTCATATGCTGATAATGTTGTTTGATTTGAGTGTTGTTCTTCCGTTCAAAATTAAAATTGTTACTTGTGCATGCGTGCGTTTGTCTTCGACATTTACATGCCATAAGTGGACGGTCTATTAGAATCTCACTGTTGGGCTATGATGATAGAATTTTTTTGTTTTTTTAAAAAAATTATTAGTTAGGATTGAATAGCGCCACAATGGGATGTATTTAAGGGAATTCAAATTTAATACATTTGATTTTAAAATTAAGTGCTTAATTATCTCATTCAATACAATAATAAAATTATCTTAAGTTCATGATTTAACACTAAATATATTAAGGTAACTTAATGAACCGCCGGCTAAATCGGCCGGCCGAACAAACTAACCGGTGGGAACAAAAGTATGACCAATTAAATTTCTGATTTAGTTTTAATAACTATGGTATTTTCCAAAGAATAAGAATAATGTGGGTTATAATAAGCGTGTTTAGAAAAATAAAAATTGTAAATATGATAGTACTGGTGTTTCTTAAAATCTGCTATATATATTTAGTCCGGGGTTCTAATATAAGATCCCACTGAATTATATGATTCTTAAATTAATAATTTAAGTAAGTGCAAACGACTTTGAGCTTGAGATGAAACACAAAATATTAAGACCTAACTTTGATCAAGATGCCTGATTTTCTGTACATGGCTTGTGTACAATTTCCACAAGCAAGAAACTAAAGTCCAATTTGGTGGATCACAATCAACATCGATCACCGTCATCTTCATACATATTTCATGGTGTGAAGTTCGACCTTCACCACACGGCTTTGCTAGCTAGCTATTAAGCTTTGATATTCTTCTTGTTTGACGATTCAAAGTCAAACATGTGGGCAAACGTTGATTTGAGGACAATCATCCCTTTTGGTTCTTTTCAAACTAGTGCGTGTGTTGCCCTCAATTATCGTGTAGTGCATGATGTTTATACTTTCGAGTTATATTGATATTTCCATCACGGCCAATCTAGAAAAAATATTGGGAGGGGTCAAATATAAAATAATCATATAGAATGAGTATATTAGTTGTATTTTTTAATTTTACATGAGTCATTTTGCATTTTAAAATGATTATTCTAACCATTTTTGAACTTCATAACCTAAAATAACATATAAATATAGATAAAAATATTTTTTTTGAGAGGGGTCATCTGACCCACTCAAGCCTACATGCATCCGCCACTGATTTGGATTTAAAGTTTTTTTTTTTTTTTTTTTGGAAAATACAAGATATATGGTAACTCAACTTGTTGTACACAGTAATACAAAAATGAGGTGAATACATGCATGATGACACAACGAAAAGAGAAAAAAATGATGTAAATGATTGAAACCAAACTACAAATTCATCACAAATGTTTATCTTAGAGAAAATAAGTCATGTAATAGTACGTTGGATCAATGCTTACATATTTCCATGGTCAGACAGTTTTAGTTGATTCTAGCTCACATAAGTAGGACTATCTTCTCGAAAACTTATTCAGTTAGCTTTTTCCGAAAATAACAAGCAACAAAATGCTTTGTGAAAGAGGGTAGAATGAGAGAGTGAGAAGTTTATAGTGAAGATGTTCTTTTTGCGTATTAGGTGTAAGAGGCCACCTATTTATACTAGATGAAGGATCGATGTGATTTCGAAGACACAGAAAATGGGTAGCGCAACTGCGCAAGCATCTCCCATCTCCTTTACTTCCAAAAACACATCTCTCCACAAACGCAAGAAACTCCAAAACTTCTTCCTCAACACATTCCTATTTAATCAATTCTCCCATGAAAGTCCTTAAATTTCTTCCACACTTCCTCATTTGTTCACTTTCTCCATGAAAGTCTTTATCTTTTCCATATAAATATATTATTGGATGTTTACAATCTAATCTTTATAGATAGATTTAAAAAAAGCACCTTGTATAAAGTTAATATAATCATATTTGCATGATTGTTTATATAACTATAATCCATATTAACACTACTACACATAAGCATATGATGCCGCTTATCTAATGCTTAAGACGTCATTTCGAAAGTACAGTATGATCCATCACTATAATAATTGAGGTTTAAAAACGTTGTTTAAAATCAAATTAAACATTAGACGGCGCTTGCACTCAAAAAGTATCGTCTTAAATTTGAATGTTTAGACGGAGCTTTGATTTATAATTATCGTCTTTTGACGAGAATAAAAAACGGTCATTTTGGTGAACAAGCGTCGTCCATTATATTATATTTTGTTATCTTATATGTGACTTTACAAGGTTTTTTCTATCTAAAAGTGCCTTGTCAAGTTTTTTTATAAATGATAACTTTTTCATTCCAAAATCGTGTGTCACAACCACCACCTCCATAACAGGTCCGTTTACACTACTAGTTCTGTCTATATATATATCAGTTCCACTCAGAGCCAAGCTTGAAATTAGAAGACGGCAACAGTCAATCATCATCCGTCAATGGATAGTCATCAATCTCAACCATGACAATGTTAAACACCTCCAGCAAAAATTTATGCTCCTCTTGTACATGACGGAAGACGAATACATGCCCAAAGTGTAAACCAATACGAGATGCAAATTTTGGCCAGTTCACACGGAAACACATATGGCAATCAGCACTTCTGTGTACGAAGACAGTGGATGAGGTTCTATTTGGTATTTCCAGCGCAACTTGTCAAGCAAACTACCGTCGTATGCTCTCACAAAAGTAGTTGATATCTCTTGAACGATAGAATGAAGTTAGTGTTGAATACTGCACTGGTTAGAATACGTTGAGTAATTAACGAAACTTACAATCTTTGATGGGGCTCTTCGTATCAAGATAAGCTTGCGGAACTCCATATTTAATTGAAAAAGAGTTGAGATGTGTTCAGAGATGAAATTTAATGCTGAAGTAAAACGCAAGTGTGATTGAATTAAGTTATATAAAAGGCTCTCACAGTCTAATGGGAACAACTTTTAATGCATAATAAACGTTAAATGTATGTAAGTACATATATATTTAGATGCTAAGTGACTCAAACAACTTGTTTATACACATTGAAATAATTTTGTGAGATCTCCACTTGATGTCGGGTTGCTACAGGTGACTCATACTTTGGTTCTCAATCTCATCCCCATCAGGAGTGGTTTAGAGACTCGCTTTAACTCTAGTCCTTTTGTCAAACGATCAACCGCATACCCACATTGTGTTTGAATCTAATAAAGTTAATGACTATGATCATTTCAGACACTAATCTCACGAGATAGTATCATAAGACTTTAAACGAACTGAGTTGAATCTAGTACTGTACTATTTAAATTCGGCTCATTTAAAATTTCATGAGTATGAGTTCGAGCCGAGTATTGACGAACTTTTATAATACATGTTCAAGCTTGACTTGTTTAATTTTAAGGAGCTCGAGCCGAGCTCGAACTTTGTTTGAGGATTTGAATTGATCTAATATAAATTTAATATGTATGATAAACGAGCTTTTACATGACGAGTTTGATCGAGATACTTGTTTAGGAATCTTATTTTCTTATCCAATAATTTTATAAAAAAACTTTCGAATCAGCAGGTTCACTAACGAGACTCACACAAGCTATAAACAAGTTAATATTAAGCTTTTAAAGAGTTCATAAACGAGCAGTTCTCGATCATAAAAGAGTCGAACACCTCATTGTTTATGTTCGGCTCGTTTATATAATGAGGTTCAACACAATGTTTAAGCTTGACTCATTTATTATCCAACGAATTTTAATTGAACTATAACCGAATATATTAACAAGCAATTCACGGATATAATGATTTATTTTCACCCAATATTTCCCGACATCAAAATGGATGGGGAAGTGAAGATGATAGTTAATATCATTTCAGTGGTGGGTGTTTCTGAAATTGATAAACACTAGAAGGTGGTGCAATAAGTCTACGTTTGAAAATTTAGATAAAATGCAAGTAGTAGCTAGGCAGAGGTTTGGAACAGTCAATGTCCTAATTTCTTAGCTACAGTAGAACTGTAGTAGTAGTAGTAGTTTACACTGGAATGCACGTTTGTTCATTAATTTCGCCATCGGTTCTCACTTCTTTTAGGATCCACCAAAATGACGAGAACAAATCCATTAATTGCTCAACTTTCACCACCTTCGGCACTACTACTTCAGTTTCTGTGTTGACTTGTTCCTCCATAAAAAGTGGAAGTGCACCTAAAATCAAAAATATATACAATCCACCGCGACCCGACTACTATCTAATTACATTCAATCCGGTGTTCACTACGAATTTTGGGCTGGACTAGGGCTTAAAGTCTCAATTTTGGGCTTAAAGCCATCAATCTGTCTTAATATACAGTTTATTTTGGTTACATATGTTGTTTAGTGGGCAGTAGCTCCAGGTCAGTATAATAATCTACAGTAAAAATGACCCAGTTAGAAGAAGGAATATAATTTCTGATCACTTATTAAAACATCTTGCGTAATTCTCGATATGTTGATGGTACAATTCCAATAATCGACCGAATGGGACTGGTGATGAATAAAAGCACATAGCAGGAAGTGATTTTCATATATTTGGGACTTGTTTGTATGCATGCAAAAACATAACGACATGGGTGCTATATTATTCTCTGTCTCGTCTCACAATCTCACATCCTATCGCAAATTAAACCAAACAATCCAATACAGATCGATCGGAAGCTGACCGGTGGCCTTCCAGTATCTATCTCTTATAGATATCCATCCTTCTCTCCACTTCGCACGTTCGGACATCATATATATAAATTGCATGGTGTTGGTCCACATGACGGACAAATCCCTTCGTGGGTTGCGTCCGTTCATGTCGCCCTTTCCTTGTAGTCGTATCGAATAATGTGTTCATATGCACGTATAAAGAGCTTTAACGATAATAATAATAAGGAGAAAAATCCAAAAAAGGGACTGAACTATCGCGTCCAATCCAATTGCGATCAGAACTACCGCGTTTTCCAAATAAGGGGCAAACCGTCAGGTCCGTCAGTTAATTAAACACTGTTAATCGATATTTAAACACTGTTAACAGTTTAGGTCAACCTACTTTTCTTCTCCTTCATCCTACTTACCTTCTTCCATCTTCACACCAACACCACCACAATAAGCTATCGTGGACGGGGAATAAATCAAAATCTAGGCTGGGTCTCTTAAAAGCACCCATTCTGCCTATCCACCACCGGTCTCACCAATTTCACCGCTAAAATATCCATCGTCGTGTCTAATCAAACCCTCATGCCATCCTCTTCTTTCAACCTCTACACTATCTTCTATGCGCTTTAAAGAAGTCGCATCTCCGCTCGATCCGCTTCCTCCATATCGTCCTTTTTATTGCCCAACGGTTTGGAGAGGACAGGTCGCCACAGATTGAAGCAGCACAGTGGCACAACTCCAGGAGGACATGAGGGTTTGTGGAAGAAGATGGAGATGGTGGGTCTTTAGGACACCGTTTGTCATGTCGTTAACGGAGCCAACGCCTCGTTCACGGAGTTAGACGGATCGTCAAAAGTGACGGTACATGCCCCTTATTTGGAAAACGCGGTAGTTCTGACCGCAATTGACGGGTAGGACGCGATAGTTCAGAACCTCTTTTGAGTTTTTCCCCTACTAATAATAGATCAAAGAGCTATCGTTAATCTGCACGTCCATTTATTTTGTTCGCATGCACCTTTCCAACTAAGACACTCGCCTCCAACTAAGGGCTCTATTATTATTGTTATCTATAACACAAAGGATTGATGCACCTTTATTATTTGTCTTTCTATACCACATTCATGGATGCATGCATGCCATTTTCACATTATTGTTCGCTTGTTTAACTATTTGCTTGCATATTGAGATATCTCATTTTAGCATTTCAGAAATAATGTAACATATCAAAACAGATCAGGCATTGCTAGCTAGTCTACTATATATAACCTCCAAGCCAACAAAAACAAAAGACTTTCTGGAGCCAGCGTTATTAATCAAGAGATCGAGCCAAAGATGGTTTAATTTATGTTTGCAGTTTGTAGCAGAAATGATGACTTTCCAGCAGGGGGTGGAGTGGGGGCAATGGGGTCGGCCGCTCTTCGAATCCCACTTAAAACACCTACGTACGTCTATGTAAGAAAAAATTAAAAAAAAAAAAATATATATATATATATATATATATATAATAAATTTACATGCTTAATTCAACTAAATTTAGAATTTAGCCCCCCAAATTCAACCAAAATTTTAATTATATAATTTTGCCTCCTCAAAAAAAAAAATATGAATCCGCCACTGTTTCCGGTCGTTGCATTTTGTAAAATATGAACGTACACGTCCATTTCCAGCACCCGTGTGATGTGTCAAATCGAAATGGTGGATGATAGCTAGAAGATGACGAGATATGATATATGATCAAATTAAAGATGGATGGTTGTGCGAAATTGAAGTGTTATAACTTGTAATAATATAAGTTGTGCATTTGTGAAATGGTAGACCTAAAAAAGATGGTGATATATATGGTTGGATGTGGCAGTGACTGGTCTCTCAATCCATCCACATGCTTCGCCGGTCAATGACAATTAATGGTTCTATTTAATTCAGCCAAATTCTTGGTTTGCTTTTCTCTTTTACCTCACCTTTTCTTTTCTTTTCTTTTCTTCTTCTTCTTCTTCTTCAGTTTTGGCTGCCAAACAAAACACTGCATGTACAAGTAAACAATGTCAAATTTAACAACTATGACCACTGTCTATACCGTGATTGTGTTTAATTAGGAGATGTGATTAGACTCTACATATGACTCTCTCTCTCTCTCTAAACATCTCAATTTATTTATCATCAGTAATAGTATCTTCATACGTGTGTTTCAGTGTTCATCATTTTTCATGTACTACAAAATATGAAGTATAATAGTAAGATTCTGAGCCAACAACTGTTGACAAAAAAGAAGATTTTCATGGTTGAAGGTAAACCGATTTGACTGATTGATTGATTTAGGTTTGGGAGTGTGGAGCAGGTGAATGTTTAAAAATTAAAATCTTCTGGATCTCTATTTTCTACTACTACAGTGCTACTTGTAATTCCCAATGCACTAAAGGTCTGAATCCATATCCATACTGGTGGCGTCATGTACAGTAGTTGAGCTTCTCTACTACTGTTTGTCTCACTTTTTCACATCAAATCAACTCAGCTATCTAGCTGGCTGGTTTGCTAGCTATCTCATTCAAACAGTAAAGAGAGTGATCGTGATGATGATGATCAGTTTTTGTTTGATCTCTTTCTGTGCGCTTTCCTCAAAATCTTCCAAAGTTGGGTTCTGAAGCAATAAGTATGAAGCTGGGCCCAAACTCTTGGTTGGACGAGGACTTCAACAAGCTAGCAGCTCACTCCACTCCACTCTCCACCACTTCACCCCCTTTGTACATGTACACACGCACATTTGCTTGTGCATACATGTATGTGTGTATGCATGATGTAACACCAAGAAGCCTTCTGTCAATGTGATTGTGATAGATGTTAAGTCTCTCCCTCTATATTGTACTGTAATTCTTACTTTTCTTCCATCTCCTGCCCTTTTCCCCATTCCTTCACTCTTTGAATCTCCTCCTCTTCATTCTTTGCCAAACTTTTTCTCTCCTTTGAGGGACCAGAAGCACCCATTAATTCACAAAAGAAAGCTCCAAAGTAGTCTCATTCATTCTTGAGAGACCCATACTCCTAACTATATTCCTTCCTTCCTTTCTCTCTTCTGCAAAACCACCAAAAGGTGGTCTTCTTTCCTTACTTCCCATCTGCCAAATTTTCAACACCCACGTAGCTCTTTACCTTATCATCATCTCTCTTATAATTTTCGATCAGACTTGGCTTTACTAAACCAGCTCACATATTTTTCCTAATAGGCTAGATGATGAGAGTGTTTTTGCTCCGTCAGAAGACGCTGCTGCTATTTTTGTTGCTGTGCATTGCTGGCCTTTGGCTTGGTGATGGATCATCAAGAGTCCATGTGCACCAGGTGGCATTCAATCCTATGAGACCTCACTACCATCATCATAACTCACCAGCTGATTTCATGGGGTTCCTACCAAGGGGAATTCCAATTCCGAACTCAGCCCCTTCCAGGAAGCACAATAGCATTGGCCTTCAGAGTTGGAGACCATCAAGAGCTTCATCATCATCATCGTCATCATCAGTAACTTATTCATCATCAAGAGCATCATCATCATCACAAGCACTACTTGGAGGAGAGCCATGATGTAAAACTAACAAGGTGCTTCTTTGCTTTACCTCTTTTTGTTGGGGCCAGTTTCTTGAATGAGTGAATGAATGATGAAGGGAGGATGCTGCTTTAGTGGGTGGTGGTGATAGTGGTGTTAGCTATTAGTGGGATCTTTTCTGTACATTGATCATCAAAAAATTTGTGAGATCATTATTTCTTTTCTTTTTTGAGAGGTGCATTTGGAGGTGGGGAACTGGGGATCATCAAGTTAGAGTATGAACTTGAGTTAGACATCTTCTTTTTGGTTATTGTAGTTCTCATGGCTTGTTTGATCAGCCTCATCTTCTTGATGTTATTGTAAAGTGAAATCAAGATCATTGAAAGATATATACGTGCAAGCAACCTTGGCTTGCCTTGCCAAGCACAGCGTTTTGTTCGTTCTTCCTTTTTTGTTGGATCTAGTGCAAAAGTGAGATGCAGAATGAGGGGTAGTTTGTGAAAGAGTGAGCGTTTTCTAACTTTCTTGTAGCGCTAAAGCTGATGGTGATAATGATGATAAGTAGTGGTGGTGGGCATTTGTTGGGTCGTCAGGCTATTATATGACCAGATGGGGAATGAAGTTAGCTCGAGCCGAGTGCATGAAGACTTAAACTTGTTTGCACATGAGTTGATCGATTTCACACCATAGATGGTCATCAAGCACAGGTTGGTATGAGGATAGTAATAATAATATTAAGTCAGAGAAAGATCGAGTTTGAATTTTGGTGCAGGGCTCTAACTCACTCCATGACAGCAAGAGATGTTCAGTAGCAGTAGCAGTTGGGTTTCATTTGAAAATTTGGTGAGATATTATTATTTTGTTTGGTTGATCTGCCATGTCGGCAAGTGAAGACGAGCATGATACATTTGTGGAATTTTTATCGAAATGAGGCAAGGTGTCCAACCAACGACCGTAAAATTAGTCGACTTTATAATAAGGCCATTAAGACCCAGCTTCTCTGCAATAATTCTGGTAAACATTCCACCTAAACCCAGCTTGATCTTCCTGCTTTCTCGGGTCTATAGATACTTCAAATCTCAGAAGACCCAGCTCTAAATAAAACATAAAAGATGGATAAGTGCCTGGCAAGCAGGGCGCATTGTGTGGTAGAAAAGTAAGGTATACAATCCCGGGATTGGGATGTGAACAACGAGCTTCAGTTGTATATACAGGGGAGCACTCCGCTGGGGACAAGTCTTACCCGCGGTTAGCAGTTACTGTAATCTAACTTAAAGAAGCAAACTAAAAGATATGTACAACGAGCAGGCAGATGATAAAAAGAAACCAGCCATGTTGAGTCAAATAGCAACTCAAAAAGCTGTGCACTATGTCCTTTAGTTATTGATGAACTTGCAGCTTTTGTTCAGCAGCAAGTCTTTCATTTCTCGGTAACTTTGGAGCTCTTCTAATGCATCGGAGGTTGTCTTGGTTGGAATAGTTGAGGGGGAGATGGTGCTTGATACACTGGGCACAGTGAGAGTCCCTGAAGCATTTAAAGACTTGGACATATCCTGGCGAAGAGGAGGAGCTTTTTTGAGAATTCGCACAAGGGTACCAACAGCAGCATCCTGGGATTTTTGTCCTGGAATCAAGGTCCCTGACAGAAGAGGATCGCTCAGAGTTGCCTTCTGATCCAAAGATTCCGGTCTGCCAAATAAAACAAAAGATTGGTTATAAAACACAGCGAATATATAAATATAGTAATATACTATGACATAACACCAAGATAGATATGCTTTTAAATGCTTCTTGACACGCACTATAATTCACAGAAACTATTTTTAACAAGATTGCCACCAGAATGTATAAGCACATAGTCAATACTTCTCTTAGCCACATGAGTACAATTGATGCAGGTTTTAGGGTTCCAACAACATAGATTGTACAAGTCAATTCAGATGTCCAAGAAAAATCACATTAAACTGACGAGAAAGTACAGAAAGAAAAAAGAACAAAATTATCAATATAAAGTTGAGAGTCATTTCAGAAATTGAGATCATAACTTTGCAGTTCTAAGCAGCGATTTTATGAATGCGGTAACAAGAAATGTCATTATTAGTCTGGCCCTCCGGAGTAAATTATATAGTTTCAATTGTCCAGAGCATTAGATACACAAAACTAGGGAGAACAATCGCAGACCTACTGAATAAAGAAAATATTTATGACTCTGTGACACCGCAATGACACAACTTAAGGCCTGGGGCAAACTAATTGATACAGTTACATAATGGTATCAATACAGTTAGAACTACCTGTTGTCGGGATTTGTCATATCATCATCATCATCCATATCAAAGGGGCAGGCAAACTCAGCATCATCAAAATCTTCTTGCAAAGATAACCTACTAGAACTCCTGGAGAATGTCCAAGTCAAAGTATTTGATGCCTTTCCGCTTGAAGCTTTTTCAATATCATCCCTCAAAGAAGATAGCTGTGGAAGGAACAATGAAAAAAAAAAAAACCAAATAAAGCTTGCCGTAAACAACGACAGTGGTAATTAAGAAATAATGATGTCTTGTTTTGACTAGCATGGTACCTGGTCGATGACTGCACTACTTTTCTCGGACCTTGAAGTCCTAAGCTGTGATCCTTTAGGAGGAGGGGATGGAAGTGCAACATGTCTCTTCAATAGTGATGGAGCATGGGGAAGTTTTATAGCTGGAATGGTAACAGGAGCACTCCCAGAACGCCCAAGAGCTTTTGATAAAGGAGTTCCTGGAGCATGAACAGGTGGTGAAGAGGACGTAGACGGAGAAAAGGTTGGGGATGGCCAGTATTCATCAAAATGAATATTTCTAGTTTCAGCGGTGGTAGGATCAGGAGGTTGAGCCGGCAAGCTCATGGGTGGGGGACGACAGGGATTCACATGTGAAACCATAGCACGGGATCCTATGTGTGTAGGCGAAGGAGATGGTGAGAAAGAGGTGCAGGGTATGGATGCCCTGTAGTTGTCGTAACTCCAACTGTGGCGTCTTGAAAACAGAGAGGAGCTTAGCGACCCTTGGGTAGTTGCTTTCGTGACAGGTAAGGATGGAAACCTCTTCAAGGTGTCAGTCAGCGGGCTGCCTACGTAGTCCGGTATGAATTGCGGGGACATTGGAGTTTTAGGTTCCGAGCTCACATCTAATACAGATGAATGGTACAAAACTGAAACACTAAGTCTTCCACAGGCAGTCTCCACTGGTGCAAATCCAAACCGCTGCATTTCTGCCTCTTCTCTACGAGTGAAGGGTTCCACAAAAGACGACACATGGTGAGCAAGATTAAATGAGCGTAGCTGGTTAGATGAGTTCAGCTTGTGAAAAAGCTTGTATGCAGGAAAAAGCCGAACCGTAAGGTACAAGGACCTCATCAATAATATTGACTTCTTATATAAGGTATGCAGACTAGACGAACTCGATCTTTTGCTTCCTGAACAACCACTCTTTCGGTTCTCATACTGTATTATCCACCTCTCTATTATCTTCTCACTTTTAGAATCCCAACTGACATCTTCCCGATCAGAGTTCCAACAATTTGGAAACCGCTCTTTCAAGGACAAGTTCCTCGCAAGGCCTGGTCTTGGGGAGATATTCACAGGGTCCCAATCACGCGGTCGCTGAACCAGAACAACGTCAACAACCATCGGTTCAAAAGTGCTCTGGCGCCAGAAATCAATATTCTCCAAAGCAGCGGGGCAATCCCGAAGAGCTAAATTAAACCACTTATCTCTGGGCCTCACACTCGAAGAAGATGACGTTGAAGAAGACGGAGATGACAAAACTTGCTCACCACTAAAATTACGAGATGATAGATAAGCCGATCTGGATTCCAGTATTATGTGCAGACTCTTGGTGAAAAATTCCGTGATTATTTGTTCCATTTTTGCCGATTCCGACTGAATATTCCCGTGGGAGGACGCCATACCTTTCATTAAATTCCCGAAATTCCTTGACCTAGTAACAGAACCCTATAGCTTCATCCATCAGCATAAAACTGCCACAAAAAAAGGAAAAAAAAACCTTCAAACCTCTACTCTAAAATCCTTGATTCTAGAAACCAAAGACAAAAGGCTTACCCTCCAATCGACCGAGGTTGCCCAACACAAAAACATAAGCTGGAACAAATTGAGCAACATATCCACAACCCCTTTTTCACTGAACATACACGAATGAATAATAATAACAACTTGAATATTCTGACCTCTATTATGCAAATGGAAGATCAAGTAGCACAATAAACCAAATTGAGCTCCGCTAGCAGACTGCAACAAAAAATCAAACTTGATCATCACCTTACAATCAACTCAGGTAATTAACGACACAAAGAATTGAAAATTAAAAACACTTTAGCAGCATAAGCACATACACTCACTGTGTTGCGGCCACTTGTTTGAGAAGAACCGCGTCAAATCTGATGACTATAAACCCAAACCAGTTCGAAATTTCCATGAAAATTACGGATGAGCCGGTGCGGCTGCGTGTTTAACGAAATCGTGGTCGAATTGTAAAACCCTAGTCGGGATAAGTACTTCAGCTTCCATCAGAGAGAAGTCACCGTTTTGAAAAAATCGAAACCTGCCGACTTCAACAACTCGAAGTCCCAATCACCGTGCAACCAAAATCGACGATGAAGATAATGATGACGGAGATATCTGTGGTTCGTTAATTTTACTTTACCGTCAATTCAATGGAGCTTATCCTCCACACCATTGATACGAATTGGAATACATGTAATTGCAGTGATACATTTACGAAGGACACACGAGCCTGCAGTGAGGTGCGTAGCTTATTACTGTGCTCCCCCATCTACGATGATAACACGTCAGCTGACGGTGCACCGCTTTACGATCCGACGACTGTAATGCTGCAACGTCATCCCTATCTCCTTCGCCGATTGGTGGGCACGAGTCGTGCACTGAAGTATTGGAGCAGTTGGGAGCTGGACCCACTAATATTGGGCCGATCTGATTGTCTAACTGAGCTCGTAATTGAGCCTGGACTTATTGGGCTAGGATATGCAGAATGGGTTTCTAGCATAAATGAGTTTATACAATTAACAAATTTCATATTTTCATTTGGTAACTCAAATTCCAATTTGATTAATTTGCACTACCATCAGCTGTTAATAAATAAAACAACTAGATATGGAAAGTAACCGTTAACTATTAGCCTCTTACCATGTATAGCTCTAAGCTCTTCCTCAACTAAAAGATATTATAAGAAATCACATACAATCATTCACAGGATTATGTTATATTTTCTTCTCTTAAAGAAGATCTAAGGCATATCAACAAGTCATCTAATCACTCATCTTCTACTAGATGTGCTGCATGCAAATGTCTGAGAAGAAAATGTCCGGCTGATTGCATTTTAGCGCCATATTTCCCCTCATGGAATCCGCAAAGGTTCGCCCCTGTTCATAATGTTTTCGGGGCAGCAAATATGGCCAAAATGCTCGAGGTACTTCAATAACCAAAGAAAGTATTATGTTTTGAAAGTTTGAATGATGCAGCTACAAATCTACCTCATGAAGCTACAAATATACTTTCTTATTTTGAATTATGCAGCAAGTTCCGGCGCACCTGCGAGGTCAAGCGGCAGACTGCATGATATTTGAGGCGGCCATGAGGATGATAGATCCAGTCTATGGAAGCGCGGGGATCATCTCTAAACTGCAGCAACAGATTAAACAAATGCAGATAATGAAAATTCAAGGAGAGGTTGCTCTTCACCAAGCTCAAACTATCTTGCATCTGCAGCAGCTTGGCGACAAGAGTAATACTGATCCTGGGGCCTCGAGAAGGGCAGATGCTGATTCAAATAATGGCCAGCATTACGAGCTGGACCTGGATGAATTTTATGTGAATTTCATCAGCAGTCTAAACCCTAAGCCTTTTTAAAATAAAGAAGGTAACAAACAAATGAATAAGTAAAATTCACTATTTTTATTGAATTAAAAGATATATATCAGACCCTTGTACGTAGTAGCTTCAATATCAGGTACATACGTGATACGTCACACACTCGCACACTGGTGCCTGCAATGTGTTTGGTAACATGTCCTGACAGTGCGACTGCTGTGTCATTCCAATGTGCATAGCATTATGTATGAAGCTAGCTGCTCCTTGCATCTAAAAATATGAAAATAACAGTTAGAAATGTCCTCCTTTAATCCTGGAGCGGAATTAAAGATATTAAGAATATATGTAATCATCCATTGGCAGTGAAAACAAAACAATTTTTTATAATTAATCCTTGGTACAACTTGAGGATAGCCTTATTCTTTACGATTGGATCTCATAAAGTTCACACTTTACTCTCTCCAACATATTGAAAATGATTGAGCACTATGTCATCTGCCAGCTATTAAACATGCTATGTTTTCTAATCTGGAGCCATCATTTCCATCATCTACTTATCTTTTGTACCAGCAAAGGTTGCAGAATAATACTTCACATTGCTCATATGATGTGCTCAATGGGGAAGTGGGGCCCCTTTTTTTAAAAAAATAAAAAATTAATAAATAAAAATGTGCTCAATCAGTCTGTCTTAAACTATAACCACATGAAAGCCAGATCAAGCAATACTCTACAGTTAACTATGCATATCCACAGTAAAATAAGTCCTAAGACAGCTGAAATTGAATCTTAGGTGAATTTCCATTACCAAACCTTATCATCTTGTATGTGGATCTAGGATCACGATCCTTGTTGAGGAGGTTTCTTTCCTTGTTCTTGTGCATGCCAAGACACAAAATAGTGGCCACTAGGATATTAGTTCCCTTCTGTTCCATAATTTAACATGTAAAAGAAAACATAGTGGTGAAACCGAAATCAAACTCAAAATTTAGTACACCAGCCGTACACAAGCAAACAAAAGAACATCAGGCACGTGCCATGGCATGTCACTATTATACAAGGCTTGGATCCTAGAATATCTTGTTTCAAGTGGGATGCCTTTAAAGCTACTTGAGCACTTTGCCATACCAACAAAGCTATCGAAGACGGCAGCAACCAGCATAATATTACCATAGTGAAATCCAGCAGATGTATGCATGTCTCTTTAAAGTTAAACTATTGTAAACACAAATCTCTTGTCTTCAGCATCAATTGATTCTCCATAAACCAGGAATATGTATAAAATATCAGAAAAGAGAGTTGAAATTAATGATGCCCACTTACACTATAGTTTATAAACTTAGCTTGTGGCAATCTCACTTTTCTGAGTACTTAATAATTTTTCAAACACTCGTATATTTCTGCAAGAAATGGCAAAAAAAAAAGCATTAGGAACCCCAAGTCCTTGTAAAAATTTATTTTTTTTACAGTCATATGAACGCATTGCAAACCCTCAACCAGTTCACTCATTAAGCAGGCGCTACAACGATGGCTCCATCTGAAAAGTTCTTATAACGGCCACTAGCAAAAAAAATAAACAATTCTTTCTACGGCTAGGACTATGTCATCTATGATCTATCAACCCCTATGTTAGTTATAGTGTACGGTTTCTGGGGTCAGTGAACTAATTAACACGAAATCCTTTATACAGATCTAGTCTATCAACATTCACCATAAAGCCTTAAGTATGACACATGAACCTTAGTGGCTCCTGGACCCACAGCCACAATGCTCACCTTTTATTTTATTTTAGAAGTGACGATGTACGGTATTTAAGGATCTCATTAATGAAATTTCTCAGAAATTTCAAAGTTTAAACTCTTGGGACTCGCGTAAGGGCAAGCCATATGCATGCTTTCTAGCTTTTTGGTAAAAAAAACAAGGTTTGTATACGTCTCAAGCATATTTTTACTATTCTACTAGAACCACAGGCACATATACTGATAAAATTAAAAAGTATATTTGCAAATGCTAGGTGCGTAGGTTGTGGGTTAGTTGGATGCATTAGTGATAGGAAAGAAATAAAAAGTTAAAAAATGTGGGAATAAAAGATTTTATGGGACCATGTCAAGAAGTAATCAATTGTGGCTGCCGTCGTGAAATTACATAATGAGAGGGAAAAGGAACTGATTTGACAAAATGGGATTAAGGTTGTTAATAGATCTTACATCTTAGCAGCGTTGTAGTAACATGAACATGTAAAGATGTATTTACGATTGGAGGACCTTAATTGCAAATTGGGTGTGTATTTCATGCAATTTGTTAGTTTATAATGAGCTGTGTGATAAAAAGTAGCATGGCAATTCGGTTTGGTTGCTGATTATCATTATGCTTGAAATATATTTCAATCTCCCAATAAATTAAGATCCATAGTCAACTTGAGAAAAAGAAACAAAGAGCAAATTATATGAATAAAGGTACAAGTTAATAATATGATGGTATTCCACGAACACGCTCAACAATAAATAAAGAACTGAAACACGCAAAATACTAGTTGATCAACAATCAAACATACCACACTTGAGACAAATATCTTATTAGAAAAAAATACAAGCCAAAGCTTGGATTTCAGGGGACTGCTCCCGTCCAAAGTGCAAGGGGTTAAGCATACCTGATTTCTCTTATCCAAATAGCTAAGGCGATGCATCCACATTCCACCATTAAGTATTTGTCCAGCTAACCTCAAGGAATTTCCTGTACAAGGTAAAGCATTCAGAATTTATTGGACACTATTTTATTTCGTCTAGCACTATGTCCAATCAAAGTTTACCACATGGAGCAGTAAGACGTAGTTTGTAAAGAGAAAATATGGCATAACACTTCTATCAACTGTGCCAAGGAGGGCCGGAGGAGCATCTACCACAGTATCACACACATCAAAATTGCCACATGGCAACCTTTGCGGCCTACAAAGTGGGAGTAGACCACTATCAAGAAACTAGCCACTAATCTAACTGTGGTAGTGGAAGATCAAATGGATAGCTGCTGTAAATATATTAATCAAGCTCTCTAACACCCAACATGGACTCACTCCAGGAATATTCTAAATGATAATTTTGTTTAATTCTACCACTCATAATTGACGTCTCCACTTTCCCTCTATATAAATTGATTCCTTCCAACATGTCTTAGAACTTCAACCATTCTGTATTTTTAAACAAAGAATTTGTTAACCATGTCTTTCGCTACTCTTTCATTGCCTAGAACCACAGTCTCGGATCAACTCACGCGGGATTTTTACACAAGGAAATTGCTACTACACAGTCCAATTCACCAGCCAGCAACTGCTTCCTCTCCAGTGTATGTCTTCACCAACCACAGTAATTCTGAGCTCCGTGGTGGAGACAATGGGTTTGATGCGAATGTGGTGATGGTGCTTTCAGTCCTGTTGTGTGCTCTAATATGCTCCCTAGGGTTAAATTCAATCATAAGGTGCGCGCTAAGATGCTCACGCTTGTTATCCATACCAGGGGAACAAAGATCAACCAGATTAGCCAATACAGGGATCAAGAAGAAGGCCCTAAAGAGATTCCTAACAATAAGTTATTCAGCTGGATTAAACATACCTAATTTGGATACTGAGTGTGTCATTTGCTTGTCTGAATTTGCAACATGTGAGAGAGTTCGAATCTTGCCAAAGTGCCACCATGGTTTCCATGTCTGTTGCATTGACAAATGGCTAAGGTCTCACTCCTCTTGCCCTACATGTCGGCAATGCTTGATTGAAACTTGTCAAAAGATAGTCGGATGCAGCCAAGCAAGTTCATCAGAGACACTGCATCAACAATTGTCATTAGAAGAAACTATAATTAGCATTGCACCACTTGAACCAGAGGATGTGATACGAAATTATAGAGGCATCAGTTAATTCCTGTTAACAATATGCTTGTGTCTTCCTAAGAAACATGTCTTCCGCATGCTTAAGGGAGAAGACCAGCTCGTCAACACATGGCTTAAGGCGTAGGTGCAAAAGGCTCCTATCCCTACAAAAAGATGTTGATGTAAAAATGTACAAATAAGTGATCCCGTGTAAAAACTCTATATATAGACAGTTTTTCTATCTGTAATTACTACTCATTAGGCAACACCAGAGCAAGTATCAACAGAAAATACCAAAATTAAAACATTGTCAAATGTAAAAAGGTTCGTCAATACAAAAACAACTAGCTGCATGGTCTTGAAAGGCCAAATTACTGATACAACTTACGTGAGTGCAAAGAGGTAAAGAGAAGGCTGCTTGACAAGGTAAACAATTGGTTTATGATAAAGTAAAATTGCTTTTGAGGTTCTACTTGTCCTTGTTGCATATAGAGGGCGGTCGAGCTATTAATACAAAAAAGTATTGATGTCCTCACGTGCTGAACACTAAATCAACTCCAACTAAATTTAATCATGCAGCTAAGCATCCGAAGGGAAACCAAACTCATTTTTGAAATTGCCTCACATGCCCGGGTAAAATTTACAGTGGCTAGCTCTCATTAGTTTCCTATTAAGATATAATGACTCTGGCAAACAGCTCACGTACTTCAAAATTAACTGTCTTTCCCAAAGACATATATTTGATATCCAAACCATAAAGAGAATAAAGAGCATTAAAGTTCAGCCAATCCATTGAGTAAGGGAATTGGGTGGAGTCTGAAGCTGAAACCACCATCTATTCCAAATCAAGAATTAAAGTTTCCTAAAAGGGAACCTTTGTATCATAGTACTTGCATGGAGGATGCTGAGTCATAACACTATAAACCGTTGAAGGTGCGAACTTAATATTCTTTAGAGGAATAATAGATGGCGGAAAGGTACAAATATTGTCTCATCATTCGCGTGAAACTTTAGTTTGCAACAATATGAAAGTATGACAAACAACAGGTGCTGTCAGTTACCCTTTTACTTCACAATCTTCTTTTCCTTCTGTAATTTCATAAAATAATCAAGGAGTAATACCATGCGAAAGTTAACAAGCAACACAAAAAAGGCCCGCCACTACAAGCATATGAAAAAAATCTGTCAAACTGAGCGATTTTTTCAGGTCAACTGGGAATTAGGATGACTAAATCTGCTCAACAAATCTTGATACTATCCATAAGCAGCAACTTATACAAGCTTCCATTTCAACCATTATGTCAATTTTTTTACCGCTATACTCTTTCATCATCCGTTAGGCTGTGTTTGGTTTAGGGAAAATTTAAGGGGAAGGAAAATTTGGTGGAAAATTAGAAGGAATCGTTTGTTTGGTTTAGAGAAAATAAGGGATGGAAAACTAAATGGAAAGTTAGATGAAAAATAGGATGGAAATTTTGTTTAAATTAAAAAATGTTTTAGTACTTTCTATAAAATTTTCCACCTCAAATCAAACTAGAGTAAAATAAGATGAATTTTTTTAGGGATTCATTTTCCCTCTAACTTTCCTAAAACAAAACACAGCCTTAGCGTATTGCTTAAATCCATGAAAAATTTTCTCCCTCAACACCTATTCAAACCAGTAAATATCTTTTAGCTATGATGTTTATGCCATGCTGTAAGCATTTACCTACTTCAATGGAACCAGATGGCAGGCTCAACTTCTGCTCCTCCACATTAAGAACAAAAACAAAACATAACGTCACTTTCACTAAGCTCCAACAGCATAGTTCAAATTGCCTATTTTAAAATTCATAAAAATCACAGGAGAGATTTCGAAGGCGCATAAATTTAATCCAACTAATTGATTAGGGGCCCTGACTTTTGAACTTGTATAGCTGCAAAAGGGCACTTCGGATGGAAATCCGAGCTAGCAAACCACTTCTACTTTAAAACTTTGAATAAAACAACGCAGCCATATACACGAGCTCATCTGATACATACCGTCACATCACCGCAACGCTGAAGCTTAGATATCCACCATATTCTTCAACATTTGAATCTCGCAACGAAAGCTCGGATGTTTGCACGATTTGCGTAGCTGCACCTGCAGTAGAGCTTAGCTTCTGGGAGCGGAGCAACATAACGCTGAGCAATTTGGGCCCGGCACAGTGATCAAGAGCCGGGTTTGTCAGCTGAATTATTCATACTATATATATATAGGTGGATGAAATAAAAATTGATTTCCATATGTAAATTGTGCACTACTATTATTTTTTGATCTCTGGTGATCCAATGATCCTGTTTAATTCATTTTATTTAATTATGTCATTATTTTTTTGACAATATCTGAATAAAATATCCACTCCTCATTTTTAGCATGATTCTCTGCTTTAATATTATCTCTCTTTTTTCTATATCATTATATTTAACGTTACTTTTTTTGTTATAATTCCCAGACACATGCAATGCCACGCGCGTCTTCTTCTTCGTCTATAACAATGTCGTCTACTTCTTCGTAGTTGAGCGTCATACAGATTTGTTAAACCTTGATTTTTTAATTTATTTTTTATTCTCTCGTTGTACCCATCGTCATAATGAAACTGGTGCACATATGTGTTTCTGAGTTTTAAATGGGTGCAGTGAACATCTATATTTCTGGATTTTAAATAGATACACATCTATGTTTCTAATGCATATCTGTATTCTTAGTACACATTTATGTTTCAGGGTTTTAAATAGGTGCACATCTGTGTTTCTGATGCACATATATGTTTCTGAGTTTTAAATGAGTGCACATCTGTGTTCCTAGTGCACATATGTGTTTTTGGATTTTAAATAGGTGCACATTTTAAATGGGTGCACATTTGTGTTCCTGAATTTTTTTAGATGGATGCATATCTGAGTTTCTAAGCTTTATGAGGTTTGTTAATGATGCAGATCCATATTTGAAGCTCATATAATCTTTAAGACCATAGTCCAGGGCTTTGAGTCTAAAGGCTTCTCTAGAGGATATAGTGAAGCTTCATGGAGGAGTATTGAAAAAATGTGCACCAAAAATGTGTGCATGATGACAGTGTACATACTAAATTTGCATATTAAAATTTTGCTTCATAAATATGAAAAAAACGTTTGAATAAATATGCGCATTCACTTTTGATGAAGAAAATTTAACGAAAACTTCTTTTTATTTAGGGATTCAATAAAGATATGAATAAATAGGATAGATTTAGGAACTCTTATACAGTTGGTTTTCATCTTTGGTAAAAGTCAGATTTTTTTACTCTTTTTGGCAGATTTCTATTTTGGCATATATCAGATTTTTATGGTGCACATCAGTGTAAAATCAGTATGTGCACCGCTATGAGAAAATCACAGGTATATTTTAGTGCACAATTCAAATGGTGTACTCATAAAAAGTATCTGCATCAATGGTGCACATATTGATGCTTGTATGTGCACCATTGTAGAGTCCAAAAAATAATATATGCACCAATTGGAAAGTGCGGATGAGGCATAAAAAATATTCAACTCATAAAAATTATGCACTATAATTTTGGAATGTCAAATGCTAGATAAAATACAATATGTGCACTGTCTAATAAACAATATAAGAGCAGAATCCAAGTAAGTTATGTGCACTTATTTATAAACATAGAAACAAAGAAGTGCACCAGCTAATAAACAACTTAAAAATCTTGTGCACTCTAAAAAATTTCATCAAAATCTCGATGTGCACCATTGAACCAGAAAAATGTGCACCATTGATCAAGCACTATTACATATTTTATTTTTATAATTGAAGGCGAGATGGATGCTGGACTAGTGTTCAAGCGCGTCGGCTGTGACGACATGAGACTTTGACTGACATGGCACAGCAGGTTTGGGCTCGAGGATAGGTACCGCCGATGAGGAACCAGTAGATGTTGAGGCCGGACTAGGAGCGCATCTTTAATCTTTGGTCGTCTTGGAAACCAGTGAACCTCTTTGGCGCTCGCTTTTATCTTGGATTGTTATAGGAAACGTAGCCATTGAGTTTGTAGACTCTAACTGATCTGGTCCTGCTCATCTGTAAGGAGAGATAAAGAACAAAAAAAAGATACAGTAGATATAATCAACCCATGTTTTAAGGAGAAATAATTTTGAAAAAATGAATGCAAACGGAATATATGCATGTTTTAAGGAGAGATGTATATCAAAAATTATCTAAATAAAATAAAACTATATTTATTTTAAAAAGAAATAAAACATGAACCATTAGATCAAATAAGATCGACAGATATTAATTGTTCACAGTTTACATATCCAAATTGGTTTTTATTTGATCCACCCTCTCTCTCTCTATATATATATAGGGGAGGGATCCGGTGTAAATACATATTTCGTTGTAAATTGTGGACAATTCCTGGCCACTCGTTTAGACTAAATCCAAATGTGATTTAATCATGTTTTTCTAACATTGAGACATTTCAAATGTAATAGATAAAAATAAATTTAAAATTTAAAATTTTAAAAATTTTAAAAAAAAAATTTCCACACAACTGTATGGTGAATAGATAGTTCACCACCGTTTAGATTTGTTAGCTGATTTCTGTTCACCACGATGATGGTGAATAGATAGTTCACCACTGTGATTTGATTGTTAAAAATTAAAAAAATAAAAAAATAAATAGATGGCAAATATGATGAAATATTACAGTTCACTAGTAATTCACCACTTTGATTTGTTAGCTGATTTATATTCATGATGATGGTGAATATTTTTATTCACCATGGTGAACAGACAGTTCACCAATACAAAAATTACATAAACACATCAATCAACAT
>NQLW01000026.1:1145476-1169544 GCA_002312845.1 Kalanchoe fedtschenkoi | reverse complement strand
GCCATTATTTCTTCTCTTAAGAATGCGTCTACTACTTCCAACATTTGGCTTTGGAGTTGGGATGATGCTACCCATCTTCGCAAACTGTTTCCACCAGAAAACATTCCATCAGTGGGCCGCTTCAGCGTCATCATCTCCAGAATGATCACCCCCAAACTGTAGACATCTCCTGCAGATGTTGCGTTCATTCCTTGAGCAGATTCTGTTTCTCAGAACATGAATACCACTATATCACTGAATACATCTATCTAAAGACCTGTAATAAGATGTTATAATAACCAACAATGAGTTATCCTAGATCGGGTTGAAAGTTTTCAGATGCATACCTGGAGGAATATACCCGATTGATCCATGGAGAAAACCCATCGAGCTAGCATCACCTTTTGGTTTTTCGTGTAAAACCAGCTTTGCAATCCCAAAGTCCGCTATATGAGCCACCATATCCTTGTCCAGCAGTATATTTTGTGGTTTCAAGTCACGGTGGACCACTTGAAACGGACAACTTTCATGAAGATAATCCAAGCCATGAGCAATGTCCATTGCTATATCTACTCTCAGTCTTAAAGGTAATTGACATCCTTCATTGTCGTCTAAGCGACTGAAATACAGATGATCTTCCAAGTTTCCGTTTCCAATATACTCGAGGATAATGGCTTTGAAGCTAGGATTCCATGTCGATCCTAACATCTTCACAAGATTTCGATGTTTGATACCAGACAGCACTCGGCATTCCCTTCTAAAGGTATTGTAATTTTCACTGTGCTCTTGATGCAGTACTTTTACAGCAACAATAGTGCCGCCTCCATCAGTAACAGCTTTATACACTGAACCAAAGCTTCCTTTTCCCAACAGATTGTTCTCATTGAAACCATTTGTTGCCACTTCGATTTCCCTATGGGACAAAGTTAGGCTTCCACGACAGTGTTCCGCTTTGGCCACCTTAATGATCTTTCGTTTGGACAATGCACGACAGAAACAAATAGCAACCACACAAAAAAGTATCAACACAGCACCAAATACAGCCGAAAGTATAATGAATACCCGGTGCTTACTGAATATGCTCTCTTCCCCAATCCGAGTTTCACATGGAGGGAGCCCCAAAAAGCTTGAGCTGCTGCACAACCCAATATTACCTTCAAATGCTCTTTTTGTTAAGTTCCTGATGCTGCTTGAATTGGGTACTTCTCCTGTTAACTTATTGTAGGCCAAATTCAGTGTGTCGATTGCACGATTGTTGATGATCCAATATGGAATTATACCAGTCAAATTATTATGGGCCAAGTCTAAAACTCTTAGGTATGTGATTCCTTCCATTGAGTGTGGTATTTTGCTTTCCAACTGGTTGTAGGACAGGTTCAAATATTGCAACTGAATGCATTTCCCAATGGAGTTGGGTATTGGGCCAGAAAACCTATTCACAGATAAATCAAGTGCTTCTACTGAAATCAATCTTCCTAAGCTTGCAGGTAGTTCTCCTTGAATATTATTATTGGAGAGATTGAAATAAACGGACAAAGCTGCCAGTTTCCCTATTTCTGGCGGAAGAGGCCCTTCTATCTTGTTGGAAGATAAGTCCAGCATCATGAGAAGAGAACAGCCAGAGAGCTCGGCTGGCACACGACCAGAAAGGCGATTTTTATACAGTTGTAGATATCTCAATTGGGATATCTTCCCTAGGGCAGCAGGAATAGAGCCACTTAATTGATTATCGCCGAGATCTAGTGATCCAAGTACCGTATCTCCAAATTCCTCTGGAATTGACCCAGTAAGTAGATTCCTTCCCAAGTTGAGTCTCTGCAGCTGCTGCAGCTTTCCAACAGTTGCAGGCACTGCTCCACTAAAATTGTTGTACCATAGATTTAACTCGACAAGACCCGTTAGATTCCCGATGGTATCAGGTATTGCACCGGTAAACCGATTGTTTCGAATGTTCAAGTAAAACAAATCCTTTGAAAGGCCTCCAACTGAAGCTGGCAGAGCACCTTCAAAGAGGCATGATGCCAGGTGCAACTTCTGCAGCAAGGAACAGTTTGAAAGAGCGGTAAACAAACCAGTTGGAGAATTGCCAGAACCACTGGTAAGATCGTTACTGTGAAGGTAGAGCCTCTCCAGTTTTTCCAGCCTTCCTAGCTCCACTGGAACTGGTCCCTCAAGCTGATTTATACTGGCATCCAGAAGAGTTAGCTGAGAGAGATTTGAGAGGCTTATCGGAATATGTCCATTCAACTTATTCCCCCACAAATACAGCCTCTCCATTTTTTGAAGTTTGATGCCAAACTCAGATGGAATACTCCCACTTAAATTATTGTGTATCAGTGAAACTACACGTAGCGAAGTACAATTACTGATAGAGGTCGGTATTGGACCAGCAAGAGGGTTTAGATGCAGGAATAACACTTCCAGTTTGGTCAAGGCTCCCAGCTCTGGTGGAATTTTCCCAGTGAAACAGTTGGCAGATAACTCTAAGTGTGTTAGTTTGGTTAAATTTGACAGAGATGGTGGGATGATTCCGCTAAGTTTATTCTCAGCGACAGCTAACTGAACCAAATTCTTCAGACGGCCGAACTGAACTGGTAAGCTACCAGAAAAATTATTCATACTTAAATCCAAAGCATTCAAGTTTTCACACCTGTGAATGGCGGAAGGGATTTCCCCGTCGAGTTTGTTCCTGCTAACATTGAAGTAAGAGAGCTCAGAAAGCTCCCCAATGGAGGTGGGGATAGGTCCATAGAAGTCATTCTCTTGCAATGATAAACTCCTCAAAGCAGAAAAATTTGATATAAATGGAGTGAGTCTTCCATTTAAACGCATGCCTGCAAGCTCCAATGAAGTAACGCGATTGGGTAGTGCAGGATGACAAGTGATCCCAGTCCAATTGCAGAAGAAAGTAGACGTGTTCCATGATTGGAGATGACCATCCGGATCACGTTTCACTGCTTCTTTAAACTGGAGAAGAGAAAGACAATCAGCGTGCTCTTCACATACATAAGCATAATGCATGGACATCATAATAAACAGTATGAGGAATGTGAAAATGAATCTGAAGACAGGGAGGATTCTACGACCCATCTTATGCCTATCAATTTTCTACTGGGTGGTGTCTTTTTGCTGCAAGAGGTAGCAAGATGATGCATCACCTAGCTAGTCACAATAAGAATTTTTAGATGACTCAGCTTTATAAAAAAATCAAATTACATATTAGTTTTAGTTCGCAGAGTTCCCAAAAACCTGAATTACACAAGCAATTTAAGTAAGTTTTATCCAGTTATGACCCCGACAAGCAACAAAATTATTGAGTATGTTAAATGCCATGGCCAAAGCTGATACAACTTTGGTGGATAATTCAAACCTGGGGGCTACGCATGAAATGCAGCGGGCCATATTCATAAATTTTGGGAAATTGATGGAAGTTGAAATAATTTTGCATTATTGTTTTTAGTATTAGAAAGTGTGTTAAAGTAGGGGATGTTACGTTTTAACGATCACATCTCAGGGGGTCCACTTGTAATAATAATTTACTTACGGGTAATTGTTGTAATTAAGTCGTTGGTAAAGAGGGTATATATAGTAGCTAAACGGCATGTAACTCGTGACTAATTCCTTTTTGAGAAATAAGAGAAGAAGACGCTATTTTCACGTCTTCCTCCTCGCGTCTTCTCCGAAGCGATCTCCAGGCTCCGATCGCTTCACAGGCGACTTGGCGGTTACTCGTAACGCGTTTCCAAATGGTATCAGAGCTTCGCAGAGATTAAATTGCATTCCGGCAACCTCCTTAGCTTCTAATTGTGTTGTTTCGAGGTCGATTGTGTAGTTGATAACAAAATGCCTAACCCTAACAATCTGACGGAAATCGAAGCAATTCCTACCTCTGGCATAGATGAGACTACTAGTGTAACACTCGTTACAGAAGTTCTTGTAGGAATCAAGAATTTCTCTTCGTGGAAGAAATCCATGGAACTTGCCCTTAGTGGAAGATCGAAGCTAGGTTTTGTACGCGGTGAAGTACCTAAGCCTCTTGTGACGGACGTTGTTCATCTGGCGAATGGCAGCGATGCAATGATATAATCATGACCTGGCTTATATCCTCAGTAGCGAAGGGAATTGCAGCAGGGATCCTTCATGCCAAAGATGTCGCAACGGCATGGAGAACTCTTAACAAGAGGTATACTGCTTCACACAAGGCAAGAACCTTTGCGCTGAGGAAGGAGATATATACCTTGATGCAAGGGGAGATGGCAGTTTCATACTTCTTGGAGAAACTCATTGTTCTTTGGGATGAATTGGATGCTCTCTTGGCAGAAGATGCAAATTATCAAATTAATGGAAAGGCAAAAGAAGAAGAACATGTTATGTCCTTCTTGATGGATTTAAATGAGAAACATAGCCAAATAAGAACACAGATTCTGGCAATGAGGGACTTTCCTTCCCTAGATGATGCATATAACATGGTAGCTCAAGATGAAATGCAGACGGAGCTTACCAATAATAAGAATGACTTAGTGAAAATGTCTGCTTTCTATGGAGATAACAAAAATTATCATGGTGATTATGGAAGAAACAAGAACAATACCAATTCAAGGGATGAAGGAAATTCTGTCAAGGGAAAGAATAAGAGGAATGTGACTTGTTCTAACTGTGGTATAAATGGTCATGTGAAGGAGAATTGCTACAAACTGATTGGATATCCTCCAACCTGGAAAGGAAAACAACAGAATAACAGAGGTCCTGTGAACCAAGGGGGAAGACCTGCAGGACACAATGCTTTCACTACAGAAGGCTCAGAAAATTCAGGACAAGCACGTTCATCTATCAATGCCCATCAGCAATTTACTCAAGATCAACTTCTAGCCTTGATTTCTTAGCCAAAATCAGGCAATGATCAATTCAATGAAATGGCAGGTATTGCTTGTCTAAATTCCCTAGCATTTGATAACAATATTTGGATATTTGATAGTGGTGCAACCGATCATTTTACACCACATTTATCATTGCTAAAAGAAGTTGAAGTACTGAAGAGTAAACACCATATTACCTTACCTGATGGGGCTGTAACCCAGGCTGAGCTGAAAGGTTATGGTTACTTATGTGACAAATTACGCTCAAAGATGTTCTTTATGTACCAAAGTTCAAATTTAATCTGTTATCAGTGAGCAATGATACTTGCACAATCCAGGACTCAGTAACAATGACGTGCCTAGGGACTGGTAAGCTTGTTCATGGATTGTATCAGATGAAAGGATATGAAAAGCAGAAAGCTCTGGGTCCAGTAGGAAAAAGTGGTGAAGCATTATAGTGGCACCAGAGGCTTGGTCATCTGTTAGCAGACAAGCTCTCAAGATGTGTTCCATCTTTCTTACATAGTTCAGTAAAGGATATTGTTTGTCAAGTATGTCCATTAGCTAAACAAACGAAACAACCATTTTCTTCCAGCACCATACAGTCTACTTGTATTTTTCAGCTCATCCATACAGATGTTTGGGGTCCATTTTTTGTGGAATCAATTGAAGAGTACAAATATTTTCTTACCTTAGTTGATGATTACTCACGCATTACCTGGATATATATGATGAAGATGAAGAGTGAGGCATCCCAGTTGATAGAGAATTTTGTTCGGTTTCCTGCTACACAATTCAGTAAACAAATTCTTTGCATAAGGAGTGATAATGTCAAAGAATTTTATACTCATGATCTAAACAAGTTCCTGCTTGAACAAGGGTGTCTTCACCAATCTTCCTGCCCATATACTCCTCAGTAAAATGGAGTTGCTGAATGCAAACATAGACATATTGTGGAGGTAGCTAGAGACCCATGTGCCAAAATTTTTGTGGGCAAACTGTGAGCTAACTGCAGTGTATATCATTAACAAAACGCCATCATCAGTTCTTGGAGGTATTACACCACATGAAGTTTTCTTTGGAACTCCACCCGTGTACCAAGATCTGAAAGTATTTGGGTGCTTATGCTTGTAACAACAGAACCTTACAGTCGAGACAAGATGGATGCTCGGGTACATCCATGTGTTTTCTTGGGGTACCCTTTTGGACAGAAAGTATACAAAGTTTTTGATCTAATCAAGCATCAGTTGCTTGTATCAAGGAATGTGATCTTCCATGAATCATACTTCCCCTTTATAGATCCATCCAACTTTCAGGATACTCAGATGACTAAGATTCCTGTCCTACCATATCCTCAAGCACCAGACCTTTCCACTGATGACTTGGTGGTGAACACAGACATCACCAACAGCTCTCATACTCCAGCTTCCAATGAGAACATAACCTCTGAAACCGAGTCCCATTTATCTGACACCCTGCTAGGGAATTTACACTCAGCACCAACTAATGATACTGAAGTTTCTTTGAGATATTCATATAGACCCAGGAAAGAATCAATCTGGCGCAAAGATTATGTATGCACTACACACACATCTCCTCACCCACTATGCAATGTGCTTAGATACCATACTTGTGCACCTCAGCACAAACATTTTTTATTACAAATTTCTTCTCATATTGCGTCATCTTCTTACAAGGAGGCGTCCAAGAGCTCAGCTTGGATGGAGGCAATGAGAAATGAGTTACAAGCACTCGAGGAAAACAACACATGGGAATTTGTTGCTCTTCCACCTGGTAAACAAATTATTGGGAGCAAGTTGGTTTATAAGCTCAAATATAAGTCTGATGGTACAATTGAAAGACACAAAGCACGGCTTGTTGCGAAGGGATACACACAGACATATGACCTTGATTATCATGATACATTTGCGCCAGTTGTTAAGATGAACATGTTAGCTGTTGCTGCATCCAAATCTTGGCCTTTGTTTCAACTTGATGATAACAATGCCTCTCTCCATGGCTTTCTTGACGAAGAAGTGTATATGAAGCCTCCTCCTGGTTTTTATGAAGACATCAAATGATAGGGAAAGGTCTGCAAGCTACTCAGAAGTCTTTATGGCTTGAAACAAGCATCCCGTCAATGGTTTGCGCGTTTTAGCTCTTCATTGCTGGATTTTAGATTTGTGGCCAGTCTCAACGATTCATCACTCTTTATTCTTTGGCGGGACAGTGATCTTATCTTGCTTCTAGTATATGTAGATGATGTGTTGCTCACTGGCACTTCAGCTGATCTCATATTTCAGATCAGGTCTTTCCTGGATTCTCAATTCAAGATTAAGGATTTGGGCACCGCCAAGTATTTTCTGGCGCTCGAGTTGGCTCGTTCTGATTCCCGGATCTTTCTTAATCAGAGGAAGTATGCTCTTGACATTCTCCATGAATATGGATTCTCTGATTCAAAACCTTGTGCTACTCCCATGGATTCCAAGCATCGGCTCGCTTTATCCATAACACTTCTTCCTGACCCAGAATTATATCGTCGTCTTGTTAGAAAGCTCATCTACCTCACCGTAACTCGACCAGGCTTGGCATACTCTCTTCATGTTCTTAGTCAGTTCATGAGTGCTCCAACTGATGATCATCTCCAGGCTGCTCATAGGGTCTTGTGTTACCTTAAGCATGCTCCAGCTCAAGGTATCTTTCTATCAGCCACATCAGACCTGCGACTTCGAGCCTACTGCAACGCTGACTGGGCAGCATGCCCTGTCTCCCGGCGATCATTAACTGGCTACTGCATTCTCCTCGGGCCATCTTTGCTTTCTTGGAAGACTAAGAAACAAGCTACTGTTTCTCGCAGCTCGGCCGAATCCGAATACATATCAATGGCGCAATGTTGCTCTGAAGTAATTTGGTTGGTCCGTCTTCTTGAGGATATGGGCATTTCTTCTTCTCTACCGATTTCTCTGATAACAAGGCAGCTATCCATCTTTCCCACAATCTAGTTTTCCACGAGCGGACGAAACATGTGGAGATTGATTGTCATTTCATGCATGAAAGAGTCACTTCCGGTTTCATTCTTCCGCAACATATTTCCACTACTGCCCAGCCCGCTGATCTCTTTACCAAGGCTTTGTCGAAAGATCTTCTATGCCTCTTCCTATCCAAATTGGCCGTATCGAATTTTCTCCACCGTCCAGTTTGGGGGGGGTGTTTAAGTAGGGGATGTGACGTGTTAACGATCACATCTCAGGGGATCCATTTGTAATAATAGTTTACTTACGGATAATTGTTGTAATCAAGTCGTTAATAAAGAGGGTATATATAGTGGCTAAAGGGCATGTAACTCGTGACTAATTCCTTTTTGAGAAAAAAGAGAAGAAGCCGCCATTTTCACGTCTTCCTCCTTGCGTCTTCTCCGAAGTGATCTCCAGGCTCCGATCGCTTCTCCGGCGATCTGGCGGTTGCTCATAACGCGTTTCCACAAAGTGCAAGAAAATTTTCTATACCCTTGTGTGTCTTATTCTTCTTACTGTCTTACCTTGGTTAAGGGTTAAGTCGCATATTGCCCGGGGATGGTTGAATAATTTGCAGTACATTTCAACTTTCCATGCCAATGATCAAAGTCAAAGAGTTCCCTGAACTCAAGTTTTATACCGCATTGCAAGGGGCGTGACTAGAGTGAGCAGCAACATTTGCAAAAATCGTTTTCAGCCAGTTGAGGCATCTGCTGAGGACGCAACCTCGGGCCAAATTTCTTGAAGAAATATTTGTAACTTGTGCTTTTATCAAAGAGGTCTTGGCTAGGGATCCGCTCATTGCCTTCCAGTTCTCATTCATAGCATCTCCATCTCCCTTCATTTTAGAGACAGAGTAAAACTTGATCTTATCTAGAATGTAGCATTCATTGATCATGGTCCCAACTAAATTTGCAATACCCTCATGAATGGCACTAGTCTCCATATTGCTTCACTTGGAAAGAGAGAATAAAACTTGTTCTTATCTGGAATGTAGCCTCATGGATAGCATTTTATCAATTGAGGATGCATTTTTTATCAAGAACAACAGAACCGCGGACTTGTCAAGTTCTAGCCAACTAGTCCAAGTTTCTTTTGACTCTCATTTTCTTCATTTTTCGGAATTTCCCCTGCTCTTTCCTCCATTTTCCCCTCATAATAATAATAACAGCCATCAAACATAAGGGCTGCAGTCTCAGGGACTACCAAATGTAACTGATTAGCTGCATATTTACCGAACTCGAACTTACCACGGATGCTGCAGGCACCAAGCAGCGCCTGCCATGTAATTATACCCTGCTGCTCCGGAAGGAGCTTGTAGAGAATTTCCGGACCGGTCCATATTTGATTGTATCCCCACTCTGATTTAAAAACCTAGGCTTGTGAGTCATGGTTCAACATGCACTTAATTTTAAGAGATGAAGTGGGTGTTACATGCACTTAATTTCAATCACAGCGGAACCAAATGACTGCTTCAACTGCTCCTCCACATCAAGAGTACAAAACACAATATTAGCAGTCCATGTACGACATCGTTTTATGTCTTTCAACTTTACTTCCGTACGGTGTCCTTTTTGCTCCTCTTCTGCTCTCTTTGAAATGTAGTTCAACTGCGTATATGTGTTGAACTGAGTTCTAATATCGGGTTATCAATACAACCAGACTTAATTACATTGCTTCTCTCACTAAACAGCATCAAAACACGTTTTCCACATGGTATCAGACGGTTGTTAGGGTTATGGTTCCTTCGTCATCTCCGGCCTCAATTCCGGTGATCCTCTTAATTTTCGGCATCATTTCCACAAATTCCCGTATCCTCATGGGGACTGATCACTTAGATTCCGCTGCAACATCTAATTTCGATGTGATTACTGCTATGATTGAGTTTGTAACTCTCAGCTCTCGTCATCCGTTTTTCATTCGACCATGTGATCATTCAGGTACAAAGATCATCTCTTTTACTCTTACTGGTACTGAAAATTATTACCAATGACACTACACAATCATGAAGGCTCTATCTACAAGAAACAAATTATGTTTTCTTGATGGTTCAGCTGTGGTCCCCTTACCTGGTGATCCTTTGTTTTCTGATTATCAGTGTTGTAATGACAGAATTCAGTCCTGGATTAGTATCACACTGTTTCCTGAAATTGCTTGCACAATCATGTATATTGCTACTGTTAAGGAAGTGTGGGATGCATTAGCAATTCATTTTGGCGAAAACACTGAACCTCGTATATTTCACTTGGAACAAGAACATACGCAAACTTTTCAACAACATTTGTCTGTTGCTGCATATTTCGCCAAACTGGAACACATATGGGATGAATTGGATGATATGACCTGCAGGTGTACTCAAACATGCAGTTATCATGTTGTTTTGGTGACTTTCTTTGAGCGAAAAAAGGTTATAAAGTTTCTTATGGGGCTTAAAGAAGGGTATGTTGTTTTGTGTGGACAGATAATTAACATGAAGCCTTATCCTTCCTTAGATGTTGTTTACAATATGGTTTTGAGAGATGAAGGCCAGCGCTTATATGCACTCAAATCTTTATCAGAGATGACTGCATTTTTTACCAAACAACCTTCGCTTTCACAGAAGAATACTACTGATTCTACTGCCTATCTCAAAGCTTAAGACACACGCAAAAATCCTATTTCAGATGGAACTAAGCAGTGTGTTTATTGTAAGAAGCTTGGACACACAAAATATCAATGTTGGAAGCTTGTTGGTTACTTTGTCAATCATAAACTTTACAGTGAACCTACTGAACAGTAACTTAACAACAGGAAGAAATTCACCGCACAAGCAAATGTTGTCTTCACTCCATCTTCTTCTAGTGATCCTCCTTCAAATAGTTTTACTGTCAGTCAGATTCAAGAAATTATTGCTATCATGAAGGCTGAGCAATTACCTTCCACAGCTTTTGCCTTCCATGATTCATATGGCAGGTACCTTTAGTTGTAATTCCAGTATTTTATCTTCCAATACATAGATTTTGGATTCCGATGCTACTCATCATATAACCTCTCACTTTCATTTGTTGATCAACCCTCAGCCTATGCATTCTTCTATTCATCTTCCTAATCATCATTTGGCCAATATCACTCATGTTGGATTATTGCAACTTACTTTTACTCTTCTTCTTTTGGATGTTCTATATGTTCCATCCTTTTCCTTTAATCTCATTTCTATTTCTAAGCTACTTCTTGATCTTTCCATTGCACTCACATTTTCATCTTCTACATGTACCTTACAGGACCTCAGAATAAGCAAAGTCCAAGTGATTGGTGAACAACATTCTGGTCTGTACCATTTCTAATTTTCTACTCCATCATCCATTACTGCCTCATCCATTACTCATTCCTCAAATCATGCTCACATCTGGCATTTAAGACTTGGTCACTTTTTTGTTGAATCTTTAAGGCATATTTCAGATCTTTTCATGTCTCCTATTAGTCCTGAAGTTCCTTGTGAAACCTGTCACCTTGCCAAACATACAAGACATTCTTTTCCATCTACTCTGTCCACAACAAGCACCATTTTTTAGCTTGTCCATTGTGATGGTTGGGGACCTCATAAGTCTCCTACATATGCTGGTTTTTCATACTTTCTAACTCTTGTATATGATTACACTCGTGCTACTTGGACATAGTTAATGTCTAGTAAAACTTCTGTTTCATCTTTTCTGTCTCATTTTCTAGCATAAGTTAATACTCAATATCATAAATCTGTTCAAATCCTGTAGACAGATAATGGTTCTGAGTTTACATGTTTAGCCACTTAAACTATTCTCCTTCATCATGACATAATTCATCAGACTAGTTGTGTTTCTTCCCCCACAACAAATTGGTCGAGCTGAACGAAAACATATATATTGGAGGTTGCTAGATCTATTATGTTTCAAGCTCACTTACCTATTCAGTTTTGGAAGATAGTGTACTTACTGCCGCTTACATCATTAATAGAATACCCTCCAAACTTCTTCATTTCTTTAACTCCCTTTCAACTTCGCGCTGGTTCTTCTCCTACATTTACCCATCTTAGAGTATTTCGTTTGTCACAATATTATCTCGTTCTAGAACCAAATTTGATCCTAGAGCCATCAAATCCATTTTTCTTGGTTATCTTCATGGGAAGAAAGGTTATAAGCTTTATGATTTACAAAAGCATCAAGTTTTTTATTGCAGAGATGTTGCCTTTTATGAGCATGTATTCCCTTTCTTCAGCTTGTCATCTTCATCTTCTGATTCTCTTTCTGATTGCGAGATTTGTCCTACTGTTCTTTCTTATTTTTCTACACCTTCTAATGATCAGCCACCTCATGAAACAGTCTTCTGATCATCCATCTATTGATCAGGCATCTACTTATCAATCATGTACTGATCTGTCATCTCTTGATCAGTTATCTACTAATCAATCATCTGCTGATCACTACCTGCTGATCATGTACATGATCTACAGTCCACATTACCTATTGATATACCAAATAACCAATCTAGACCACAAAGACAACGAAGATTACCCCACTGGTTCTCTTTACTTCCGTAAGATGTCGTTTTTGCTCCTCTATTTTATGCTCTCTTTGAAATGCAGTTCAACTGCATATATGTATTGAACTGAGTTCTAATATCGGGTTATCAATACAACCGAATTTATTTACATTGCTTCTCTCACTAAACAGCATCTAAACACGTTTTCCACATACAAAGTCACTTCCACTAGCATAGCTTACACAAAACCGTCTACTCTACGCTATAGATCCGCCATTTGAAAATTTAAATCTCTCACCATGTTCAGATACTTGCATAGCTGCAGGCCTGCAGTTCAGTTAGCGCTTCCGTAGGCGTAGGAAGAGAGTGTTGTGCAATTGGGCCTTACTGGTAATAATGGGCCGGGATTATCATGTGTATTATTTGGTCATACTGACACAGTTCATTATGCCTTGGTAACAGTAATCATATATATATATATAAAAATCAATTCAAGTAAAAGGTTGCACGACTTTGATCATCAGTGTCTCTAATCTGAATCTTAAATTTTATAAGATTGGTTGCAACGTTTGTGGTAAGGAAAGATCGCGTGACATGTTTCCCTTTTTTTCTAATTTTTTCTTTCAACACTTAACCACTTTTTTTCACAACATGATTGCTCCCTGAAGTATTAAAGCTAAATTAATTGAAAATCAATCAAAAAGGACAACAAATGATCTGCTGTTGTCGTGTCCACGAGGAATGTCATCTCATCATCCCCTATTTACGTAATAGGAAAAGCTAAAAGAATTCATGTGCACATGATTGAAGTGTAATCAATAGAGTATTTTTTTTAGCAACGGCAATTACACTTTTCTCCACGAGAAGTTTAACATTATCAACGTCATATCAACTCTATAATTAATAGCAAGTATTTAAAATTGAAAAAATAATTTCGTATTATAAATTGAAAATGAATCGGGTCGGGTCCAAATGGGGTGCAAGGAAGGAACATGGTGTGTGAGAGAAAGGCTGCCATCCAGGTCAGCCTATCTATTCTTTCTCGTGGTCCAAATGATTCGTATTTATTTTTTATTTATTCCTCCAAATTTTAATAAGTGTATTTCACACCACCACGATCACAACGAGCTTCCCAATTAGCATTAGCAAGCCCCCAAAATGCCATTAAATTTCAAATTTGAATTTCATTTGCATTTCATTTCGCGACCCAGTAGATCAGCAGCGACCATATAAAACCCTGGTTTTGGCCTCTTCCCCAGCTTCTCTCTTCATTCTCATCATCAGCAACAACAACCACCACACCACTTCGCGAGACCCTTCCTCGCCCTCGCTCGCTGCTTCTGCATCTGCTTCTCACCAGGTCAGCTCCGATCTCAGTGTCTCCTCTTACCTCTTTGCTTCGTTTTCTGCGTCTCTAGATTCGCGTTGTGTTTCTAAATTCGATCCTTCCGAGATCGATACTTTTGCTGGCTTGATTCATGTTTGTATGTGAGATGATGCTAGGTGACGTGTTTGCAGTATATTAGAGTCTCTTAGTTGAATTTTTTTGTGGCGGTTTAATGAGTGTTCCGATCTGTCAGATTTGTTGCGGAGTTGTTTGTTTGACTGGCTAAGTGGATGGTGAAATAGATCTGGATCTAGACCTTGAATGAATTGAACAGTTAGTTTGGAGTTCTAGTGAATTGGATAAGTTGTTTGATGTTGGTGCTTGTAGCAGCAGGTGTTGTGTTGTTGTGTTCAGGCTATTTTATGCTGTGCTGAGCCTGAGCTGGTGTATAATAAGTAATAACATGACACAGGCTACCAGAAGAAGCATTGACTTGAAAATACATGAACAAATATGAACATAATTTACTTTTTGGCACACTTATATCTGTTTTCTTATATGCGGTTCCTTAAAACTGGAAGCCTGCCATGATCTGTGATATTTTTTTTGCGATTCCGAGATTGATCTGAAATTTATTATGTTTATCCCATTTCTTAATCAAGTTGTTATGGCTAAACTGCTGCTGTTTCTACCCCCATCCCTCTGGATAAAGGGTTGTATATGGATATTTGTGGGAATGCTATAAAGATTATTCTGATTTTCATTTAATGTAGTTTCAGTTTATAGTAAGCATAGTTTTTGTTTTCTTTTTAATAGAGAAATACTCTCAAATCCTTACAGCATTTTCTACATTGTTGGTATAGATTTGTAAAAAATGGCTGATGGTGAAGACATTCAGCCACTTGTTTGTGACAATGGTACTGGTATGGTGAAGGTGAGTTGCAAACTTTTTTGATATTGCACTTCAAGTATCCTAGATTTCATACTGAAATAATTATTTGTTCACTGCGTAGGCTGGGTTTGCCGGTGATGATGCACCCAGGGCAGTGTTCCCCAGCATTGTGGGTAGACCAAGACATACTGGTGTCATGGTTGGTATGGGACAGAAGGATGCATATGTTGGTGACGAGGCCCAGTCAAAAAGAGGTATCCTTACCTTGAAGTACCCCATTGAACATGGTATTGTCAGCAACTGGGATGATATGGAAAAGATCTGGCATCATACATTCTACAATGAGCTACGTGTTGCCCCCGAGGAGCATCCTGTTCTTCTTACTGAGGCTCCTCTCAACCCCAAAGCTAACAGAGAGAAGATGACTCAGATCATGTTTGAGACCTTCAATGTGCCTGCCATGTATGTTGCCATCCAGGCTGTTCTGTCGCTTTATGCCAGTGGTCGTACAACCGGTTAGTAGATTCAGTGATCAAATCTGACTGCTGGCCATCTATAACACAAACATTAAGCTTAAAGTTTCCATTTGGGTGGTTGATTTTGCAACAGGTATTGTGCTGGATTCTGGTGATGGTGTCAGTCACACTGTGCCAATCTATGAAGGTTATGCGCTGCCCCATGCCATTCTCCGTCTTGATCTTGCTGGTCGCGACCTTACAGACTCCTTGATGAAAATTCTCACTGAGAGAGGTTATATGTTTACCACCACTGCCGAGCGGGAAATTGTCCGTGACATGAAGGAGAAGCTTGCCTATGTTGCTCTCGACTACGAGGCAGAGTTGGAAACTGCCAAGACCAGCTCCGCTGTTGAAAAGAACTATGAGCTGCCCGATGGACAAGTCATCACGATTGGGGCTGAGAGATTCAGATGCCCTGAAGTGCTGTTCCAGCCATCTCTGATCGGAATGGAAGCTGCAGGAATTCACGAAACAACCTACAACTCCATCATGAAGTGTGACGTTGATATCAGGAAGGATCTGTACGGTAACATTGTTCTCAGTGGTGGAACAACCATGTTTCCTGGTATTGCTGACCGTATGAGCAAAGAAATCACTGCCCTGGCTCCCAGCAGCATGAAGATCAAGGTCGTCGCACCACCTGAGAGGAAATATAGTGTCTGGATTGGAGGCTCCATCCTTGCATCCCTCAGCACCTTCCAGCAGGTAAAGATTATTCTCCCAGTCACTTAACTCTCTGCCAATGCACGTGTTCGATTCATAGCTCCTAACATCTTTTCAATTTGTGTTTGTTCAGATGTGGATATCCAAGGGCGAATATGATGAATCTGGTCCATCTATTGTCCATAGGAAGTGCTTCTAAGCTCCATGCAAGTGTTTGTTGGTGAACCTCATCTATTTCCTCCTTTTAGTTTGCTTTTTGTCTTTTGTGTTATGCATCAGTTGAAGTCTCCATTTGGTTGGCAATGAGCACTGTTGGGACTTAGCCATGGAGTATGAAGTGGAATTTGTCAATGACTTTATGGCTGCGGATTTCAACTGAGTGGTCATTTTCTTGTAATAGCCCCTGCGTATGGATGGTTGGGGAAACTAGAAATGCTACAATGTCTGGCTTCATGTTGGGTTTGGTTCAGTTGAACTTCAGCATCAGGCTGTGCTTGTAGGGATGTTTGTGGCTGGAGCTTCCCTTGAATTGCTCTTCCCTTCCCTTAACTATCTCCTTTCTTCCAAATTTCTCAATTTAGTTTATTTGGAGAACAACTATAATACTGTATGGCTTTACTCTATTGTATTTGTATCCATTAAATATTTTGGAACGCACTTTCTTCCGACCTAGGGACATCAACAAGTGTAACTAGGCAAGTTACTTCCCTTAAGAAATCTTTACATGACAGATCACGATCTGCAAATCAATAACTTGTATTTATTGAGACCTTATAATACAAGATGTGTATCTAAACTCAACAAAGACCAGCCTGGATATAAAACCTGCAGTGGGCAGCTGCAGAAGCATACTCGCAAATTAATATATAGATATAGATAAGCTGTTGGTATTCCCATCTTTTTTTTTACCAGCTTTTATCATAAGGCTATTTAACTATAATGTCAATGCAGAAGAAACAAAGCTACTACACGAGACGGACAATCCCAACCATTACTTTTTCCTGTAGCCTCAACTTCACCACACTCATAGTTCTGATTGCTTCATCAGCTCTATGAATTCAGTGAAGACTGCACACACACATAATGAAACACAAATAAGTATCTCAATAAGCACAACAACATTCAACAGGGCAATTCTAAAGAGCAGTATATTGCTTACCCAGATCAGAATCATGAGGCCCTGGAGATGCTTCAGGATGGTATTGAAGAGACATTATCTTCATGGAAGGAAAGGCGAGTCCAGCACATGTTCCATCATTAAGATTTATGTGTGTCACCTCAACGCCTTCCGGAAGTGTAGCTGGATCGACTGCATAGTTGTGATTCTGAAATATACAAAAATCTGACTATTAATACATCAAATGGCCCGAGAGAAAACTGAACCATATCATCGAATGAAAGATAAGCTCATAATATTTGATGCGAATAAGCACAAACCTGAGCGCTAATATCAACACGGCCACTGCGGATGTCCCTCACAGGATGGTTGCCACCATGGTGACCGAACTTCATCTTAAAGGTCTTCCCACCCAGTGCTTGTCCAAGCAACTGATGCCCCATGCATATCCCAAAGACCGGTACCTTGCCCAACAGTTCCTTGACAGTTTGGACAGCGTACGGAACAGCAGACGGATCGCCAGGACCGTTGCTAAATAGAACTCCATCAGGTTTCATTATGAGAGTCTCAGATGCTGGCCATGTGGCGGGGACAACCGTAATCTTGCAGCCGTGGGATGCCAGACGCCTCAGAATGTTATGCTTGATCCCAAAATCATATGCAATGACCTTCAGCAAGGGCACAAATGAAAGAGGTAAATTTCAAGACATCATGCACAAACAACCTTTTAACAAACTACAAATTGTAAACTCACGTTAAAAGTTTTCCCATCTCGTTTATTGGTGTTGAAATCCCAATCTGACTCGGTTTTATCAACCCATTCATATGGGCTGGTACATGAAACATCACCGATCAAATCAACTCCTGTCATTTGGAAAAACGATGTATCAGACAACGACCTCAAAATTATTACAATTTCAGTAAAGATTCTCACCAACAATGTCCCATGAACGAGACATCTGCAGAAGATCCCCATCTGTCCGAGACTCTTCAGTGCTAAGTACTCCAATGAGGCTTCCGTCTTGTCGGAGTCTACGAGTGATTGCACGAGTATCAACATCATCTGTTAATGAAGCAGAATGTACACTGATCAATCTTTAAAAACAAGCAATTTCATTTCTGAGACGCATAACAATAGCCATTACGATCCATTTTTCATAAAGCATCAAGGATGCACTCAGAAATCTGTGGTCATAGCGCAACTTACAGATCCCCATGATGTTTCTTTTGGTTAGATAATCACCGAGCGATTCCACACATCTCCAGTTCGATGTGCTGAAAGATATTCCACATAAAAGAAAAAAAAAATGTAAGCACACTGCCGCCAACGATCACAGTGCTAAAGGTTGTCACCACGTAAAGGTTGCTCCATACCCAATGCTTAAGCTTCTTATTACTAATCCGCCCAAGAAGCACTGGCTCGATTCCTCGTCACCTGAAAGACAACACATAATGACATAATTCAAGCCACAATTACAAAGTCTTCAGAAAGATAAAGGTGATAGAGTTTGGAGGTAAAGTCACATACCGAAGTTCACACCAGTGTTTCCTATGTGGGGGCATGTCATTAAAACAAACTGCCCAGCGTAACTAGGATCCGTGAGTATTTCTTGATACCTGAAAACCAAAGGAGAGAACATAACTTACAGATAAAGATCGGAAGCTACTTTTACGAAACAGCCTACTCTCAGTCCCAATTGACAATAAATCATATACTAACAACTATGTTAAGCCTCTGTATACAAACTGGCCATTCTGAAAACCAATTCATGATACTACGAGAAAAGTATAGTCACCCAGTCAAAGACGTATTGAAGACCACCAACTTGAGTTCCTTTCGCCCCAAATGACTTGGCTCTCCAAATGGAGCCATCCTCAAGCACCAGCCTAGCGTCCGATGTCTTCCACGGCCTTAACCCCACTGCCCTCCAAATAAACAAACACACAGAATGAAATAATCAAGCAACACACTACCAACTGACAACCTGTTAACAAAACATTTTCTTTTCTTGCTTTTCACAACAAAAGATCAATGCCCCAAACTCTCCCATTCCGGAAAATCATCCAAGAAACCATCGAGCTAAAGAAAGATACACAGTTCTGAACTACCCATGTTGATGAACAGAATCTTACCATCGGATGGGCTGTCGGGCGAGACTGCAACGGAGCATCTGACAGAAAAAACCCAAGCTTTACGCTGAATTGGATGCTGCAGGCCGAAGCATTGTGTCGGCAAGTTTTTCAACCCAATACCCATAGCATTAATCGCCATCGCTTACACCCGGGCAGACGTCAAACCGACCCGTGCAAAATGCAAATCCACCGCATATGAATATAATTAACCCTTCAAATGCACAAGCACACAGCTGTTGATTGAATCAAAGATTATACCTTTGAACCTCCACGGAGCTTAAACCGATGAATTCGAATTCCTCGAACAGGAGGGCGCTCGTGGAAATCAGCACCAAACGGTTCGCTCTTTAGGACAAACCAAAACCCTACTTAGGAGTTAAAGACTGTTCCAGCGTTAGCCCGAGCCTGATATTGATGCTTTTCTTTGTTTTTTTTTGTTGTGTGTGTTTGGTGTAGATATAATTTGGTGGAAATGAAAATTTGAGAGAAAGTGTATTTTTTTTTTTGGAATTCATTATATTTTTTAAAATCGCAGGAAAATATTAAAAATATTTTTTATTTTTAATAATTTTTTCTCTTTATTTTTTCTCTAATTTTTCTGTAAACTTTTATTCTCATTTTCTCATCAATTTTCCATCTTATTTTCCAACAAATTTTCATTTCCATTAAATTTGCCCTGAACCAAACACAGCTAGAGTTCAGGCTTCAAAGACTGCTGTGCTCACAAAATGTGAAAATGTAAACCAAATAGCAGCAGAAACAGTCCACTTTCTTTGTTGATTTTTCTCTGTTGGCCTTCAGTTCGTATGGCCTATCAAGTCACATTTTGACAGACAAGTAATCAACTGCAAATGCACAGATGAGCATCTGATTGATATGATTGTATTGTAAGCTCATGGGAAGCGATTAGAATGACATGAACAATATACATTTACAGCATCTGGCGGCCACATGATACTCCATGGAGTAGCCAGTTCAAATATGTCAGTGTGTCTATACTTCTATACGAATGGCAGAAGTCGTATACATTTGCTCAAGCATCCACCTCCGCTGCTCTCTGCAGTACAAATATGTTGCCCTTGTCGTCCCTCCCTATTCTCAGCTCATCATCCACATATCTTCATCCCAAACATCAAGGAAAAACATACATTTTTTCACAAGCATACTCACTCGCTTTTGGTAGACTGAAAATCAAATACTAGAATACTCGGGAATAACACAGACATGTATATTTGAATGGGAAGAACAAGCATCGCAAAGGATACGTGATCTCTAGCCAGCCTTCCGGATTGAAAATTCCAAGCAAGATTTGGTAGTTTTTCTCGAACACGTACATGAGCTACAAGTTGAAAATGAATGATGAGATATGAATTTAACATGTGATTTGCTACATTTTTTCTACTGATTAGAAGCTCAGGGCTTTCTTACTTGGTCAGGAGTGATGGTTGAATTCTCATATGTTATGCTCACCCTCTATTCAAAGATGATAAAATCAGTTCACTTCATTATATCACATGAGTTTAAATGAAGCGCGCCGAAGAGTTGAAGTTCATACCGATGGGGATGAGATCTTGTATGACGCCACAATTTCAAGCTGACCATTCAACAAGTTCAATCCCCTCACATTGAATTTGATCAAGTTTATCGCCTTAACCTACATTTCCACATCACCAAGTTCCCCAAATTCAGCAACAAATCGAATCAGACATATCTGAAATACTAATACTATCGCACGAAGTGTACCTCACTGGCATCAATTCTCTGATAAAAATCTCCAAGAGAGATGAAGTCTCTCAATCCAAGCTTGGTTCTCTTAGAACCCAGTATGGTTATTGTGCTGTAGACCAGCTTCCAGCACCCACCCACCTTCCAGACCCCACAAAAAAGCCAGCATTCAAATCCCAATCCAATGCTTCAACTGGTCTGCGAAAATTCAAGTAAATGGTATTTTGACGAGTTGAGTTTACCTTATCAGGATTAGCAGTTGGATCTGCAGTAGGGTTCTGAGATTCCAGTTGCTTCACCAGTCTCTCTATCTCCAATTTCCTCTCAGAGGGGAGCCCAAATATGCCTCTATTAATGCCTAGGATGCTCCGCAGTATTTATTAAGCATCATCAAGTTGGTGAACAAGTGCAAGAAGAACGAAGAAATGAATGAACCTTGAACAGCTTGGTATAAGTCAGCCTTGAGTGCAGATAAGTCTTTGAACACACCTTCAGTCTCACTGCCATCACTAGCTACCCCAGAGCAGAGCTCTGAAGCTCCAATGGTGAACAATAGCTTATTCCCTGATGGATATTTTCCAATGACTGGATCTTTGGATGTCAAAAAATGTGTGGCTGGTGCTGCTGTAGCTCTCTGAGGCTTATTCATGAACATCATCTTTGAGCTTATCTTAATTGGGGGGTTAACCACGTGGGAGGAGGGTGGGGTTGGTTGCAATGGAAGGACTCTGACCTTGGTGGCCATGGAGATTTGAATGAATGTGAATCCCAGTTAAAGTGATGTGCTGCTTCGGGTCAAGTTGACGTGTGTGGCAGCAGCTGCAGACTTCGAGCCAGTCTGCTTAATCGACTGCTTAAAATGGTGACCACCTGTTTAGGCTGATTAAATGTTTTTCACTGCTGACAAAGGTTCTGAAACTTACTGCTGAAAAATGTCTGGTTCTGAAATTAGCCGACACTAAGGGCATCTTTAACCCATAAACATGAAAAGTAGGTTTGTGTCGTGCCACGTGTGATTTGTGTCATGCCACATCAGTATATCCATAAACCTCATTTTTATAAACTTTTCACTCATAGTCATAAACCTGCGTACAACTCTGCGCATGTGACCCATCTGTCATACTACATTTTTTTATACTTTTTCATATTAAACTAACTTCCAATTTATTTAATTTTTTACTATATTGTGAATATTTATTTGTATTATTTTTTGAGATTTATAAAAAATAAAAAATTAGAAAATTTTCACCAAACAATAATAATATTGTATTAAATATGATATTAAATGTTGTACACTCCAAAATTAAATAAATAAAAACCACGCAATTAACGATAAAATATGACAAATACAACTTAATCAAATTGTTGCCAAATATGTTCCACCAATTCTGCTCGAAGTTGATGATGAACATGTTTATCACGAAGCTCGGCGTATCTCTGAATGTATTGTTGAAATTGAGGAGTACACCCTTGAGTTGGATTAATGGGAGGTTCTTCGTCTTCGTCCAACCAATTCATAGCTTCATCACTTTCATCTTTGATGATCATATTATGTAAAATGATGCAAGCATACATTATATCACGTAAATGATTTTTATACCAGAATCATGCTGGACCACATATAATAGCCCAACGAGATTGTAGCACGCCAAAAGCACCTTCAACATCTTTTCTTGCCGATTTCTGTTTCTCTTTAAATAATTTTCGTTTTGGATCTTCCGGATGAGAAAAACTTTTACCGAACGTGCTCCATTCGGGATATATGCCATCGGTTAGATAATAACCTTTCGTGTATGTTCACATATTTACCGTGAATTGAATTGTAGGCGCATCACCTCTGAGTACATCATTGAATAATGGTGATTGATTGAGCACATTTATATCGTTGTTTGATCCAACCACCCCAAAAAATGCATGTCATATCCACAAGTCAGTTGAAGCTACTGCTTCGAGCATTATTGTGGGAACTCCATGATCGCTTCGCGTGAATTGTCCTTTCCATGTCACGAGACAATTTCTCCATTGCCAATGCATGCAGTCCAAGCTGCCTAACATTCCAGGAAACCCATGTTTATCAGAATGCATTTGCAGTAATCGTTGAACATTAGCATGATTCGGTCTTCGCAAATACTTCTCTCCAAACACCTGTATTAAACAGTGACAAAATTTGTATAGACACTAAATAACCGTTAATTCACTCATTCGAAGATACTCATCATAGTGATCCGCCGGAGCTCCATAAGCTAACTGATGAATAGCAGCAGTACACTTTTGAATTGACGAGAAGCCCATCCTTCCACGAGCATCACCTCTCTGTTGAGAATAGACATCATTATTAGAAATATCACTCACTATGCGAAGAAATAACTCCTTTCGCATTCGAAACCTTCGCTGAAAGACATTGGGAGGGTAGACCGGTTGATCAGCAAAATAGTCTTTATAAAGACGATAATTTCCAATCTCACGTTCCCTTTCGATGTAAATTCGAGAGCGCCGATTTATGCTGGTTGCTTGTTCTCTTCGTTGTTGTTCTTCTAGAAGCAGAAGCACCATTTGCTCATCAGTGTCATCTGTACACTGATCAATTAAAAATTGCTCATAATCAAAGTCGTCGGTCGAATAAGAGTTTTGTGACATTTTGACTCACAAAAATTTAGATGGAGAGGCAAAATGAGAGTGTAATGTTTTAGTGCTTCCATAGATACATTTTATAGACATATATTTTGTAACGGCTAGTTTTTTTTTGGACAAGACCAATAATTTTTGTTATAAAGGCTAGTTCTCTTTAAATCTTAGCCACATTTTTTGTTGCAACGGCTAGTTCTCTTTAAATGTTAGCCACACTTGTTGCAACGGCTACTAAGCACTTCATATTTTTCAACGGCTAGTAATCACATAAATGTGAGTCAAACTTATTTTACAACAACTAATTTTATTGAATTAATTTCATACTTAAACTTGAAAGGTACATAAAATTAAGGAATGTCATGTCTGGCCTTGATAATTGAGCACATATAATTGTGAATGGCAAGTTGCTGGTCACTCATTGTAGTCGTGTCCTTCATCAATATCTCATAGTCAGCACGGAGCGTATCATCCTTTGCTTTGTTCTTAATTTCGTTAAGAACAACCAGTTTTTGAGCCTGAAATTCTTCTAACCTTTTCCATCGGTTTTCAAATTCAACATTCACTGATTCAGTGACGTTCTTCTTTCCTTTTTCTTTTACTTTTCGTTTAGCAGCCTTCTGACCAATTGGACGACTCTCTGACTCATTACCTCCATAAGAGTACTCATCGGCATCACGATTTGATGATGAGGTATATACTCCAGATTCACTTGTCTTGGCTTT
>NQLW01000026.1:1133269-1144021 GCA_002312845.1 Kalanchoe fedtschenkoi | reverse complement strand
GAAAGGTCATCGAATCATGCCGCAGGCTGAGCTGCATTGGCTTCTTGGCGTTGGTTCCACTGCTGGGGAGTAGTAGTACTTAGTGCTATCTTTATAGAAAGAGCGTGAATTTCTTTCATTTTCTCAACCAGGCGTTGCGTTGACCAATCGGTGCCTTTCCAGCAGCCTCTTGCACAGAAAAAAATTGGTAAAACTGTAACCAAGCCGTACTCTTTGATGAATTACAACGACACAAGGAAATTGATGAACTCACCCTCCACACGTGTCCACAACATCCTGAGAGGGACGGTCAACAATTGCAACAAGATTGACAGGCCAGAATCTAATATGAAGAAGTTGGTTAGGGATACACAAACACATATCTATCATATACACCACAAGTCAAGATTAGAGGACTTACACTGATTCACTGTTACCATTAACAGGATATATTCTGCTAGCAATAAGCAAAAAGGCTGAATCGATCAGACTTGTAAACAATTTCCCCAACTCTCCTGTTTATATTTAATTAAATAACAAAGAGAAGGGAATGAAAATAAGAGTTTCAGCCTATTTGAATGGTGATATAAGCAAGAAGTTAATCCTTTCTTGAGTCCTATTTTTCTACTTCTGATCGTCTTTCTTAACACTCAGCCCGGCACCGAACAAGTGGATTCATAATATCACCAACTCATCTAAAGTCTAGCGACATCAAATATTTCCAGCTGTTTAAGAAACACTAAACATTTCTCATCAGCCACACTCCATGTAAGGACTAAGGAGTATGCAAAAGCCAGCATGGCCAATAACGGCATCATAAGAAAACCCAAATGCTTCCCTAAGCCAGCATGGCCAGCTCCAACACACTGCTCAGACCTCTTTCAACGACTTTTCACACTAGCAGCCAGTTCAGATTCCTTTCGGCTCACCATTCGAGTCTCTTCCGGCTCATCATAAGCAAAGTCCCACAAAATCCTTAGTTTGGTAAAAAGATCAAATCTTCAAGCTTGGATGTATGAGAATCTCCAATATCTTCAGCAACACACCTCCAATTATATCTCAGATAGTTGATTCAAAAACCTATCCCTATCAGGCTATCACCAACCACAACAACCAATACTACACACGTCAACCTTGTTCTCTCTACCATGCTTGCTTGACATAGGCAAATCCACATAACAGCAACATAACACAGACTTCATCCCTACCTTATAATCACAAGAAAATCAACCAGAAACATAAACAAACAAACAGCTTTTGGTTGCGTTTCACAAAAAAATAAAGGGATAAAACTCAAAAGGGACCCTCAACTATCACCACTTACCCATTTGCGACCGGAACTATCACATAAAAAAAACTACGTTTTTTGATAATCAAATGAGATAATTTTCACACACAAATCTAAGTCTTAAAATAATATTAGTTTTGAAATGTAATGATGAATTTTATTTTAAAAAATCAGTCCAATTTTTTTTTCATCACACCATTTTTGAAAATCGTGATAGTTCTGACCGCAATTGGGCAAGTGCTGATAGTTCAAGACCCATTTTGAGTTTTTCACCAAAAATAAATATATATAGAGGACGGATCCAGTTGTGAACAATTGAGGGGAGAACAAATTATGAATCATTCTAAATCAATCATTCCAGATATTAAACGAACGTGTTTTAAATATATATCTTCAGTATTTTTAACTTTATTTATTATGTTTTATTACCATAATCTTTAGTAACCATATTCGTAATATTCCATACCTGATTCTATATCTTTAGTAACTTTATTATTTGCAGCTCAAAGAAAAAAACTCAAAACTTTGCAGCTCATTTTTTTCCCCTAAAAAGCAGAGAAGTAGGAACATACGAGACGAGTAGGGTTTAGCTTCTCCTTGAGAGTAGCTTCAACGCTTTCCTTCGTCACTCCCATCTCCGAAAATCTTCCAAATCAATTTTTTTCATCCATTGCTAGTTTTTATTCCTCTTTTTTTTTTTTTCAATTTGGATGGCACCGAACCGACCAAATAGAATCCGGCTCGGGCCGCTTAAAGTCGGTCATCCCGATCCAACAAACCTTTCTGCATCCCTTGTTTTCTCCTTTCTGTATTAATTAATTTTATCTATTTATCGACAAAATAAATAGGATCGAATCTGCTAAAGAAAGCAGTAGTAGTTGAGCCTGCTGGGAATCTGGGGACGTAGCGGGACGCCATGGCTGCAGATGAAGCTCTTCGTCACTCGTCGCTCACTGTTGATACGCATCTCCCGCTTCCTGAACTCAAGCCTCACATCATGTGCGTTCCCACTCGATTTTTTTCATATTTTTCCTTGTTTTTTCATATTTATTTGATCCACTCAGAATGGCGCAGTCATGTATTAGCTTCAGATTCAGATTCAGATTCTTGTATATATAAAACCGTTTGTAGATTTAATTCTAAGTTCAATTCACGTTGCTTGTAGCTGATTTCGCGCTCTTATGCACGATCTGCTTGTTTTTGAAGTTTGTTGTTGTTATGGTGATATAATAAACAAATTAATTGTTGTGTTTGCAGAAGGTTGTGCAAGGACTTGTTCAACAAATGGTCTGGGCTGAACGAGTCAAGATTTGCTGTGGAACGTATCTCCGGTGGAATTACAAATCTCTGTGAGTATTTTATCTGTTGTGTGTCATTGATTTTTTATTTTTTCTTAATATTATTCACAATGTGTATGGTATTATTATTGTTATTATTATTTCACTGCAGCTCAATGTTTTAGAAATTGTTTCGTTTGTGTAGTGCTGAAGGTATCGATCATGGATGAAAATGGGAATGTGGAGTCCTTTGCTGTTAGATTGTATGGCCCTAATACGGAGTATGTCATAAATCGTGAAAGAGAATTGCTGGTGCGTACATAATGTTGAAGAGTTGTGGTGCCTTTTGCTATAGTTGCGTGTTTGATTTTGTATTCCATCTTCTGAAGTGATGCTAGGTGATTTGAATATCTGGTTGTATCGGCCTTAGCTACGGTTTTTAATATAAAAAGTTTAACCTCCATGTAGGCAATAAAGCACCTCTCGGCTGCAGGATTTGGGGCAAAGTTGTTAGGAGTGTTCGGAAATGGCATGGTGCAATCTTTCATTAATGCTCGAACACTGAACCATCCAGGTACACGTGCCAGTTGACCATTTTGTGGTGATTGGCTGTTCATTCTCGTGTTCTTAATCTGTTAGACTTTTCTTTGTCCTTCTCTATCATGCAATGTCCATGGTTAAGGCCTTGTTGGTCCTGGCCATTATCAATCTCATCTAAGTTTCTGATTATTTGGTTTTGGCAGATATGAGAGTTCCAGAATTGGCTGCGGCAATAGCAAAGGAGCTGAAGCAATTTCATCAAGTGGAAATACCAGGTTCTAAAGACCCACAACTTTGGAACGACATGCTCAAGTTCTTCCAAAAAGGTTCTCCATGTGATTAAAACTATCAAGAATTAGTTTTAAATGAGGTTCATTGTAATGGGTACTCTTCTCTGATACCAAATTGTTGGATAATTATGCAGCGTCTGCTCTATCTTTTGACGAGAACGAGAAGCAGAAAACTTATGAAACTATATCATTCAAGGAACTTCAGAGTGAAATAAAAGAGCTCCAGGTGAGTGCTCCTAACAAACTGGTGAAGCAATGAAAAACTGTGCTTCAGAGTGAAGTTCTACTGATTGTCTCGAAATTTGTTCTTTTTGAAGCAATGAAATCTCTGCCTCCTGTCAGCGTCTCTCATTAGTTTTTTGTTTTTGCTACTTGGAAAAATTGAATGCAAATGCCTGATCATCAGTGATACTGATGATCATATATTTTATCTATATTTGGTTGTTTGAGCCCATCAGTGAAAGGGAATGTAAATATCCATGTTGTTTTCATTTTACCTTTCCACTTTCCTCCCTTCACACTGTCTGTTTTCTATTCTTCAACAATTGAAATAAATTCCCCTCTGAGTGAAACAGGAATTAACGAGCCGTTTTGATGCCCCAGTGGTTTTTGCACATAATGACTTGCTGTGTGGAAACATTATGGTCAATGATGATGAGGGTATGTGTGTAACATTCACTGTTGTCTTCCTCCCTCTTATTATGATACGATTATTCTTGAAAATATCCCTTGTCATTTCATTGATGATTCTTTCAGTTTACCTCTTCCCTTGCTTTGTTTCCCGAGGAAACTCCATAAGATGGAGAGACTCTTAAATAACTGTTCATTGTAGAGAACAAAATTGGAGGATGCCGTGGGATAATCCAGTAACTGAGATGAGAAGTTTACCCTGCTTTCTACTGGTCGCATTGTTGAAGTATAGGATAGATCATGGATCTCATCTAATCAGTGTATTGATCTGCAATGTAACTGTGCAACTGTTGTAGATGAGAACTAGATGTTAAAGGGTCCCTCAAGTACTGTATTGTTTAGGCAAAATGTTTTAGATTGTAATCCTATACCCACGTTATTTGGCTTCTAGTAACCCTATTTTTGGTTTAGGGAAAATGAGGAGGACAGGAAAATGAAAGGGAAAATAGATTCCCAGTGGATTACACCCATTTTTCCATTCCTTGGATAGGGATGAAAAATTTAGGGGGAAGTTTTAAAATATTGTTTTTTTAATGAAATTTATTTTCTCATTTTCCATCTAATTTTCTCTCCAAGTTTCCTTGAACCAAATATAGGATCCTTACTATTTCCATATCATTTTTCTTTCCTTACATTTTTCCTAAACTAAACTGAGCCTTAAAAGTATGAATAATGTGGCCTATGTCACTATTCTGAACATCCAGGGAAGGTGTACCTTATAGATTTTGAGTATGGCTCGTACAACTACAGAGGCTTTGACATCGGAAATCACTTCAATGAATATGCAGGCTATGAATGTGATTACAGCCTGTATGTGATGATGTGTTCTCTTCATTGTCACACATCTTCTTTTGCAATTTAGTTTTGGTAGTTACTAAATCAATCGCTGGATGCATATAATGCAGGTACCCAACTAAGGAAGAACAGTACCATTTCTTTAAGCATTATCTAAACCCTCGCAAGCCTGATGAGGTATGATTCTACCTTCAGCATTTTCTGTACCAGAAAAATCTATTGATACATGTCAACTACATAAATAATGTATCTGTTTCCATTTTTTCCTGCATCTCCGTAGGTTCCCAACAAAGAAGTCGAAGCTCTGTATGTAGAAACCAACACTTATATGCTAGCATCGCACTTGTACTGGGCTTTGTGGTCTCTTATACAGGTACTTGCATCTGTTCATCCTTCTTTACTAGTTCCACCATCGCAAGTGTGTCTGAGTACCCTCGACACCATGACATTTTTGCAGGCCAAGATGTCCCCTATAGACTTCGACTATCTCGGGTATTTCTTCCTGAGATACAATGAATACAAGGTTCGGAAAAAGGAATGCACTGATCTGGCTGAATCATACTTCACACGTTCTGGCACCAAATAGACTCTTCTACCGAATTTTCGACATATTATTTTCTCCTGGTGCAAAGAATAGGAAGAAGCTTTTCGGTTTGTCCTCTCACTGGTTACACCATTCTTTGTCGACAGATATGATCCTTGATTGTAGGTTCATCTCGACTAGGTTAGAAAATTTGTTCTTCAGAAATATGTTTTGCAGGTCTTTGGCTCGGTTTTCAATAAAAGTTCCTTTTTATCGATTCAAGGCTCCGCCATGTGCTAAAGATTTGTTAACATGGTCTAAACTTTGAAGCTTCTTCTATTTCCAGGTAAATGTATGGTAGCTGTAGCTTTCCATCCATTTCCAGTTGCTGTTTTGAGTTGGAATTGTTTTCTACAAGGCAGCCGAACATCAGAGGTTCTGTATGGACAGTGATGTTTTCGTTGCGTTTCATCCCAAAGCTGAAAGCACTCGAACCTCAATGATTTAGCAGTCAATTAGTGATTAGGCAATGATGATGATATGACTAGTAAATAATAATACTACTACTACTGATGATGCTCCAGTTGTTCTCCTTTTCTTAATCTTATCTATTCAAATGCACAAATGCGTTTCTTTTTTCTACAAACCACAGTATACATCAACAGTAAGGATGTGTTCTTTCAAATTGAAATGAGGGAGGGAATGCCTTCAGCTCAGCGGTTTTGACTGTTACACAATTATGGGTTCATTTTCTGTAAAATGAAGGTTTTTTTGTTTTTTTTTTTATTTTCAAATATAATATTATATTTATTGTACGCACATAAAAGTAGTATGAGATTGTTTTACCCTCTTGTTCTTGTATAAAAATTTGATTCACCTTGGTTCAATAGAATTTCAGCGTAGAAAAACATACCCTAACTAAATAGATGCAGAAAGCAAAATGTGGGGCAACTTGCAAACTCATCTCCAGCTGCACAACCCCCCATATGATCTCCCCTCTTCTCACGCTTGCCCTCTCATTCAACCCAAACATCACTTGTTATTTACTTATTAACCCTATTTAATTAATAAGATTACGACTCCAAACTGAAATTAGTGGCATTTTCTAAGACAAAAGTTTACAGTACCCGCTGTCATAGTTTAACAGCACCATGTTCTTCCATCACTCCTAATCCTAACACAATCTGCCAAATCATGTTCATAAGCTTAACACAGAAAATCAATTAACCCTAATCTAATCTTGCTCTTCTAACCCTAACATGAAACCCAAAAAGAGGCGAGGAAGCTCTCTCTATCTTCACCAGCTGTTACAACTTACAAGCAAGCAAAATGAGATGAGATGGCCCCCATCTATGTCCAAAAATGTCAAATTTTGTAGACAAAAAACATAAATAACCCAACAAGAAATGAAAAAAAAATCTCAATCCCACCCAATCATTGATCGCCACGTCACTGCGCCCCTCTGGATAGATTCCAATCATCTCCATTTCCACCGAAGATGAAAACTAAGAGCTTTTCTGCATACATTTTTTTTTATAATAAAATAAAACCCTAATTCACCACTATGCTTCAGTCCACCACCACACCTCTCAAATGGTAGAATTCAATAATTTTCCCTAAAAAGTTCCAACCTTCCTTCCCTCACAACTTACCCAGTTACACCCCCCGCCCCTCATTTCATCAATTTTCGATTTTTTTTTTTGCCGGCTGTAAATTTCGTAAAGCGCTAAAAGCTGCGACCACTGACATGCTGGAAGCTTCGAGTCTCAGCGCACCTGCTGCGGCGCAGGGCTTGCTAGTGGTCGATGGAGCTGAGGAAGAGAATGCGAAGGGCGGCGGAATCGATAATCAGGTTATGGGAGTGCTCGACGAGGACGAGCGAGTAAGAGAGTTTGAGGAACATGACCGGAATTTCGCCGGGAACCGGTGGCCGCACGATGAGACTCTAGCTCTGATTAAAGTCAGGTCCGATATGGATGCTGCGTTTCGCGAATCCAGCGCCAAAGGTCCCCTCTGGGATGAAGTCTCCAGGTCAGTCAGTTTTTTAAAAATTGGGATTTTTTTTTAATTTGTTAAATTTTCCCGGAAACTGATCGGAGATCCGGAGGTGCAAGTTTGAAGCTTTGATTGTGATCTGAATTGGGTTTAATTTTATTTTGCTGAAATTTTTTGATGTCAAAATTATGGCTTTTTTTTTTCTTTCTTCTTTTTGGTTCCTAATTCTGGTGTTTTGATTGTTGGAGATCTGATGATGAGTGAAATGTTTGTGAATTTCAGGAAATTGGCCGCTTTGGGGTTCAACAGGAGCTCGAAGAAATGCAAGGAGAAGTTTGAAAACATCTACAAATACTACCGGCGGACTAAGGAGTTGGGGCAGCGGCCGAATGGGAAGACGTATCGTTTTTTCGAGCAATTGGAAGCCATTGATCACTACCCGCAACCTTTAACAGCCATATCTCCATCAGTGATGAATCAGTTGGAGAGTGCGGACAGGAGCTTATGGATACCAGATACCACCGTGGCAATAAATGTAGACCCGTTAAATGTTTGTGTAAATGCTGGTGTAGAGTGTCAGGTGCAAAATGCGGGGAATAACAGTGGGAATGGTAACAATTATGCTATGAATTCGTCGACGTGGACTAATTCGAGGAGTAAGGAATCTGAGGGCATGAGCAGGAAGGCGAAGAAAAAGAGGAAGTTCTTGGAGTTTTTTGATAGGTTGATGATGGAGGTGACGGTGAAGCAAGAGGAGTTACAAAGACGGTGTGTGGAAGCGATTGAGAGGTATGAGTTTGATCGGATAAAAAGAGAGGAGGCTTGGAGGGTTCAAGAGATGGCGAGGATCAGGAGAGAGCACGAGATGTTAGCGCACGAAAGGTCCATCGCTGCAGCTAAGGACGCCGCTGTCATCGCTCTTCTTCAGAAATTTTCGCAGCAAGAGATCCCTGTGCAGTTCACTGAGAACAATCCAATCACAGTTGCTCCGAAAGAGAAAAGTCTCAAGGAGGTAGAGAAAAACACCGCCGATGTTGACAAGCCTGATGCTGTTTTACAAAACAGCTCCTCGTCAAGGTGGCCGAGAGCGGAGGTTGAGGCCTTGATATCCGTGAGATCCACATTCGACATGCATTGCCAAGAAAATGGCCCGAAAGGGCCTCTATGGGAGGAGATATCGGCAGCAATGAAAAAGCGCGGATATGATAGAAGCGCCAAGAGGTGCAAAGAGAAATGGGAGAACATCAACAAGTACTTCAAGAGAGTGCGAGACAGTAACAAAAAAAGGCCTGAGGATTCAAGAACGTGCCCTTACTTCCACTTGCTCGACAATTTATACAAACAAAAGGCTGGCAACAACATCAATGCCAAAATTGACGGTGACAGCAATGTTACTAGCTCTGGAGAGAACATGAATTCGAGTAACCTCTTAGCACCACCGGTGAGCTATGACATGGGGCAGCAGCAGAATGAGCTGGCGAGGATGGTCGGGAGTAACATGGATCCGAATCTTGATGAGAGCGCGGATAATGAGGAAGAGGAGGAAGAGGAAGCTAGCGAGGACGGAGAGAACTACCGGGTCATGATGAACAGCAACCAGATGGCAATTGTGGAGTAATGAGGTGAGAAAAGGAAGCTAAATAAATGACAGGCAGAAATGAGTGAGTTCTCAACTTATTATACTCATTTGGTACTGGGATCAAACGCCCTTGATTTGTGTTGTTGGAGAAAATATGTGGAGCTGCATTCCAGTTGTTGAGAAGTCGAATCCATGAGACAACATGGAAGCCCAGCCCCAGATAATATACAAGTCAATATGTATCTATCTATTTACAGAGGAGACAGGTAAGTATGTTGCTATGAGAATGAATATGAAAGGAGGTGTCTGATATGTATTTCTTTTGTTGATTAGAGCTGTGTGCATGAATAATAATGAATTACTGGCTAGTCTTTTGGGTGGATCTTCCCTATGACTCAACTTTGGTACTTTTATTGAGATACAATATGGAGGAAGAGATCTCGGAAAAGACTACATAGTCAGAGTGTTAAAATGAAGCGGCCAGAGTAGGCTGCCGCAGGCTCCACTCAGTAGGTAGCGGCGGAGCCAAGATACAAAAAGAATTCTCAAAATTATTATGTATATTTTATAGCATCAAGAATGTAAATCTCATATATTTTTTAAAGTGATATCAAACTAGAGTTAATTTTTGGCAGGGTCATGACCCCTTTATAAGAATGTAAATCTCATGTACTATTTTTTAAGTGATATCGAAATAAAGTTGGTATTTTATAAATTATGACCCCCTTTAAATATATAGTGTCTTGGCAAGTTTGATAGTCCGCCATGTGGGAGGGTGCGATCAGGAAAAGCAATGTCTAGCCAAATTGAAGAACGAAAGACGTTTAGAGTAGGCTAATAAGTGTAACAGTTTTCAAATTTGTTTCACAAAAAGTACTTAAATTCAAAGAGTTCTCTTGATTAGTCGTTTAGATTGAGCTCTTCCCATATGCTTTTTTTTAGTTGGACCGGATTATGTATGCGTTTTTAACTATATACTCTATGTTTTTTTTATTTAAATAATCTTATTTTATACGGCGTTTTGAGATTAAAAATACCGTAGTTAATTATAATTAATTATTTAATTCAATTTACAAATTTATGTAAAGTTTGTTTCAATGTAAGGAAAAAATTTGTAAATAGAAGGTTTATCTACATCTCATGACACAAATTTATTTTTTAATATGTCTGAATAGAGATGCCCTTATATACTTGAGATTTGGGCACTATAGACAATTCGATTTTAATTTTGTCCATCATAAACAATCGAAGTTCTAATTGTTTGGATTATTTATTAAAATATGATTGGTCTGGTTTTATGTTGGGTCAATTTAGTAATTGAACTAAATTAATATTTTTCTTTGATAAAAATGAAAAAAATAAAATTTTTGTTAAAATGATGTGTCTCTGTGTAAGGATTGCATTCCAATTTATAATTATTAAGTAAAATTCCTTATTATAAATATGATAATTACACAAAAACATCTAAATAGAAAACATGAATTTTAAAATTCAATAATCATAGTGATTTTTTATATATTTTTTTAAAAAATAGTGTAAGATTTCCCCAAAATTTTATCACAAATCACACATTGGGCCTCTCAGCCCAGCCCAATCGCGAGTCTTTACGAGCATGCGTTGAGTGTATATTGATTTTGACTCTATCATCTTCTTCATCACTCCCACTGTTGTGCTTCACGCATCGATCCACATTCATCAATGGAGGCAGCCCCACCCCGGCACCATGAGGAATCACATTCATCAGCGTTGCAAGCCCTAAAAACAATCATCCAGCTCCACTTCGAGAAAACCTTAGA
>NQLW01000026.1:1109772-1132777 GCA_002312845.1 Kalanchoe fedtschenkoi | reverse complement strand
ATATATATAAAGCTTCTTCATTTGTTTGCTGTCTGGTTTCTGCTGCTACATTTATTGTAGATAAGTAAATTTAATGGTTGAAGCTTGATTGGGTTTGGCAGCTCCTATTTGCTGCCTCACTTGATTTTGATTATAACGTCTAAGCTTTGATTGAGCTTGGTTTGGTGGGTGAACGGAGGATTTGAAATTGGACATCTAATGGTTAATGTAGAGAAGTTATGTGCTCAATAAAATTAGAATCATGAAGATAAGGTAGCGCCCGACTGTTGGCTCCCTCAACTGATGATGATTGTAACTTGTAAGCTTAGATTGAGCTTGGTTTTGTGGGTGTATGGAGGGTTTGAATATGGGAATCTGATGGTTGATGTATGGCGTGAATTGGGTGGGAAGTGTTTGATCACTGGTGTTTTTCCATTGGGAGATTGATAAGTTGTGATTCCATCCTAAATTAGGCTAATTTGACTGGTGCAGTTAGAGAGACTTTATGGGCGAAGAAGAGCTATTTTTGAAATGCTAACCGTTGTCCAGAAAGTGACCCATCTGTTGGCGTTTGTGAATATGGGACTCCATTTTCCTGGATGTGGCTCACCTTCATTTTACCTCCCTAAGCCTAAATCAAGGTTTGGGAGATTAAAACTTGGAAGAGTAAAAGTTGCATTGTGACATAAGAAAAGGAGGTTTGTTTAGGCGTCTCCCACTCTCGTCTCTCTCCACCTTCGTCTTTGGATTCGTGTAAGAGAAGATTTGCTGAGAGGGGAGAGATGGGAGCTTGTTCGAGCAGACCGAGTGTTTTGGGCGATGAGAGCCGGCGTGTGCCTGCACCAGAGCCTCAGGTTGAGGAAATCACGTCTGAAAAGGATCAGGCTATGGCCGCTGAGGCTGAGTTCTTTGAGGATACATTAGAGCATGATCCTGAAGAGATACCTTCCAAGGAGTCCAAGGCTGCCGAGGGATCGGAACCAGAAGCCCCGGTGGTGGTTGAAAAGGAGGCAATCGAGGCTGAGGTGCCCAAAATTGTGGAGGCTCCTCTGGCCGCTGAAGACTCCAACAATGTCGAGTCCAACGCAGTAAAGGCACCAGCATCTGATAATGGTGTGGGTACAGAAACGGAAGAAATTCCAGCTGAGCCTGTCGAGGCAAATGCAAGCGAAGAGGCACCTGCGCCTAAAGATGATGCAAAACCAGACAATTCAGAGGCGGCTGGCGGAAACCCTTTCCAATCATTCATGTCGAATATCACCAAGGGGTGGGGATGGCGCTGAAAGAAAGCGTTGAATCACTTCATCGCTCCACCAGTGACGTTACATTGAAATCTTACAACCGTCTTATACCTTGATGAGCATTTCCCTTGAGCTAAAATCCAAAACCATCATCAATACTTAGTCTTGCGTGTGCCTCTGCTTCTTCTCCTCATGTTGTTTTTTCCGGCATGTTATGCAGTGTGTTTGATTTTGATTCTCCAACCACTCCAATCAGACTACGCCATACATTTATCTCTGCAGCTACAGGATTGTTTTCTGATTGATTCTCATTCTTAAACATCTTAGCGTGGTAAAACAGGCAGAAACGTGTTACATAACTCACTGAGAAATTCTATGCAGACCCACTTGTATACGAATGACATTGTTCTAACATGTTACTATGATGATACACATGAATCATGAATGCATGTTTCTCCCAACAATGGACCTGAATTTAAGCGAAAAAGCCGGATGAGGTGTCTCAAAATCAAATCTCACAAATGGGGCCAGCCAGCAGACACTAGGGGATCACTTGAACTCTCTCCCTCATGGTATGTCATCAGCTTCAAGTGCAAAACACCCATTCAATCATGAAAAGCAAAACAAATAAACAAGAGTATTATAAACTAGTGCAAAAAGGAGGGCGCAGACAAACAGGAGTGCTCCAAAAACTCACAGCTCCAATTATTAGAACAGACACTTAAGATTGAGCATAAGCGCACCGCACAACTGCCAGACTTTCTACATAAAGCAGGCTCTAATTTTCTGAGGTTTTGGGAGTGACTATGGGCGGATGTGCAACAAAACCCGGCAAACCCCAGGCTGCGGACACTGTGGAGGCTGGAGGAGCGGACGGTGGAGAAGAGGAGGATGTGATGGTGGAGGTTGTGAAGAAGGTGGTGGAAGTGGAGGCTAAGGAGATTGTAGGTGGTAGGAAGTCTCTCAGCCTCTTGTTCATGGAAAATAAGGTCACTGTTTCTCACTTTAGATACATATGGTTGCAAGCAAATCGTTTCGCTTTCTGTAAACATTCTTAGTCGACGATCTTAACAGCTGATAAGTATGAGTATGGATCATAACAGAAGGAGAAAATGGAGGACGAAGCGGGGGAGTTTGATGAGAGAGTTGAAGTGAAGGCAGCTCAAGGTAAGCAAGAAGAGCTCAAACTGGCTCAGCCACTGGCAGCGAGCCAGGAAGTAAACATAGCTAGCGGCAATGGTGATGAGAGTGTCAAAGCGTTGTAAGAAAGATCTGCTTGTACTTGATGAATCTATTGCGTACTCCTTTTTAATGCATCTGCTTATTGTCATCCCTGATCCATTCTGGGTAAGCAAATCAAAAACTTCTAGTAACTTATTCACATGACTCATTCGAAATCTTAAAACCCCAGCCAGTGAAGCTATTACGTGGAATTTTGATAAGTTAAAAGTGACACATTGCAATTCACCATTGAATTTGAATTTTTTTGACTATTCAACGTGTCACGTGACAGTTATTCTACATTAGTGTGTCCACAATAATGTTTGTTTTCACTACATAACTGTTGTGCGGAAGCGTGTAGTAGAACAAGTTTGATACTCGATGCTTGAATTATATGAAAATGATTGGAATTGTGGGATAGAAGCCAATTTCAATGATAACTAAAATAGATGATAGCTAGAACGACACAAGATCGGAAAAAACTGGAGTCACAGACTTCAAATGCCATAGTGACAACTTGGTAGTACTCCTCCAGCTCCATTATATCGCCTTGAGGCTGGATATCATCACCAAAGTCAGCTGTTTCAAACAATTACTACAGCTGATCCTCGAAGCTGCTCGGGACAAACCCTGCTGGCTTATTGAACTGATCGGACGAGGAAGAGGAGTAGCTACACGAAGCATCGGGACTCGACCACTTTTCTGGATTGGGACGCAGCTGCACCTGCATCACGTCAACCATGTTGCTGCAGGAAATCATAGGCGGAGGAGCCGTGTTGTTTGAAAACTACATTCTTTGATCACCATACATCTGATGCTGATAGTAATCGCCGCCATTGAGGTGATTTGTCATGCTGCTGCTCTGCTCCGTCCCCGATAAGTACGGGTGGTTCTGGGTCAGATTCTGCTGGTAGAATTCTCACTGTAGGCTCGAGGAATTGAAACTGAGTTGTTGAGAAAGAGCACTTGATAAATGTCCCACATCGGTTAGTGAGGAGAAGACAAGGTGACTTATATTGAATTGTTGAACCATGTCTCAAAAGCCTAGGTTTTTAAATCAGAGTGGGGATACAATCCAATATGGGTCGGGCCGGAAATCCAAAGACTTGAGCCGGGCGGAGCTGCATCGGCTAGTGAGGAGAGTCAAGAATGTTGAATACACAATCTCTACACGAGTTTTATGATCAGACACTGCATTGTTGCACACGCACAGTGTCTCATCATACTCAAGCTGATCAGCAAAACCCGAATATTCATTCTGCTGACGCGTCCACTCGTGCCCACCTCCGTACCCAAAGTTCTGAATTTGAGCGACAGACACTACATTTGGCGCTGTTGGCATCCTCATCAAATCATCATCCAGCGTCACATTTTGAGCCCCACTTTTCAAAAACTTAATCTTCTCCTCCACCGCCCGCATCCACCCAGTTCAAACAAGCCACCGCCACCTCCGGCCGCCGAACACTCCCCACCCTGCTCCCATCAACCAACCCACCCGCCGTGACTTGACTTTTATCACCCTCCACCCGCTTCCTGTCTTTCAAGTAGTTACACAACCCCGCCACCCTCCTACTGTCTGTGATCCATCTTCTCCTTATTACTAATTAGTTGTCTTAGATTGTGACGTAGCACAGAGAGAACAACAGAGTGTTAGTACAGTAGATTTGGATGTTGACTTAGAATTTCAATTTTTTAAATTTGAGTTTTATTAGCACCCGCATGAATATGAATATATATGTTGGAAACGCAATGTGAAAAAAGGTCTATGACTGATGCAAAAATTTGTCCTCGTGATCAACTTGTAGCTGCTTAGTTTACTGACCATGTCCGTTTTCAAGTTATCCTTGCATGCATATGCTCATCCACTTTCTGTCGACTTGCATCCGTCTCATATCTAACATATGATTTCGATTTATCATAATCATAGTTTGTTGGCCTTAACCTGTATCATCACGGCCTTTTCTTAAAACCCCATAACCTTCACGACAAAATCTCCAAGTCGAAATATTCGAGAGTGGTTAGTTCATTGTCGGGGCTGATGGAGTAAAGATGTGGAGAGCTGAAGAGCATCTGTGTATCCTGCCCTACAAAATGCATGCTTCAATCAGATTACCCAATCTACTACCATCATTTACCTGATTACTGATCGTCTACGCTACCAATGGCTGACGCTACATTTTCTCCTTCCGCTCCTTTTCCGCACTTCCTCATCCTGGCTTCGCTTCCGGCATCCCTTGCTGCAGCAACGACTGACGATAACAAGTTAGGATATGCATCCAATGTCCTTGAACAGATCCAGTCTTGTCATTCAAAGACCATACGACGTGGATGTAGCTGCGAGGCACATGGGGTTCACAAGCTGTGGGTCTTCGCCACCGACAAGCCTCACTCTCCTGCCAGCCACACCCATCCCCGCACCGAAATTCGCATAAAGGTAACAACCTTAACTCAAAAAACATAAGTGAAAATCAGACAAAACATTCAACTTATCTTATAAATGTCATGTCTCTTTTCTGGTACTTCTGTTTCAGGGATATGACTACTCATCAGGTGTATGGCAATTCGAGGCCTACGGCTATGTCCCGAGGAAGACCTCAGGGGTGTGCATAATGCAAGTATTCGGAGCCAGACCTCCACACGCCACAACGCTGATGCTCAGAGTCTACGACGGCTCGCTCTCATACTACAACAAGCCTGTTCTCGTCCCACACATCTACGACGACACATGGTTCAAGCTGAACGTGATCCACGACATAGAACGCAAAAATGTCAGAGTGTACATCTACAATGAGCTCAAGTTTGAAGTCCCCGGGCGTGAAGCCGCCTCGCATTACTTCAAATGCGGAGTTTATGGCCAGGATTATAGCTCCCATCGCATGGAGTCCCGCTGGAAGAACATCAAGGTGCTCAGAAAGCGCAGCTGATCCGCTTCAGTCATGTGCCCATTCATCTTTGTCGTAAATTGTGACCTTGTGAATCATGTCATGACTGTTGTGTTTCTTAAAATAAAACATCCTAGTTATCATGTGTCACAATGCGTATGTTAATTTAGAGTCAAGAACTTGTCTGTTTGATCAGTCGAGGGACACGGGACAGCTTTGATCCTCCAACTTGTCCGCACTCTGCTGTCTCACAACAGCCTGAAGTATCCATCCGAGTGATCCCAGATCACATCTCAGTTTCTTGCCACCGGCTCTCGCCTTAGATTCCATTCCTTACATGATACAAAAACCCAAGACAAAATAGTAAGCTACACCTCACAAATGTTACAGATCTTACTTAGAATTTATCCAAGGCATATGCGTGCTAGTTCCTACTCTTGGTCTATATAATGCCTTGGAAAATCAAACTCCAACAACGCACTTACACGCGCAATAACCATACAACAGCTCGCAATGGCTGCATTTTCTCCTCTAGTAACCCGAAGAACTTCGATCATCTTCGCGGTGACAGCATGGCTGATCTGCCACGCCACGGCCGGGGGACACGGAGACCTCACAAAGGGGTTCATCTCCGTGCCGCTGGATCAATCCAACTTGGTCATTCAGAAACCTTACGACGTGGGCGTGGCTGACAGGTCCAGCTTCCAAAACGGGGTTCACACGCTTTGGGTCTACGCCACGGACAAGCCTCACAGCCCCAGCAGCCACACCAATCCCCGCACTGAAATCCGCATAGCCGTACTTCTAATTATTCTCAGCTTGAACTGGTAACTGATCATCACTTTAGCTGAATTATGTTTGCATGTTTTTTTTTTTTCGAAGGGGTATGACTACTCGTCGGGCGTCTGGCAATTCGAGGCCTTCGGATACGTCCCGAGCAACACCTCCGGGGTGGTCGTGATGCAGATATTCGGGGCGGAGACGCACGCCACGACGCTAATGATGAGAGTCCAAGACGGTGCTCTCTCCTACTACAGAAACCCGGTCCTAATCGAAAACATGTACGACGAATGGTTCAAAGCTGAACGTGATCCACGACGTTGATGCTGGCAAAGTTCAGATTTACATCAACGGCGAGCTCAAGTTTGAGGGGTCGGGGCGCGGGGGCAGGTCCCATTTCTTCAAATGCGGCGTCTATGCGCAGGATGATGCATCGGATTATATGGAGTCGCGTTGGAAGCATATCAAGGTGCTTAAGAAGTGAAGCTAGCAGTAATTTAGTACCACGTATGTTAACAACCTCGTCTGGTTTTAAGACACATGACAAATACTTAATATTTTTCATATGGAATTCGGTGCATTATTAAACCTCAGAAGGCCCGCAAAGACTCCATGCGAACCAAAAACGCGTTCCATTTATTTCTATAGAATCAGAAAGAAAGAAAATGCGTGAAACAAAGCGGAAGACTCTCAAGTGGAAGAAGTGAAGTCTTGAAGCACCGCAGAAGGTGACGGAGCATGCAGTGGCGGAGCGGCAGGAGTGGTGTCATGACCTGACCCGTCGCAGTAGCCTCGCAGGACGTTGCCCTCCTCGGCCGTGAAGCCGAGGGAACTCAGCATGGCGGGCCAGCAGTCGCGGGTGATGATAGTTATCGCCTTGCAGCAATCAGCACCGAGGTCGGTGTGGCCATTGAGGAAGAAGGCTATGACCTCATTGGAGCATGATCTTAGCTGTAGAAGAGCGTTCCAGCACTGTGTGATGCCGCCAGCGTCCTCTAGGCGTGCGGCCATGGTGGAGGGGGTGGGGTGGAGGAGTGTGGGTGTGTTTCTGGTGGGGGAGACGGAGGAGATGGAGAGGCATGCAGTGAGGACGAATACAAGTGGAAGCATTTTGTTGTCCATGGTGTAAGAGGATGATGAGTTTCTGATGAGGATGGAGATGGATTGAGCAACAAGTGGCTGGTTTTATAGACTGTGTTTTGGGGAATGGGAGAGGATTGGAGTTTCAGATGCAGAGCATTTAACTGTGTAATGGGTAAGGACAGTGAGGAGCTCATGGGGTTCGGCATTAACTGGAAGTTTCATGAGACCAGAATTTGAAGGTCATTATTAGACTTTAATTACTACTCAATTTTGAATGCTATGCCTGATGAGCTACTGGCTTCATAAAAGCCTATGATTTTCCTGACATCAAACGAGTGATTCTTCAAATTTTTTTTACTTTCCTACGTGAACTAGACTAGAGGAGACGAGTGGCTTTTCGGACAAAGTCCACTCGAGTGACTGAACTGGAGAATGGTTGGCTCAACCGCACAGGTGTTGATATTTCAATGATAGAGTAATGTAATTGAAATGCATTACATCTAAAAGTTTCAATCAAACAGGCAGTTTGGATTGGATTAAGACAATGCATCACACGAAGACGAGGATACATGATGTATAAGATACATGAAAGATCTATAATGGTACATCATTGTCATGTAACAAAAATTTTCTGTATCAAATTTCAAAACTAGACTAGCAGAGATAGCAAACATGCTGGCCTTTGCTCCACTGACTGGCATAAAGCTCAACTTTTGAATTTGGTATCATACTCATAGGTTGGCTGCAAATCAAAAGATAAATCAAACAGATTAGGGGGTGAGATAGAGTGACATTGTAAGACAGTAAACGGTATAGCTTTACAGATCCGCAACTCATAAAGAAATGGGAATATACCCCTGTCCCCTACCACTACCAGCAGGGATAACTAAAGAAATGGGACAAAAATCTTTTGGTACCATGAACAAAGCCGAAACTAATCTGCGTGCAAACCATCTCATGTGCATTGCACGCTGTGCTTTCATTGCAGCTTCAATGGTATCAAACCTGATGTACACATAACCAGCACTACTCCTGCACAAACAAAAATAGTAGAAGATCATAATAACCAAGTCAGAAAGAATCAATCTTCTCAGTACTGAAAGCATGTACGGACAATTATTTGTGGTAACCTGTTTATCACATTTTTATTAACCTTCAAACTTGGACTGGGTTCCTAATACCACAAGACTCTCTGATTGGATCAGTTCGAAAAGTAAGAACTTACTTGTCAACAAATATATGCTTCACTCGCCCAAAATTAGAACATTCTTCTTCAACATCATCCTTTATGTCTTGATCAAAGTCTGGATCAGTCTGCAAGAAAAGGTTGTTGATCTCTTTATTCAAAAATAAAAAAATAAAAAAATAAAAAAAATCACCAAATCATAATGAATCGGATAGGAGATTAAAAGTGAAAGATGCACAGACCTCGGTGGCAGGGTCAAACATGTTCTTCATCACTAAACACTCACTAGGAGTCCCTACAGGCTCTGCGACTGGGGGAGGGAGAACTTGCATAGGAAGCACCGATCCCGGAACTCCAACCTGCCCCCCAAAAGGCATAGCTATGGCTTGCTGAGACATGGGAGCTCCGTTTACTGCAGGGATCCCCAAAGTCCCAGCAATACTTGTGGCGATACCAGAGCGATCAAGCTTCGCCATAAGCAAGGCTCTAGAATGGGCATTTAAAGCCAAACCACCACCTTCATCATCATCAAAATCTGCACTTTTAGCACTGGTGTCCTGTACTCCTACATGATCGGTGACAGATGACACCTTGATTACGCGACCAGCAAGTTCCAGCTTTCCATTCAAACTTTGGGCTGCTTTTGCATGTTCCACTTGAGCAAACTGAACAAATCCAAACCCTTTGCAGTGTCCAGTCTCAAGATCAAGAGGAAGTTGGACAAGCTCAACTGTGCCAAATGGCTCAAATATCTGTCGCAGTTGAAGTTCTGTCATGTTGAAGTGCAAGTTCCCAACATAGAGCTTCCTATCAACTGGCCCATATGGTCCTCCAAGACCTGCTGATCCTCCAGCTGACGCAGTAGATTGTACAAGATTCTTTTCAGCCTCAGAAGGTTTCACCATAACTGGTTGGCCAAGAAGGAGTTGTCCAGATAGAGCTATAGCCATGGGCACGGACATTGCATCATAAAATTCAATATACCTGCAACATCATAAAGAAATCTGCAACATCAGTATGTACTAAGAATATTCACAGACAGTAGCGTATAATAATATATGTGGCGTGTCAAATAGATTGGTAGATTATATGGATGGATGATGCCGTGGTTGATGTACTCCCCCTCTGCCACGAGGCTCGTGTATCTAAGGAAGTCAGAGGACAGCATCAGCGGATTATAAGGTTGGAAATCGCTTATTCAAAGATATTACCCGGACTCCACATAGGGTGGTCAATCTGAAGGTGCCAACTTAGGGCTTAGACAGTTGCAATGAACTTTGATTTCATATAAATCCTATGAATCACATATAAACAGAATGAAAGCCAGATCGTGAATGAAAAATAATGAGCTCTAACACTAAGCATATGCGTGCCGAAGTTAACCACAGAGGCAGATACCTCAATGATCAAACTTGACTAGCCATCTAGAATGGTGTATATCTACAATATCGAACAATTGAAACTGATAACCCAAATCTAGGGCGGAAATTCCATCAATCTATTATTTTAAAAGATGAGAATGAAGAATTAAGCGAGCCAGGGCGAATGAGAAAGCTCAGGTTCATGTCCTCTACCTTGATAACGCAGCAGGTATTGTATAAACATGTGCAAAATTATTCTCCTCATGCCTCATCATGGATTCTTTATCGCATTGCTAATGAATTTAAGAATACAGTTAAGCTAAATATATAATATTTCTACAGCACAGTATACATGCAAAAAAATCCACAACATATTTAGGCAAAACTAAAAACTTCTCAAGAGACTCATACCCGACTCCTTTTGACCGACGAGAGTTGCGGTCCATGATTAATCTGACATCTCGCACCTGAAAAGATCATACAAGAAGCAACTGATATGATCAGTTTGACGAGCATGGAGTTCCAAAAATAGTCAACCAGTTGATATATTCAAGCTGCATGCCATCATAGGAATAAAAGCCACCGGCTTAAATAACTCAACCACAGAACAACAATCAAGAGTCACGAACTAGTCTAAAACTGAGTTAGATGAGAACGTACAGTCACGACAAACAGATACAATTTAATGACAAGAACTAGCAAAGTTCATACACATAAAGGAGTGTGAGATTGCAGTCATCTGAGGCAAAATTATCTGTTTCAAATTTAATCCAAAAAAGGAAAGAGAAAAGCAAATGTTCTCTATAGAGGTAACGACAAACCTTTCCAGCCTTTGAGAAGAATTCATACACATCTCTTTCATTCGCCTTCAAAGGCATCTGCACAAAACATTATTTCAAAATAAGAAATATGATTAAATAACAAGAGGTACGCAGATATTTTACTTCACTTCACACGAATCTACCTGGTATGCAAACACAGTCCTCTGATCCCTCTCTGGATCTGCTTCAGGTTCACCTCCATCCTTCTTATCTTTGAACCTCCTATGAAAAAACATCAAAGTAACATACGAATTATTAATAATAGAAAATCCTCAATTTCTCAATTATTAAACAATATAATATAGTACAGATTGAAGATAAACGTTTTATCCACAAATCAATATCAAAGGAGGAAATAGTAATCTTGATGGAACATACGATTTATGCAACCAAACACTAGATATATGTATACTAATGCCAAATTCATATGTTTTGCGAGTTGATGACCATGTGCGTTATCCCCCCATGTTCCTCAACAACGGAGAGTTACACACAAATATAATGAAATGGCTTCTCTTGCATCTGACAATGAAAAAACCCAGAAAGCGACATCAGTGAGTGCCCAATTGATTCTACTAAAGTGACTCCACATGAAAACTGTAAACAAATTTATCAAAACCAGGGCATCAAATGCAACATTTAGATGAAAGCTGAAAAAGGACTGGGATTACAGATTGACAAGATCAAAATTCATAATTTCTCACATTAAACAATGCATTGCTAAACAGTTAGCAACCAAATTATCAATAATTCACGAAACCTAGTTACTTGCTCAAACAGATGCCGTTAAACAAGTTAGCACAAGCTATCACATAAATCTCAATTAGAAGCAAGCTTGAAAGAACAGAAACATATATATTGAACTGCAACAGCACCATGAAAAACCAAGAGAAATTCAAGAAGCACTACCTGCCATCTCTCCCCTCAAAATCAGGCTCTCTTGGTCTAGACCTCTCCCTCTCACGCTCCTCATGTCTCCTCGACCTACTGCTACTCCTCCGGGACCTTTCCTTCTCCCTCTCCTCAATCTCCCTCTCTCTTTCCTTCTCCTTCTCCCTGTCTCTCCTCTCCCTCTCCCTCTCCCGATCACCATCCCTATCTCTGGACCTACCCTTCTCCCTATCCCTCTCCACACTCCCTCTCTCCTTGTCTCTATCACTCTCCTTCTCTCCTCTGCTCCTCTCCCTCCTCCTTTCCCTGTCTTCATCTCTACCGCTCCTCCGCCGATCTCTATCCTTCTCTTTCTCCCGCTCCTTCCTATCCCCGTTCGAATCGTCACCTCTCGATCGCTTGCTGCTCCTCCGCCCCTCATCTCCACTACCCTCCTCCCCCTCCCCGTCCCTCTTCCCGTAGCTTCGCTCGCTCTTATCCACATCGTCCTTCTCCTTCTTCTTCCCCGTCGCCGCCTTCTCGTCCTCTTCCACAGTCTTCTCCAGATACTCGTACTCGTCGAAATCCATCGTCGCCGCCGCTTCCAACCTCAAATCCTCTCTTCTAGGGTTTTTCACCGCGGCGGTGACCCTCTCTTCTCTCTATCTAACTCGCTGATCTACCCGAGGTACAAAATCGAGATTTGTCCAAGCCCTAAGGGCAATATCGTCATCAAAAGAATTCCCACCGATAGGAATAGACAAACATTGGACTTTAAGGCTCTGTTACTGAGTCGATTTTAGGGGAGAAAGAGAAGGAGAGAGACGGAAAAATGGTGTTCCTCAATTTTTAATGAGGGATTTAGAGGGGGAGGGAAGGAAACAAACCCTCATTTCCTTTTCTCCCAAATTGGAGGGGGAGGGGGAGGGAAGCGAAGGGAGAGGATGTGGAAATAAAATGAGAAAAATAACGATTTTACCCTTACGTGTCTCTTAATTTATCTAAATATAAGAACAATTTAATATTTATATTATATTTTTCCTCTATCCCCTCCAAATCCTCCCCTAAACTCCCTTTCCTTTCACTCCCCTAAACCCATTTCACTCCTTCCCTTTCCTCTTTTTTTCCTTAACTCTCCTTCCCTTCTCTTTCCCTTCCTTCCATTTCCTTCCCCTCCTTCCCTTTCCTCTTTTTTTCCTCTCCTCTCCTTCCCTTCCCTTTCCCTTCCTTCCATTTCCTTCCCCTCCAAACTAAGTAACTGAGCCTAAGAAACTTTTTACCAACAAAATATTAACTTGGTCTGGTTTGAATCGCTGCTTCGATGGAGATCGAAGCTTCTTCATCTTCAAGCTTTTTCCAACCCTGTGGCACGCCATCCAAACTACAACCCACCCTTCCGCCATTAATTACGCCGCTGACGGGCACAAACGGCTTCTCCGCCGACTCCGATTTGCGTGATCGGTATGCGAATTCGAATTCGGAGTCGGTCGATGATCGGGGGGCTGGGGAGAGGAAGAGAAGCTTCTTGAAGATGAGGAAGAGAATGAAGGTTCTTGCTAATGGGGTTCACCTGCCGACGACGTCTGCGTCGTCGGTGATGAGAGTGAGAGGGATGGGCGTGCGGCGGAGCCCTAGGAATGAGTTGGGCAGCAATTCGCGACGGGCAAGTGAGGTTGAGGCGCTTGCGCTGCCGCTGGGTATGTCGATTGCAGCGGTATTTGCGCAGGTGAGGTTGATTTTGTTATTAGAGAAGTTTTTGATTCTTAGGGTTTTGCAATTGCAACAGAAGACGCCGTTGTTCAATTTCCAACTGCTTACCGATTACGCAGTATCAGAAATTTTTATTTTTGTTTGAATTTCGGCAAAGATCAAAACTCTATTTCATTGCACCATTTCTATTGCAGCTGGTGCCAGTGCTTATTGATTGTTGATCACTTGATAAATCAGAATGCATTCCAATGAAAATATTTCTGTTGGGTCTGTTTGTTTCTATCAATGTTGAACTAATTGATATTGCTACCCTGAGGGTCAAGGTACTAGTGTTTGCTGAGCCACTGGACTCAGCATTTCAATTGGTTATGGAGCTGTGAGATAATTGCTTGGATTTTACAAGGCTTTATTTTGGTTTTTATTAGATTTTCTTATTATTATTTGTTACAGGTGCTTGTGCCGATCTTCAGTGACTCAGTAGTGTTTCTGATTTTTTCTCTCCTCTCTCTAGACGAATAAGCTTGATGAAATGTTTTCTTTGGTGTTATAGGGAATCAGCGTTGTATGTTAGGAATCTGCTTAGATGTATACATTTCCGTAGTGAATACATTTGTGATTAGTACATTATTGGCAGTTTACTTCAGACAAAATCAAGTAAAGCCATATCTTAGTAATTTTTTCTCTCGGCATTTTGCACAGCTTGAACTGGGAATTAGGATATGATAACTGTCAGTTGCATGTAGTTCGGATGCCTACGTTTTTTAATGATTCATGTGTTATCTCAGGTTTTGGATAAGAGGGAAGAAGCGGACGAGAGTGAGTACATTGATGATTTGTCAGAGGTATGTTTTTTATCCAAATAGACTGCATTGTGGCTGAACTATCGCTGTCATTCACAGATTTTGGGAAATATTTTGTGGGCTATCTACTTCCCTAAGTCTGCATAATCTTAAAAACTCAAAGATAGATAGTTGGTTTCATTTGACTCAAAAGTTTAATTTTCGCTCGTTGAATTCATGAGTCTTCAGAACAGAAAAATAGATGCTTACATGCAGCTATGGGGATTGTGATTTGTGAAGCCTGTCTTATTTTTTTAGTCGCAACGTTGGAAAAATTCTGATTTTGTCATACTTTTATATGGCTTGCAGGTGTGTGTTTCGGCAGTGAAAGAAGCTCTACGTAATGTAAGTTGCTTGTGCATGAGCTTTTATTCGTCTATTAAATGTTCCTAATGCGTGCTAACCTTGAATATGTGGCCGCAGGTGTTTGGAGACAAGCATGATTGTTTTGTGGGCAACTTTGAGAAATCTTTTCGAAGCACACTGAGGACTATCAGGTTGATCAATGGTTCATCAGTGACGAAAGGAAGACACTATCAGTCGAGAGAAAAGATGTTGGGAGCCCGGGATACGAGTGAAACTGGGCCCACTTCTTGTGACAGTGTGACTACACGGATAACGCAGCAGCGCTCTAAAGAAGACCATGAATATGAAACCGTGCATTCCTCTGATGAAAGTGAAGACTTAAGAAATATAACAAGAGATATGAGAAACGTCAAGCTTGATTTGGATCAAAATATACGACAGGACCTGATTTGTATTGGTCCGACTAGAACAAGCTCGGCCATTGACTCGTCCGTGGTTAGCACATTTAAGAAATCGGTAGTGGAGCAAACCCGTGCGAATGACCTCAAAGCATATGAAATCAGTCTTCTCATGGAAAAGTTGAAGTTGAAAGAGACGAAGTTGGCACTTGATTCCGAATCGAACTACTTAGATCGGTTCAAACTCTCCATGGGGCTCTCGAGAGCATCCTTCAAGGCGGAGAAGTTCAAAACTCAGTTGGAGGACACCAGGCATGCGGAACTACTACGAAGCTGCATCGACTGCCTTGTTGGCAGTTTGCTTATCACATCAGGCTCCCTCGTTTACGGAGCTTACGTTCATTCGTACAAAAGGATCTCTGAAGCTACCGCCTCATGCGCATCTTCCACGGCAAGTATTACAAATTCTGTCACTTTTCGACCGACATGTTTCTTTTAACCATTTCACATAACATTAAAATTTGTGAAACTTTCTTATTGTCTCAGACGTCGAAATCGGGGTGGAAATCGTGGTTGGTTCCAGAGGCTTTTGATACTTTCCGCTCCGGGTTTCAAATGGTCAGCTGTCAAGTCCAAGTACTTAGCCGGATGCTGTTTGGAGTTCTTATGATTCTAGCCATAACTTATCTCCTCCTCCAGCGATCTGCTGCCCCGCACCAATCCATGCCGATCACCTTCATACTTCTTATACTTGGAATTGCCTGTGGTTTCTCCGGGAAGCTTTGCGTGGACACGTTAGGTGGAGACGGATACATTTGGCTGCTTTACTGGGAGGCGATGTGTGTTATCCACTTCTTTGCAAACGTGTTCACATCATCATTGTTCACCCTTCTTTACGGACCCATCACCTTCAACCTCCGTATCAGGAACAGCACGGTGTTCTCCTATTTATCGAGGCGAGTCATATTTTATGCAATTACGCTTTTCATTCTTCCCTTGACTTGCGGCCTTATACCTTTCGCGAGTACTGATGAGTGGAAGGATCACTTTTTATCGTTAGCAATAATCAGTTAGAAATAAAGTGATATAGTCGATCTTTAAGTTAGCGCTTTGATTCTACCCCACAGTCCACACAATTATTGTTGTCTGATGTACCGTAATGTAATGTTGAAAAACATTCTGCTGAATGGAATGTTTTCTTATTTATTCCGTGGTACAAGTTTTTGTCTTGAGCATACTTTCGATCGAGGAATATTTTGCTGACAGTTTCCCATGGAACTTCAATACTAAATATCTTAGTAACATTTAACACACTGATATTTTTCGGATTGGATCCTCAGGAGCTCGTCCTGCTCATGGCCTAGTAGGCGAGCTTCATCAGCTGCTTCCACGCAGGTCTGGCCGAAATGTTGTCCCACCACGCGCTTAAATGCTTCCTGTCCCTGACCAGGTACGCCTTATTAGCTTCATTCATAAGGTTCCTAGTGGCCGGCAGGTGAGTGAGATCAGCTAGAGTAAAATTCTCCCCTGCTAGATACTTGCTCTTTGACAGCCTCTGTTCGTAAACATCTAGGACTTTATTGAGCTTCTGCTCGCAGATGTCGACTAGGCCTAGGTCAGTCGTACCTCCTAAGCGTGGGAGGATGACTAGCTGAAACACTATGTTGAAGGTCAAGTCGTTGTAGTTGTGTGCTTCCACCTCTAGCCATTGGTCCACTAGTGCTCTCTCCTCCAGTGTGGTTCCCAGTAGGTTTGGTCCCTTGTCTGCATATTTGGCCGCGTAGTACCTTATGATGGCCCTCGACTCTGCGCAAAGAAGCAACGCAACCCATTACCCTTAAGGCACATTTATCTATGTTAACTGTCTTAAGCATATGAATTTGAGGTTTACCAAAGAGCTTGAAGTCTCCGTCTTGTATTGCTGGGACTTGTCCGAATGGCTTTAAAAATAGGAAGATGTTATGTTGATGAAAAATCGGTCTTCTGCTGAAGGTTATAATTCTTTTGCTAAAAAACCATAATAAATTGTACCTGATGATGGAGGAGGAAGTCAGGTTTTTTGTGCTCGCCTGACTCGAGATCAACATGGACGACCTCAAACTCGACATCCTTCTCCAGAAGGCAGGCCAGGACTCTCTGGGGGCAAACTGCCTGGATTGAGCCATACACCTTAACCACCATCTTCAATTGCACCACAAGCTCAATGCCAGAGACTCTAATGGGTGAGCTACTTTTGTTGAGTTGGTTTCCTACTAGTCATCTTAAGTTCAGGTATATATACACATCCACTGAGGCTTGCTTTTATGCATGGTTGAGATACCAAAGTGGAGGTTGAGGTCTGGTGGTTGAGTATGGGGGTTGACACACACAAGGGCCTACCGATAAAAGGACGCAGCTGATCCACGTTTAAAGGTTTACGTACCGTGACAATTTGACTTGAAAATCATAATCCTTGGTGGAAACATGCTTTTAAAGTAATTTTGAAGCAATAAATGCCACCTGAAAATTGGAGTTCTATTGATATGGAAAATAATTGTCTGCTCCACAAAAGGTCTCCGGATTGGAGGCTGAATAATATTATGGGCACTGTAAAAAGAGCCTTCCCCCTAAGTTCTATGGGACAATAGAAACCTCCAATTTGGCTGGTATTGTATTGTAGCTCAAATGTAGCCTGACTACCATTTAGTCGAATGCATGTGAAGCACTCGAACTCGAACTTTAACGTCCCATATGGGTTTTAAAGGATCTCATGCGCCTTCCCGGTTTATGAAGCGATCCTGCAAGCAAATACAGAGATATTGTATTGACTGACGAGCATATCTCGACAAAAAATGCTCACAAGTCAGAACGAAAAATGGATAGAATTTATTAAAGACGGTGGGGCAGCTTGCATTCTTTACCCTATAGCTGGTTATATCAGGAGTGCCGAGAGCTGGATATAAAAATCAGAGCTACCGAACCAAATAGTTGCCACACGAGAGACCAGACCTCTCTAATTGCTCTTTTTACTTCCCGCACTTGTAATCTGACATATTCCTGAGACAAAAATTTTATGCTAGTAGTCATCATTAATCTGAAATGTCAAGACATTGTGTGCACTGAAAATGAGAAGCTACCTTAAAGGCATCTTTATGGTCTGTGTTAGGAAACAAATAAATTTGTGTATATTATGATATATTTTATCTGGTAGAATTAGGTAGGGAATTAGGAACATATTTCGTTGTCAAAGCTGGCTAATTTTTGTTTCTATTTTTGTATTTTCTTTTGCTATATAAAGAAGAGAAAATACACTGAAAGTTGTATCTTCAGCAGCACCAATTCCTCACTCTATAGTTTTATTCTTTCATTTGGTATCAGAGCAGTAAGTTCACTGGCGATGTCTGCTCCAATCATAAGTGGACGTCGGGTTTCAGCATCACCACCGCCGCGACGCTCACGTTATCGGGATGGTGGGCGTGAGGTGATCATCCAGCGGGTGGTGAGGGAGACCAACGGCAGTAACTACCCAGTCCTTACACGGACGAACTATGGTGACTGGAGTCTACTCATGAAAGTCATGTTGCAGGCTCGTGGTCTATGGGATGTGGTGGAATTCGGCGAGGGGGATCGTCAAGATGACCGTATGGCAATGGAGGCAATTCTCCGTGTTGTGCCCTCTAAGATGATTGCCACGCTTGCGGTCAAGGAGAGCGCAAAGCAAGCCTGGGATGCGATCAAAGTGATGCGGATCGGCGGTGATCGTGTTCGGAAGGCCACAGCCCAGCAACTACAGAAGGAGTTCGAGACCATCGTGACGGGGAGACTGTCGACGATTTCGCGATGCATCTCACTATCCTTGTCACCAACCTCGCCACACTCGGAGAGATGATTGAAGAAACAAAGGTAGTGGAAAAGTATTTACGAGTCTTACCTAAAAAATTTTCCCAAATAGCTTTGTCCATCGAGACTCTTCTCGACCTCTCGACGTTGTCGCTAGAGGAGGTGACTGGGAGGCTCAAGGCGACAGAGGACCGCCTCGATCCAACGGAACGTGTGACGACCGGCGGACAACTCCTTCTCACAGAGGAGCAATGGCTCGCCTGGCATAAGAAGAAGCAAGCAGGCGTAGGCTCCTCCAAGTCAGGGAAAGGTGAAGGTGAAGCAAAGTGTCGCCACAGAGCCCCGCGCAAGAAGAAGGGAGGCGGCGAGGCTGAACAGAAAGCCGGTGAGGGTAAGAACAACTGTCACAATTGTGGGCGGGCTGGACATTGGGCGCACGATTGCAGGCAACCCAAGAAGGAGCAAGCCAATCTAGCCCAACAAGATGACGAAGAATCTGCACTCCTGATGGCGCAGAAGTGTGCAATCACCATCAACCTCAATCCTGTTCCAGGCGCTGTCCATCTTGACGAGGTGCGCGCTCATGTTTTTTTTGGCACCAACGATGCCAACGATCGACTTGATGGGTGGTATCTAGACACTGGTGCCTCAAATCACATGACAGGGCGGAACGATGTCTTCACCAAGCTCGACCGCGCCGTGGTGGGCTCTGTCAGATTTGGAGACGGCTCGGTCGTTGAGATTCAGGGGTGCGGCTCCATCATCTTCAATGGGAAGAAGGGCGAACTTAAGGTGCTCACTAGAGTGTACTACATACCTCGCTTGAAGAACAACATTGTTAGTCTCGGTCAGCTGGACGAGAACGCTTCAAAGGTGCTCATTGAAAACGGCGTGCTTCGGATCTAGGATCAACAGCGCCGCCTCCTTCCCAAGGTCAATCGCAGCCGAAATCGACTCTATGTGTTGCAACTAGACGTGGCGCGCCCGACCTGCCTCTCAGCTCGCCACAATGATGACGCATGTCTGTGGCACGATCGGTACGGGCACATCAGTTTTGACTCCCTCCGACGTCTTGCTCAACACGAAAGAGTGAGAGGCCTACCCAAACTCGAGCATGTCGAACAACTCTGTGATGTCTGCGTCATAACAAAGCATCGGCATACTCCCTTCCTGAAGCAGGCCAGGTTCCGAGCTGAGGAGCGGCTTGACCTCGTCCATGGAGATTTGTGCGATCCCATTTCGCCAGAGACACCTGGAGGCCGACGCTATTTCCTGGTGATGGTTGACGATTGCACAAGGTATAAGTGGGTGGCCTTTCTGTCGGCAAAGAACGAGGCTTCAGAGGCAATCCAACGGATCCAGAAAGCAGCTGAAGTAGAGGCCGGACGAAAGTTGCGCGTCCTTTGCACCGACAATGGTGGCGAGTTCACAACTGCCGAGTTCAAGAATTACTGTGCGGAAGAGGGAGTTCAACGGCACTTCTCTGCACCCTATTCGCCGCAACAAAACGAAGTCATCGAGCGGCGCAATCAAACCATTGTCGCCACTGCCAAGGCCCTGTTGAAGCAAAGGGGTTTGCCGTCTGAATTTTGGGCAGAGGCGGTAAGCACAGCAGTGTACCCGCTCAATCGCGCTCCCACCAAGAGCCTAGACGGTCTGACGCCTTTTGAGGCATGGTACGGACATAAACCAGCAGTGCACTACTTCCGAGCCTTCGGGTGCATCACTTTCGTAAAAGAGGTACGACCCCACCTCCAGAAACTGGCTGATCGGAGTACTCCCATGGTCTTCATCGGCTATGACGAAGGCACGAAGGCATATCGCGTCTTTGATTCAGCGACCAAGCGAGTCCGAGTGACACGAGACGTGTTCGACGAGAGTAAAGGATGGGACATGGATGCAAAAGATGAAGACATAGCTCATCCTGCAAGCGATTTCACCGTGTCCTACACCGTCCAAGAGGAGGTCCAAGTGGCAGATGACTCCCCAGAAGCGAGGCTGTCATTACCAGCACCAAGGTCAACTTCCGCTCAGCTAGAGGCAAACCCTAGACCGAATGTATTGGCGCCAAAGTTCGTGACGCCGCTCCAAAACGATGATGACCGGTTGGATGCACACCAAACTGACTCTCCAGTACGGTACCGAGCCATTGATGTCATACTCGAAGATGCGGTGTCAACTCCAAAACTTGCAACACGGGAGTTGTACACCAGCGAGCTACACCTCACCAGCACAGGAGAGCAGACATCCTTCATTGAAGCAAACCGTGACACAGCATGGCGGGCAGCTATGAGAGAAGAGATGGACGCCATCGAGCAGAACCACACTTGGGAGCTGGTAGACCGGCCACAAAATCACCGCCCGATTGGTTTGAAGTGGGCGTACAAACTCAAGAAGAACAAAGCCGGCGCCATCGTCAAACACAGAGCATGCCTCGTCGCCAAAGGTTACGTGCAACAGCCTGGGGTGGACTTTGACTAAGTGTTCGCTCCTGTTGCTCGGATGGAATCTATCAAGTTGCTGTTAGCTGTCGCTGCCCAGGAGGGATGGTCCGTCCACCATATGGATGTAAAGTCAGCATTTCTCAACGGCGTGCTCGAAGAAGAGGTGTACGTCATCCAGCCACCAGGCTTTGTTGTCGCCGGCCAAGAGGCAAAAGTGTTGCGGTTAAATAGGGCTCTGTATGGACTTCGACAGGCACCACGTGCATGGAACGCACGCCTTGATCGTACACTGAAGGAGCTCGGTTTGGAGCAAAGTCCCCACGAACACGCCATCTATGGACGAGGCAGCGGTGAAGCACGGCTGCTAGTCGGAGTCTACGTCGATGACTTGGTGATCACCGGCTCAGATAAGAATGAAATCAATCGATTCAAGGGTGAGATGCAAGCACAATTCAGAATGAGCGATCTTGGGCTTCTCTCTTTTTACCTTGGCATTGAGGTTCAACAGAGTAGCCATGGCATCTCCTTAAGTTAATCCAGCTATGCCAAGAAGATTCTCGAGATGGCGAAGATGGGGGAGTGCAATCATTTACAAACTCCTATGGAGGAGCGACTCAAGCTGAGTCGTGATAGCACCGCACCAGAGGTCGACGCGACGGAGTACCGAAGACTCGTCGGAAGCCTCCGCTACCTCGTCAACACTCGCCCGGACCTAGCCTACTCAGTTGGGATCGTGAGTCGCTTCATGGAAAGACCGACGGAGGAACACATGGCGGCGGTAAAGTGAATCTTCCGCTACATCGCTGGACCGATTCACTATGGTTGTTGTTATTTGAGGGAGGCTGAAGAGTCCAGACTGATCGGCTACAGCGACAGTCATTATGCCGGCGACATTGACACGCGAAGGAGCACCTTCGGGGTGATGTTCTTCCTGGGTAAGAGCTTGATTAGTTGGCAGTCACTGAAGCAGCGTTTGGTGGCCCTATCCTCCTGTGAAGCAGAATACGTCGCTGCTACGACGGCAGCAAGTCAAGGTGTTTGGCTGGCCCAACTTCTCAGTGACATCAAGCGGGAGCCGATCAAGACTGTTGAGCTAAAAGTGGACAACATGTCCGCTCTATCACTCAGCAAAAATCCAGTTCATCATGAGCGGAGCAAGCACATTGATGTTCGTTATCACTTCATCCGAGAGTGCATAGAGGACAAGAGCATCAAAGCTGACTATGTTAGCACCAAAGACCAACTCGCAGACATCCTCACGAAGGCATTGGGGCGAGTCAGATTCCATGAGCTTCGAGCAAAGATTGGAATGGTGCACACCAGTTCAAGTAAAGTTTAGGGGGAGTAATGTTAGGAAACAAATAAACTTGTGTATATGCTGATATATTTGATCTGGTAGAATTAGGTAGGGAATTAGGAACATATTTCGTTGTCAAAGCTGGCTGATTTTTGTTTCCATTTTTGTATTTTCTTTTGCTATATAAAGAAGAGAAAACACACTAAAAACTGTATCTTCAGCAGCACCAATTCCTCACTCTATAGTTTTATTCTCTCAGTCTGCGGGATGAGATTGTTCGTAAACTGCTACACAGCCACAGATTTTTATCAAAGGTGCTCAGAAGGGATAGGCATAAGAGACACACCAAGATTTAACAGATTTTACGACTAGACCAGTAGCTCCTACAATTCACATTACATGGACCAGTGAAAGAAGTTCAATGATGAAAGTACGATTCAAAGAATTAAGAGAATCAGGCCTCATAAAGGTAAGTACAGTGGACTGAGCGCATATGTAATCAACAAAATTAAAACGATAACTGCTTTTACTGTACATTCCACTGAGCTTCGGAGACCAATTCAAACCTCAAGTTCGTCTAACTTCCAATCAAACGAGCACACAATCTGCAGAAAAAAAAAAAGAGGGATTCATCTCTCTTTGATTTGAGCATGTAGTCGATATTACCGGCTGTGGCTCAAAAGGATATATAATATGAACATCAGTACTTGGTTCAGCCTCATCATCTTTGAAGGGGTTGTAAAAATCTACAGAAATGGAAAGAGAAAC
>NQLW01000026.1:1091606-1108289 GCA_002312845.1 Kalanchoe fedtschenkoi | reverse complement strand
CAATATAATAAATATTTCATTATGTTGTTATTATTTATTTATATTACTTTAATTATCTGTTTAGAGAAGAAAAATTAAAAAACATAATTAAAATTTTCATTAAATAAAAATAATAATATGTTAAGTCTAGTACACTCTACACTTAAAATAAAATAAAAGACACATAATTAAAGATAAACAAAACTTAATTTAAATTTAACTTAATACGACGTTTATAATCTGAAAACGCCGTATAAGCTCAGCCCATTTCATTAAAAAAACTCTAAATACATATAAGGTGTAGACATTAGACGACGTTTTGAATGTGAAAACGTCGTAATTGTTTTATGAAGCGCTCCATACAGATGAAGCGTAACATGTCAGAAGAGGATAAACCGTCTTCCACATCGAAGCTTCATGTCAGATAAGGTTCATCGTCTGACATAAACCATGTCCTAAGAATGGCGCCGAGGTTGGATTTAAGATTTTTGTCGTATTAGGGCACGACCCGATTGATGAGGACATTTTGAATGTTGCCATGGACAATCCTTCCTAGAAGCACGTTCTGGGTCGAAGGTCAGAGCTCGATCGACTCACTCGGCCCATCTGTCTCAGACCAAACATGATACACGATCAAGCGCGTTCTTTCAAAAGATAATTACTTCAGGACCTGTGTACAACTTGGGACTAGCACAAGCACAACTTCTGTTATGATTCTTGACTACATGGTGCAGAGACAGACTGAGACTGAGCTGACAAATCTACAAGAATGGAAAGGATTATAGGGATACACAACACAGAGTGAACAAAATTTGGCATGAGAGCCGTTGAAGCTTGATGTTGGGTCGGCCTACAAAGGCATGCCCTCCTTTCTTCTAAGATAGTTGTCAATCTGTAGGAGTGCCTGTGAAAAAATCAAGTTACATGTTAGTTTCAGACTAAGTTGCTGAAAGAAGGAGAGAGGAGGAAAATAGGAGAGCATCTGACCTCAATCGCGATGATGTTTGGCGTGAGGTTGGACACATCTATGTGGCCCATTTTGGCTGCGATATCTGAACAAATGAAAAATAATGAAAATGTGCTCATTTGTGAAATGATGCAATGTGGATTCGAGCTACTGGTAATGCTGATGGGTGATATGACTAAAAAAAGAAAGTTAAAATAAATATAAAATCAGCAACAATGCAACAGTGGGCTTATACAAGCGTACTTTCAAGAGAGACCCTTGCATTGGCGTTAGCATAGTCATCAGCTCGTTCTTCAAAAAGAGTGGACAGACGGCCCAGGGCCTGAAAATAAAATAGCCAGAAGTATTTTTAGCAAGGATCAGGTACCGGATTAAGAAAGTCGCAGGCTCTTGCAGATAACCAACATCTAGGCGAGTTAGCTGACCAACCTTGTTGTATGCATCACCAGATTCATTATGCAGGAGAGGACGAGAAGCAGTTCCAACATCCGAAATTCTTTGTGCCAGGGCCTCTAACGGTACATCGATGTAGACAGTAATTCCCTTCTGCATATATTTCCTGAAAAATGAATAACTCAAATTTCACGTCCCCGGCAAGGAAAAGCAGGCAGCGTGTAGCCATGTACCAAAGCAAAGTTTTTATAAGTGTACCAGTTGATGGGCCTGACAACTGCGCCTCCGCCAGTTGACACGACTAGGCATTGCATAAGGGACAGAGTTCTTAACGCCTCACTCTGAAACAGATAGCCGGCAACCAGTCAAATTTCAGTGCTAGCGTTGTACAGGGCAGAAAATAGGAGAGCAAAATGGCGATTAGATGAGACCGTTTCTATTTACTCACCTCCTTCTCTCTGAAATATCCTTCGCCATACAACAGGAAGAGTTGAGCCACTGACTTTCCACACGACTGCTCCACAATTTTGTCACTAGCGCATCATAAGAAATAGACAAAGAGTGGGAGATACTCAAACGGAAAATTTACTAGTGGCTGGCCTTAAAAAATCACTTCATATGGTTTCATCTCCATCATATAAGTTCATAAAACCAGTCTACTGGTCTGGGATTTCACAATGCAGGAGCATTCAAAGTCAGAAAGCCAGGGAGATGGCAAGAGAATGTTAAACAAAAACCTGTCACGAAAACAATAGCCAAGAAAGTCTGCTAAAATTCTCCCGACAGTTGTCTTTCCAGAGCCCATCATGCCAATAAGATAAATACAACGCCCATCTAGAAATGACATGATCTCTTCAGACTTGCCCTGCAATATGATCACAACGTGTTTCACGTTCTAATCAAGCACGGCCACACAATATGGGTGGCAGATAAACGATATAAAACTTAAGGGAGCAACACACCTTTAACACTAGATTATCGTCAAAAGTTGAACATAAGCTCCCACTGTCCAGCGTCGAAGCTACACGTAAAGGTACCATTACCTAAAGAAAACAATGTGCCTTTTTCCGAAACCAAATAACGCACAGCAAAGCACATGAATCGAAGAAATCCTAAAAATAAGAAGTGATCCAATCAAGTGCAGTTTAGCATTCGAATAGGAATTCACTGCTATCTGTTTACCTGGAAACTTCTCATAAGAGCAAGAAACTCCAGCGTCTGGAAGTTCAACCCTGCTGCCCACTTTCCGCACGGCATTTCTTGACACCGTCATTTGAAGGTTCTTCCTTTCCTGTCTGAACTTGGGACTGCATTGCAGTGACACAGCCGGCTTCACCATCACTGCTTTATCCGAATTCATACTTGCATAGAAATTTACATAGTGCACTGCTTTAGCATCCATCTTAGATAACACTAAAGCCCGGCTTCAACCTGCCAAAACACGAGAAAAGTAAGAATATAAATAACGTGTTTCCTCCGAAAATACGTTAATCTACAGCTTGATTCCATCAACAATATGAAACATAAAAAATCAAAACCTAATCTCCCCAGAGAAGCCCAACTACTCCTATTTTCAAACCAAAAAATATAACATTTTTTACGAAAATTCTAAGAAACTTAAAAAATCAATCTCGCAAGTTGCAACTACAAAAAAAGAATCCAAATAACAAGCAGCTGAAAATTCAACAAGCAGATCGATTCGGGAGGGTTGCTAAAATCCAACCAACCAACAAAGAAAAAGATTGATTTATTTTCCAAAATCAAAGTGATGTATCAGATAGTGATTCAAAGATGGAAATTTCACAGCTACGAGCTCGAACTTTCAGCTCGTCAATTCGCCGAACGACAAACCAATCCACCAAACACGACAATTTGTTGATTGGATTGAAAGCGTTGGTTGGGTTGAATTGCATGCTTACCCAGATGATATGGAGAGGCTTGAGAGACGATGGTAGGTGAATGGTGGGTTTCCCGGCGTCGGAATCAGAGCTTAGTCTCCGGTGAGAATTCGGAGGCGTGTGCGTTTGTTGAGGTTTATCGGTGGAGGGTGCGTCCGTCTGTGTGTATGGTGGTTGGTCAAATTTGTTGGTGAGTGAAGGGCTTTTATGTAATTTCAATCTACAATGTAGTAAGTGACATTGAACTATTCTTCTTTAATTTCAAAAATGAATTACGTTTTCCAAAAATGATTATAAATGCGTAAATTTTAATTTCAAAATTTTATAATAATTTTTTATAACCCGAAGAATCTTACTTAACAATGATTATAATTTGTTTCGACAGTGATGAAAAAAATATCAAAATATAAATTGAGGATGAGATTTAGGTTCTTACATTTTCTGACGTTCTCCCGCGAAAATATCATCGTTTCATATAAAAATTCATTTTCGGACATGATTTTCTTAAATAAATTGCTGAAATGGATTCCTAAAATGTGAATCACATGAAACTTTGTCAAGAGTTTTAAAAAGTTTCAGATTACATTGGGACTTTTTAGTTCTAATTTTAATTTCCATGTCAGAATAACCAAATTTATAAGTACACTCCTACGGAAAATGAGCCGAATTTGATTTTCTTTTATTTGTCATACCTGCGAACTTCTCTTTTTGAAATCGAGTAAAAATCACCTTTTCCATGTTGCCTATAGATGTCATGACACCTTTTGTTCCAACCCTTTTTTCGTTTATCCCCAAATCGGTCTTTTCAAGGTATCTCTTCAAGCACTAGTTTTTTTGGATACATCGTTAAAACGTCCCCCTAAAATGTGTATGAACCGCATGAAACTTGGATAAGAGTATTAAAAAGGTTCATATTACATTGTGAGCTTGTTAGTCTTGATCTTTATTTCTGGGTCAAATGAGCAAATTTGTAGATATACCCCTGTAGAAAATGGGTCGATTTTGGTTTTTTTATTTGTTCTACATGCTTACTTCTGTTTTTGAAACCAAACTTAGATCACCTTCTACGTGTCGTCTACAGATGCCATAACAGTTTTTATTTCGATCCTTTTTCTCTGTCTGTGCCCATATTGGCTTTTCAAAGTTTGCTCTTTGGTCACAATTTGTTGTGGATAAATCGCTTAAACAGTCCTAAAATGTATATGAATCGCTTGGAACTTGACCAAGACACATAAAAAAGTTTTATACTATGATGTGGGCTTGTTAGTTCTGATCTTCAATTCTGAACCCAAATAATCAAATTTGTAGTTATACCGCTATGGAAAAAGGCCGATTATGGTTTTCTTTTATTTGTCCTATATGCACACTTCAATTTTTTAAATCGAGCTAGGATCACCTTTTGCGTGTCATCTATATATGCCACGACAATTTTCGTCTCAATCTATTTCTTTGTTTGTGCCGAGATCGGCCTTTCAAAGTTCTCTCTTTGGGCACAATTTCATTTGGAAAAATTACTAAAACAGACTCATAAAATGTGGATGAATCGCATGAAACACGGCCAAGAACTTCTAATAGTTTTATATTACATTATGGGCTTCTTAGTTCTAATTTTTATTTTTGGACCCAAAAAACAAAATGTGTGAGTATACTCCTATGGAATATGAGCCAATTTTGGTGTTTTTTGTTTATTCTACCTGTGGACTTCTATTTTTAAAACTGAATTGGAATCACCTTCTGTGTGCTGTCTATAGATGTCACAATAGTTTTTGTCCTGATCTTTTTCTCCGTTCGTGCTCAGATCGGCTTTTCAAAATGCGGTATTCAGACAAAATTTTTCTTAGATAAATTATTGAAATGGGCCCATAAAATGTGTCTAAATTGCATGAACTTGGCCATTTACATTGTGGGCTTTTCATTTCAGATCCTTATTTCTGTGCTCAAATGATCAAATTTGTGGGACCTACGGAAAATTGATCGATTTCAATTTTCTTTTATTTGTCCTACTTGCGGACTTCTATTTTTGAATTGAACAAGGATAACCTTCTGCGTGTTGTCTAAAGATGCTACAAAAGTTTCCATCTCAATCCGTTTCTCTTATCCAGATTGGTCTTTCAAAGTTTGCTCTTCAAGAAGTGTTTTTCTGATATAAATCATTGAAACGGACCCCTAAAACATGTTCCAATTGCATAAAACTTGACCAAGAGTCTTAAATTTTTTTTATATACTTTATTTGCTTGTTAGTTCTGATTTTTATTTTTGGGCTCAAATGACCAAATTTTGGGTATACCTATATGGAAAAATGGATTGATTTTGGTTTTCTTTTATTCATCCTACTTGCGAACTTCTATTTTTGAAACGAGCTAGAATCACCTTTTACGTGCCGTCTTGAGATGCCACGACATTTTTTATCTCAATCCCATTCTTCGTTCACGTCCAGATCGGCCTTTCAAAGTTTGCTCTTTGGGCATGATTTTTTTGTGGATAAATCACGGAAACTGACCCCTAAGACGTATCTACATCGCATGAATTTTGCCCAAGAGTCTTAAAAAAATTTATATTACATTGAGGGTTTGCTAGTTCATAATTTTATTTCCAGGCCCAGACCAAATTTGTGGCTCGAACAGAAAACAAGCCGATTTTGATTTTCGTTTATTTGTCTTATCTACGGACTTCTATTTTCAAAACTGAGTTAGGATCTCCTTTTGTGTGCCATCTATAAATGCCCCGACAGTTTTCATTCTAATTCATTTCTCTGTTCGTGCCCAGATCGGTCTTTGAAAGTTCTCTCTTCGAACATTGTTTTACTTGGATAAATCATAGAAACGGCCCCCTAAAACATATGTGAATTGCTAAAAACTTAATATTACATTGTGAGCTTGCAAGTTCTGATTTATATTTCGTGCCCAAATGACCAAATTTGTAGTTAATATACCATATGAAAAGGGGCTAATTTTTATTTCTTATTATTTGTCCAACCTTGAGACTTCTATTTTTGAAACCGAGCTAGAATCACCTTCTATGTACTATTTATAGATACCATGACAGTTTCGTCCTAATCCATTTCTCTATTTGTGCCCAGATCGACCTTTCAAAAAATGTTCTTTGAACACGATTTTATTTGGATAAATCGTTGATATGAGCTCCTAAAACGTGTATGAATTGTATGGAATTTCGTCAAGACACTCAAAAAATTTCATATTCTATTGTGGGTTTGTTAGTTATGTTTTTTATTTTTGGGCCCAAATGAATAAATTTATTGGTATACTCCTATGGAAAATAGACTGATTTTATTTTTCTTTTATTTACCCTACATGCGGATTTTTAATTTTGAAACTGAGCTAAGATCACTTTCTTTGTGGCATCTATAGATGACACGACAGTTTTCATCCCAATCCGTTTCTTTGTTCGTGTCCAGATCAGCCTTCCAAACTTCGCCAACATGTTTGAATTGCATGGAAATTGGCCAAGAGTCTTAAAAATTTTGATATTATATTGCGGTATTCTTAGTTCTAATTTTCATTTCCGGGCTTAAATGACCAAATTTGTGGATATACCCTCTATGAAAATTTGGCTGATTTTGGTGCTTTTATTTATCATATATACAGACTTCTGTTTTTAAACCGAGCTAGTATCACCTTCTACGTGCCTCTATGGATGCTACGACAGTTTTTGTCTCAATCAATTTTTTCGTTCGTTCCCAGATCGACCTTTTAAAATTTGCACTTTGGGCACGATTTTGCTTAGATAAAAATCACTAAAACGGACACCTAAAACGTGTCTGAATCGCATGAAACTTGGCCAAACGTCTTAAAAAATTTTATATTAAATTGTAGGCTTGTTGGTTCTGATTTTCACTTATGCACCCAAATGACCAAATTTGTGGGTACCCCTGCGAAAAATAGGCCAATTTTGATTTTTTATTGTTGGTCTTACCTGTGGATTTCAGTTTCGTTTATAGATGTCGAGACACTTTTCATCATAATCCATTTTCTGTCTTGCTCAGATCGGTCTTTCAAAATTTACTTTTCGGACACTATTTTTGTTGCTTTTCTCTAGATTTAACTCATAATGAATATTAAAATAAATAAGTTTTCAAACAAATATTGATTTACTTGTTTACAAATTTTTTTTCTAGTCGAAGGCTTTATAATTACAGAAAAATTAATTATAATTGATCCGATAAAATTGAGCATGTACAACCTAATATTTGTAAATATAAATGAATTGGGCATGTCATGTTTAAATTGATCGAGCTCATAATTGATCGGGTACAGTCAAGCTTGTGCCACAAAATATTCATAAATATAAATGAAACGAGCATTTATTTATTATGCTCGTTTCGCCTTTAAAATCATATTGAAATTTGGCCTGTTGTGATACATGGTATGACAAAGAATTTTCCCACATCGAAAACTTGCTCAGTTTTTACATGACAGTTATCAAATGCCTGGATGTGATCGAGCAACTGGTCAAACATCACTACTATAACGTATAACCCTGCGGCTGATTTTTAATATGACCAGAATAAGACATCGATGCATCCTTTGCAAGAACTCATATACAACATCTATGCATATTAGATTGTTGATCCAAACATGAAGTTTGCCATCACATAAAATGTGTCTTACGTGCGTAGATAACCTGTCATGTTTTAGGAACATATGTTTGAACAGTGAATTGAAGTTTCACAAGTGAATGGCCTGGAAGATGGCAAGATTCCCTACTCAAACTTTTTGATTAGTGATAGGTCGTTCAACATCTTCTCTATGGCATCATCATCATGTGCTCGACCTTTGGCCTGCAAATCATAACAGCACGTATTGGGTCAATATTGGTAAACAAGAAATGAAAAGATAAAAGCTGGCTGCTAAGAGTTATTAATGCATTAAAGGATTAAGCTAGTGTGGCTATGTTGACTTTGGGTTTTAGAAGTCTAATAAATTTAAATTTAAAAGTAAAAATCATTGTACGCATGTTGATACATATATAAACCTAGTCTACATTTATTAGAGAGCTCAAAAAGATTAGTCAGCCACAGTTTCTTAATTCACCCGTATTCTCTAACAATAAGTAATAAGATCCTCGTCTTTACCCATGAAAGTAGTTTACTGCGATCGAGTCCTTAATTCTCATGTCTTGCTTTATTCTTATTTGTTGTTCTTAACGAACTAATTTAATGAAAAACTAAATTCTCAAACGGGCACCGGAGAAAAGGGTAGAGAACAAGTAGCATCAGTTTTTATATATACATCGTTCAAGCAGCTTCTTCACAAACAACACGATTCAAGATACTTTTCCTTTCATCAGGGTACCATAATTAAGAAAGACTGATTATTTTATGATTATGGTCTTAGTTACATGCTATGAGTTGATTAAAAGTTTTGGATATCTGCTTTTCTTCACCACCTAAACACAACGAGAATGACAATAAACCAGATTTTATCTATTTTCATGATGTGTATGCTGCGATAAAAAGAAAAGTACCTTTATAGAGGGTACCATGGCAATTGCTTCCTCTAAAGTTTCAGGGCAAAGATTTCCAAGAACGCAAAGCTACACAATATGATTAAGTAAAAATCATTAACTTGAACTGACTAAGTGGAGAACTGAACTAATCAAAATCACACAACACAAGTTTCATGAACACGTACCTCAAATTCAGCCAACTGGTATCGGCTCAGGATTCTGAAATCAATTTAAGTTTTTGCACGTCAGACAACTTAGATGCAATCCAAGGTTTGCAAAAACGTAAAGACAACAGAAGCAACAAAAATAAATAAGATGCATAACACATTCAATCACCAAACCTCGCGGCTCATCGACATGGTTATGGGAACACTTCAATGCTACAACTGATTTATGAAAACCATCCATACAAACTCAATGTCTACACTCACTAGCTAGGTAAAGCTTAAGTAATAAGTAGTTCTTTATTTATCTAGGCACTGATAATAAACTTCACTGTGGAATACAAGCTAAGCACTCGAGACTAAAATTTTATTGCACTAAAAAAAATAGTCAGCTGTGTTTGGCCAATGTGGATCTCGGTATGCACATTAATTGCTTTGACACACTTTTAGGAATAAAAAAAATCAATTAAACCACGCTTCAGGAAGAGTTTAGGACATACTCTCTAACTTGTCTGACAGCATCTGGATTCTTGTATCGGCTGAAGCGCTTCACATACTGAAGAGACTTCTCGAAAACCCTGCGCAAAAATGTTCGGCAAACCGAAGGTAAGCGAGTGTCTCATCAAATGCAAATTTCACATTCCGAACTCGTAAATGGCGTCTATGTTATCAACTAAATCTGCTTAAACATTCTTCCAACATGGAGTTGTTTAAAATCTGATCAGATAAATATGTGAAAACATCTCAGCTTGTCACAGGCTTTCGCAAGGCCTATTGGGCATAGTACCAAAAGCAGTGACTGGCTAGCCAATTCAGGTTTCCATTATGTTTGAACTCGACGCATCAGGTCTGTAACAGTTTAAGAAAACTAACTGAGAAACTTGATTCATAGGGTCATCAGCCATCTGCTGAAGCTGCTCAAACTTGTGCTCCAAAATCAAAGCCACCTCACAGTTCATCAAGCACTTGGCTTTCAGAAACTCTGCATCAAAATATCAAAACCCAGTTACCAATTTCACATACAAAGACATATTACATCACACATAGCTTACAATTCCATTCCCCGAAACGAACTTAAAACCCTAAAATCGCCCACCGAAATAAAACTAAAATCACAACCTAAAAAGGATAAAAGTGTGACATAAAATCCCTATCTACCTTCTCCGATTTTCAGTTCGGCGGCATTCTCTTCCTCTTCTGCGGACATCGTCGATTCTCGAACAGGGCACTTTCGTGGAGAAACAAAATTGAAGTAGGTGTCGACGCTGGAGTTAATGAGGCAGGAATATCACCGTTATAATATGTAGAACCAGCGGGTTCAATAAAATTGTCGGTTCGGTTCGGCTCGCACAAATAAGTAAGCCTAAACCGAAGTCAGATTTGGAAAACTGGGAGTAATGGAAATAAATAAGGGTAAAGGGACTCTCCTTGTCAAATGACAGAACTTTTTTATACTAGTGGATGAAAAGTCTAAAATATTTTTATTTTTTATTTTGTACAAATTATTAAAGCAGGGGGTATATTAGTTATCATCCATGTATCAAAATGACTAAATTACCCTGTCATTTATTATATTATTTATAATGACTAATATACATTTACTTTAATAATTTGTACAGAATAAAAAATAAAGACATTTTAGACTTTTCACGCTAATGTAGAAAAGTGCTCTCCTGTAACGAAGAGAATCCCTTTCTCCAATAAATAATTGAATTGATTCTGGGTTCAATTATAATTTTGAATTGAATTGAGTTAAAATGGATTAACGAACAAATTTATTTAATTCTAGAATTTTCTAGAAAGAGTAAAACATTGAGTTTTCCCTGAATTTTTTTTTACTAATAGTGAATTTCAAATTCTCACATACAAATGTAATATGCAAAGGGATTTTAATCTACAATAGACAGCCGGATTGATTAAACATAGATCATGTGTGGTATTATATAAAACATAACAATTTTACGTAAAAATAGAAAAATTTTATTTAAATGAGACACGTAATAATTAAAAATTGATAAATAAAATATCAAACTATATCATTTTACTCTTACATCAAATCATTTAGTTGCTTCTTGTTTGGAATAAAAATTCATATAAAAATGAGTCTTTTCCGACAATGTAATGTCAAAATTGCTCATTCCGGTTCGATTTATTCAAATCCGTTGTCGGTTCAATTTATTCAATTTCATGGTCGGTTGGACCGGTTTGATTATTTCGATGTCGGTTTGGTTTGGTTTGTCTGGTTGTGAATTGTGATTACAGTTACACAAACCACACAAACACATTTTGATTTTCCACCAGTTTGCGAAGCTCTGGAATTCTCTCCAATGGCGTTGACGACGATCGCCTCGGCAACACGGTGTCCTTCCGCCGTCCAATTGTCTATTAATTCGAGCTCTGCTTGTAGCTCTCCCTCCTTTGTGTCTCTCCGATCTTCTTCGGCGAGTGTTGGACGGCGAAAGTGGTCGATTCGGGCGACTTCTGCTTCGGGTAAAAGTTTCAGAGTTCTGTGCGATTGCGTTATTAAAACTGGAAATTGAGGCCTAGATTTTGAATTATGTGTTCTGCTTTTGGTTTTTATGACAGCTTTGCGCTGAAAATTCCAACTGCATGTGAGCTTGATGGTGAATTGGTGATTGTCTGATTGATTTGAAATGAGTAGTTATTGTTGATTGATGGTGACCTTTTGAAGAATTTCAACGGAAGCAGATTCTTGTAAATGGTGGAAATTTTAGTTTACTCATATGAGGAAAATTTTCTGAGGCGATTCTAGTGGTTTTATTTCCATCTTCAGAGGTTTAGGAGAATGTTGAGAGGCAAGTTGAGGATCCTTGTGGTGAGTTATGGCATGCTAGTCACTAAGATAAAGTGCAAGGATCTCTTGATATTTATTATACGTGAAGTAGAGGCGTTGGAGTGGTATATATGCTGTAGTGGATATGGAGGCCTATGAATATTTTTTTTTTTAATTTTATTGGAAATATTCAGGAAGGGCTGGATAATTTTTAGGCGGATATGAACTGGGTGTGAGTTTTTCTTTGATGTCGGTGATGTTCTAGGGTGATCTCATATGCAGCTGAATCCCTAAACATACATGTTTGCTTTGGTTTTTAATAATGAACCTATATCCTTTTCATGAACATCTTGTTAGTGTTGACCCGCAGTTGACTCGCTTAAATATGTTTGTGGAAGTTGTCAAGCTGTGAAAGACATGGATGAGAGTTCTATTGTAATGCTTTTTAGGCTTCCCAGTCCCTTATAAGTCACAAGCATGATATAGAATTTTGGCTCTTTTATCTTTCTATATAACCTACTAAGCTTACTCTAAATGCTGACAGAAGACAGAATGGTTAGCCAGACCGAAATATGAATGGACGTGGACGTATTACAAGTATTTGCTCCTGTCAATATTCAAATAAGACTTGAAACTGAAGAATGCCGAGATGATATTATTTAATAAAGGCTTTACCAGAGTCTGAAATAAAGGATGAGAATTGTGTGAGTGATTAATTATGTAATGTGCGTAACTGGGTCAAAGGGTCACATCTGATTGTTTATGTGATTTGTTTGTATATGTCTACACAAGATTCAAAAAGATCATTGCAGCATTGTTTATATACTTTCAAAATTTGTGATTCCATTCAGTCAATCTGATCAAACTATCTTTCACTCCTAGCTGCCCCGATTGTGGAGGAAGTTGCTCCTCCCATAACCCTGACCGAAAATGCACTGAAGCATTTGAACAGGATGAGATCCGAACGCAGGGAAAATCTCTGTTTAAGAATTGGAGTCAAGCAGGGTGGTTGCTCAGGAATGTCCTACATGATGGATTTTGAAAGCAAAGAAAATGCAAGACCAGATGACTCCATCATTGAATGTGACGGTTTCACCATTGGTACATCTCCCATCCACCCTATAACCATATTTACTCTTTACTTACATCATTAGTCATAGCTGTTTATATTTGTCTTTTGTTACATGCACTTGCAGTATGTGACCCAAAAAGCTTGCTCTTCATTTTCGGAATGCAACTTGACTACAGTGATGCACTCATCGGAGGTGGCTTCTCTTTCAAGAACCCGAACGCAACTCAGACTTGCGGATGTGGCAAATCTTTCAATGCAGAAATGTGACGGATGTGAACATAGAATTTCACTATAGAAACAAAGATTCTAAAGTGTGATTGTACCCCCACAGATCTTCATTTTGTTGACAAATGGCTCGTTGACGCATTATCTATCACATAAATTAATTTCTTTTATATTTAGACAATAACAAGGTAAATTCATCCTAAAACTAGAGTATTAATAAGTGTTATGCGGCGTTAAATGGTGAACATAAGAACAAGTTTGTGACACTGTGCAACATAAGAAGGTATTATTAATGCTATTATAAATAATATCACATATTGAAGAGGTTCAAAAATAAATTTTTTCTCCATGCATTGTTGATACAGACTCTTATTTTGAATCAAATATAACACCGTGGTATTAATAATACTATCTCGTTTATAATATATGCTACCAAAACTTGCACTTAATGGTATAGCAATTAATCGGCTAGATTTTATATGTATCAATAATATATTTAATAATTAATTATAAAAATATATATTAAAAAAAGATATTTTTAATTAAAAAATTTAGGGCAATTAATCAGCGGGAGAACACCACCTAAAACAACTATTTTCGTTGCTAAACAGGTAGTGTATTATATTGTCGTCGGTGATTTTCTCCTTGTATTTAGTTTTGTATTTTTACGTTTTGGACGGACCAGATCGATCCACGTGTCGTCAGATTGCTATCGGAGGCATCCTCCAGTACAACAGGCTCTCTCTCGCTCTCAATCGAAGCTCGAAGACGACCCGTCTGCAAACCCTACCACCCTACCATCGGAAAGAAGGACGAAACTCAATCCTGCGGCAGACTTCTCCGGTCATGGCATCAGCTTCACGTCTCCTGTCCAAATCCAAGCAGGTTTGACTTTCCATCAGATTCTCGGTTTCTGCTTTGCATACAAATCTGTGTAGCAGTCCGATTCGTACTTATACCGATCGTCGAGTAGACCCATCTCTGGTCAAGCAATTGAAGCTTTTTTCTCTTGATTAAATCAAGTTCGATGATTAATGGTATCAAAGATAGGACTTTTTTCAAGTCGTGGTAATTGGGGATATTTGGATTTGCTGTTGATCCTTGCTGCCGTCAAAGTTGCCATCCTTTTTTTTGAACTTAAATTGGCATGTTTTGCATCTGTTAGCTTAAATCATAATGACAACTCATCGAGTGCATACCTAATTGTAGATCATTGGCTATCAGAATGTAATAACTCATCAAATGTGGATGTCACTGCCAGTTCGTTGCCATGATTTGTTAGATGGATAATGTGTTATGTAGCTCTTGGGGGGTTTTATTAGGCTGTTCCGTGGTTTTCTTATGACGTTGAACTCTCATGCTGATTGCAATTGTAGTATTCAAAGTCATCTTCCATGATTTTGTAGATTTGTTTATCTTACATGACTTCTGACATAGTACTTTGCTCAGTTGTACTCTATCCCAGTAGTTTCACAGGGCATACCTGCTATTGGAGTACGTTTTTATGCCAAAGAAGCTGCTGCGCCCCCGGCTCTGAAAGGAGATGGTGAGCTCACACATTGATACTTTGTGATGTGGCCTTATTCATATGTATAGTCAGGCCGAAGCACGAGTTGTGATGATGGACAGTTCTATATTTCATTGATATGCATATTGTGGTTTATGCTGAATGGGAAGAGACATACTTTGGTTTGTCTCTAAATAAAATAATGGATTCAATATACTTGGGAAAGTTCTGAGATTTCCATCCATTATGTTATCGTTAATTTCAGCTGTGATCTTTCCAAATAGGCGTCCATGGCTTCTAGACTTCTAGTTCGACATTCTAAATGATTCACCTGGTTATCTTGATCTCATAGTTATCTATGTGTTGCCATATGAAGGTTTATGGTATCAGATTGACTCGGAATTATTTTTGTCCCACTTCCTTTGATAAAAAATCTTCTAAGAATTTGCATATTCTTAATTTTAACAGAGATGTTGAAGAACATTTTTCTGGATGTTAAGAACAAATTTGAGACTGCGATTGGGGTCTTTAAGAAGGAGAAGATCACCATAGATCCGGAGGATCCTGCTGCAGTAGCTCACTATGCAAAGGTCATGAAGATGGCGAGGGAGAAGTATGTTCCGCGTATTTATGTGTATTGCCCCTTATGTGTTGACTAGGATTATTTCTTTTTATGTAGTTAGAAACAGTAGTGAAACATTCTAGGATATTCACTCATTTGTTGGCTTAAAGATATATATAAATATGATTTAAGGGTCTTTTCATCATCTTTTTTTCAACTTGAAGAATATATTCATGCAGAAACAACTGATGTACTTACCCTCAAGGAAAACTAGAGGGCATGTCCGTGAAGAAAATAATCGTAGCATATCATCAAGGGTCTTTCATTGATAATAAAGCCTTTTAGAGATTTACCAGCCCTCAGTGCCGGTATAGTTGAAAATAGCTTTTAGTATTAGTCTGCATTGGTTGTGTTTCATTGTAGGACTCCATTTAATTGCATGATCTATTAGTTTTATTCACATCCCATGCTGTTTTCTGATGTGTAATGAGTTGTGACGTATGTGCTGTGCCTTCTACAGGGCAAATTTGTTTTCGGAATCTCAGCGAATTAAGTACACCATTGAAACAAGGACACAAGGTATTCCTGATGCGAGGACATATCTCTTGACATTGAAGGAGATCCGAGTGAAGTATGTAGCTTTCTTTCTATTAGTCTTCTGATAAGTAATTTTCCATTTTTCTGTAGTCCATAAGTCACTCTATGCCACCATCCACTTGTGTAGCTAGTATCAACATGTTCAGAAGTGATCTCTTTAAATCACCATTTTATAATATTCTTTGCAGGAGGGGTCTGACGGACGAGCTTGGTGCAGAAGCCCTGATGATGGATGCACTTGAGAAGGTTGAGAAGGAGCTGAAAAAACCTCTAATGAGGAATGATAAAAAGGGAATGGCTCTTCTCATGGCCGAGTTTGAAAAGGTTAATCAGAAGTAAGTTCGCTAATGTTTAACTGAAAGATTCATCTTCTTCTAAGATTACTTTTCACTGTGCTTGAGTTGAGCTGACCAGTGTTGACTTCACCAGGCTTGGAATCAGGAAGGAGGACTTGCCTAAATACGAGGAAGACCTGGAATTGAAGATTGCAAAATCTCAACTTGAAGATCTTAAGAAAGATGCTCTCGAAGCTATGGAAACTCAAAAGAAACGGTATGTGGATGCATTTACGTTCACAGATAAATGGTTCATAAAAGCCTTAGCCAGTCGCCTGCATGAAATGAACAGCACATATTGCCCAACATCTGAGCAGAAACTATTTTCGTCTCCAGTTATTCTGTGTGACAATGCATTCGTTGTTCTCAGGGAGGAGTTCAAGGATGAGGAAATGGTCGAGGTCAAGTCCTTGGACATAAGGAACTTTCTTTGAGTCAAATTTTCGGGAGCTTCTTTTCTTGAATGGATTTATAATACCCTTATACAGTTGAAGGGTTACTGATATTTAATAAATGTACCTTGAGACGCAAGTAACCAGGAAGGGTTTTTTTTGAATGAATGCCCCATGTAATGGTCTCAATTTCCAGTCAGACTATAACATTGTTAATGATGATTAGTGATCTTCAACAACAGTGTTTATCAAGTTTCCCTTTCAATTCTCTGAGCACCATTAAGGACAGCAGCTGCAAAATTGACCTGTCTGTGAAGCTGGTGGGGTTCGAC
>NQLW01000026.1:1066580-1090737 GCA_002312845.1 Kalanchoe fedtschenkoi | reverse complement strand
TCTTTGAGTCAAATTTTCGGGAGCTTCTTTTCTTGAATGGATTTATAATACCCTTATACAGTTGAAGGGTTACTGATATTTAATAAATGTACCTTGAGACGCAAGTAACCAGGAAGGGTTTTTTTTTGAATGAATGCCCCATGTAATGGTCTCAATTTCCAGTCAGACTATAACATTGTTAATGATGATTAGTGATCTTCAACAACAGTGTTTATCAAGTTTCCCTTTCAATTCTCTGAGCACCATTAAGAAGGACAGCAGCTGCAAAATTGACCGGTCCGTGAAGCTGGTGGGGTTCGACCTCGAATTTAATGAGTTTATAGGTCAGCACATATTCTAATTGCGCTACCAAATTTTATATTTTAATAGTGTATTAATTATATATAATTTATTTTAATAATTTTTTTTTTAATTCGGCCGGTGATCCAACAGATCAGTCCGGCCGGTTCAACCGGTGAACAGGAAACCGGAACTTTGACCGGTTCGATCACCGGTCCGGTTTTTATAACTATGGGCAAAACAGTCCAACTGAAATCACTGTCCATCGTTTGCCTTCATACCGCGTCAAACGGCATCGTATAGGCAATCTTAGGTGCCTCGTCTCTCCATCATCACTTCGGCGATTGAGAGCAGAAGATACGACGCCTTAGGCAGCTCTGGTGAGTGTTGTTGCGATTGGGAACGTGGTCGTTTGTAGGTTCTTCGGACCCATTCATTTTCTAGCTGATGGTTTAGTTTTGTGCGCAGCCAGAGAGTTGATTCGAGGGCTTGAATGGGTCCGATTACAGTCGCTTTCGATCCCAAACTCAACTCGACAGCTTCAGCAGGTACCCAATTGCATAAAGATCGAAGCTTGTGATTTGGGTGATGGCTATGGTGTTGCTGAGTTGGTTGAGTCGAATGCTGGGCTTTGAGCATGTTCACCAATTAGCATTAACCAATTTTTCATTTTTATTCTTTACTGTATAACTCAACCCCAGAAGCAATCATAAAATTTCAGACTTGAAGTGATTTTCTTACGAGATGAAGTTTGATTACAAGTGAATTATTAAGCAATCAGCGCATTAAACCTTTCTTACTGCTACTAGTGTGAATGTGTATTTTTTTAGACGTCCCCATATTTATTTTTGGATTAAGCAGTGTGGCTTTGCTATTTGATTTTGTGCATGCAGAAGCAACTGGTGGTAAAGTGAGCAATCGGTCTCTTGAAAGGAAGAAGTTTTTTGCGTCGGTCAGCACCACTGAAGAAAAGCTAGTTGAGTTCTTACGCAGTTTTTATGGTATGGAGACGAACACTCTTAGCTTGTTTTTTGGGTGTCCTCGGTAATATTGATTCACGCATGAGTCATATAGTAGTTGATGTCGCTATCATGTATGGCATCAGAAATCTTTTGGGTTATGTTTTGTTTCTGAATTTACTGAACAGCAAGGTTGTTTTATTGAGAATGGCATGAATTTTGATTGGAAATGTTTGTGCATGAGACTGGAAACTTCACTGCCATATCCTCATTACATTTTCACAGCATGTTTTAGTAGAATGACATATGAAAATCTTATGGACAGTTTGTGATTTGCTTCACTTCTATGGTAGAATTTCTGTTGGTTGCTAATACTTGAGATTAAAATCCATTCATGTCTAAGTCTCTGATGCGAGTGATTTGTTAATTTTGCCTTGTAGAGGGAGTTATAGCAGGAGGCGTAGCTGGTGTGGTTGTGGAAACAGCATTGTATCCTATTGACACCATCAAGACAAGACTACAGGCAATATTTTATTTTCCTAGTCCATTGCTTAATCATTTAGTGTGCAAAACTGTGAGAAACGAGAATATTTTTATTTTTTGAACTGCAGGCTGTGCAAGGCGGAGGTAAAATCGTTTTGAAGGGTCTTTATTCTGGATTGGCTGGAAACATTGCAGGTGTCCTCCCGTGAGTGCTCTAGCTTCTTTTGCATTCAAAATCTATACTACACAGCAAGCGCTATCAACAATCCAAAGTAATCTTCGAAGGTGGTAAAGATGATGACATTTTTGTCCTTTTCAGAGCGTCTGCTATATTTCTTGGCGTCTATGAGCCTGCAAAGCAAAAGCTATTGAAATCTTTGCCAGAAAATCTCAGCGCCGTTGCTCATTTAGTACGTCATCCTTCTCTTCACTCTCTTTTTCTCTTAATTTCTCGTCCATCTGTGTGCACGCGCATAAGTAGCATGAGCTACTTCAGACAACCTAGTATAGAGTTTCGGTCACTGGTATCTTGTATTCGCTCTGTCGTAAAAGGGAATAAAAAAGTTGAATCACATGCTAACTTCAATGATATTTCATGTCACATAGACTGCTGGTGCCTTGGGAGGATTCGCCGCCTCGCTAGTTCGTGTTCCTACAGAGGTACATTTTTCTTGATAAGTCTCATCTGACCTTGTTTCACCCTAAACTTATTTTTAATCTGTATTAAACTCGTCAGGTTGTAAAGCAAAGAATGCAGACCGGACAGTTTACTTCTGCTCCTAATGCCGTTCGCCTCATAGTAGCGAACGAGGGTTATAAAGGCCTCTATGCGGTATGGTGTGGTATCTAGTCTGTCACTCATACGCAACTTGTATATCTTCCGTGGAGCTACTATTTTTACCTAGTACGCTGTTACTTCTAATTCTATCAAATGGAAATCATACTATTTTTTTTTTTTTTACTACACTTGTGTTTTGGCCCCACTCCCTCCACTGCAGGGCTACAGATCTTTCCTGTTGAGAGACTTGCCGTTCGACGCAATTCAGTTCTGCATCTATGAGCAGATTCGGATCGGCTATAAACTGGCTGTTAGCTCTTTGTATACTTGCTTCAGTTCCTATAGGAGTTCTCAACAAACGTTCTTCAACACATAAATCATCACATTGTTGTAAAATGTTGTTTCTTTTTTTACAGGCGAAGAGAGACCTGAATGATGCTGAAAATGCTCTGATTGGTGCCTTTTCTGGTCGGTTTTTCCTACCTGTATTTCATTTCGTCTATTATATCTGCAATACGTCTTTTCTAGTCGACAATTTTATTCTAGTCGGTCTTCCTGTCTAGAGTGTGACCATCTGATTGCCAAGCACCAATGTACCATCTTGCTTCTTGTGCAGGAGCTTTGACTGGAGCTTTGACGACACCTCTTGATGTCATCAAGACAAGGCTGATGGTTCAGGTTCATCGCCTGTCAACATCATCCATTCATTGTTCCTTTATATTTTGAAAAATGATTTCATGCAGTCAATTTACATGTATGACACCAACAAGCGAGCGTTCAAGCTACTGCGCTTTCTCTTGTTGCCGAGTGAGTTGACATTAAGTCAAACTTACCGAGTTTCATCCTGCAGGGCTCAGCAAATCAGTACTCAGGCATCGTTAACTGTGTTCAAACAATCGTGAAGGAAGAAGGGGCAGGTGCACTTCTTAAGGTTCGACCCACAAGTTCATCTACACGATTCCCTCTTCACATCCTCTCCAATATTTATGTTATTAACTGGACAGAGTCGTTGGTAATTGTTCAGCTTTTATTACTAAAAAAAGTTATAAATTCGTAGTAACGCAGTGAACTAGTATTTTTCTCAGGGTATCCAGCCGAGGGTTCTGTGGATTGGCATTGGAGGGTCGATATTCTTTGGCGTCCTGGAGCGGACAAAGAAGCTTCTGGCTGCGCAGCGCCCCGATTATAAGAAGAATAGTTCGGATTCGAAACTAGAGTAGCTGAAACCGAAACTTCATTTAGCATGAGATCACCAGACCCGTGTATTTTATTTTCATGTGAATCAAATCCTCTGACAACCAAGTTGAAGGCATGTCTGGGTGTTTTTGAGATCCAACTTTGGTACACCAGGAAGGAAGTGCCCTGAAATATTCGGGATCGAATAAATCAATTTAAGGCGCACTATCGTCTCTACAGGTATCATTTTCGTCGTTAAAAACATTTTTTTTGGTTGCTAAACGCACAAAGCACTATGGTGGTGCTCTTCAAACAATAAAGTTTCAGAATGGGAGACAATACAGAATGTTTGGAATTTGAGATATTAATCACCTCAGATAAGTTCCATCTAAGGAAGAACAACGGAGGCTGGAAATCACTCGTTGTCGGACCCATATAATTTTTGCAGCTGCAGAGGATCAAGCTTGTGGAAGTCCAGAGTAGAGAGTGATCTCCTGCTCAACCGCGGCTTATTACTACCTCCATTCCGCGCAGCGAAATCCGTCCTGGGGGAGTTCGTGGGGAAGTTGACGACATTCTTCACATTGCCGGGTCCAACATCAGTCCTGAATGATTTACTCTGCAGTGCAAAAAGATAGGAGGTCGGCGAGAGGGGGAGAGTGCGCCGATTCCCGTTTGGATTCACCGACGACGCGCTGCTGCTCGTGCTGGAGTTTGACTCCGGCCCGCCTTGCAGATTTATCTCATGACTCTTCTCCAGCTGATTTCAACGTACCAAAAACACATCAAATGTCAAAACACAGGTCGCCATGAAAATGAAAATTTCAACAGTTTTGGTGTGGTCCGCTAACAAAGTGGAGGAATGTGTGGCGCTAGCCACCAAAATAAAAAAATTCAAGTTATGTGGGCTACTTACGTCCTTTACTTGCTCGCATTCTCGATTGTGGCCTGCGGCGAGGTCCCTCATCAGGTGGCTGACGGTCCTCATCTGGGAACGCTTCTTCGTTGCCTGAGATCTTTGCCAGTAAAATGCAGATGAGAAACTTGTACAAAACCTATGCTTAACTTGAATTCAGAAGTAATAACATACTTCCTCTTGTCAATAGTCTCCGTCGTCGTCGTCGTCTCCTCCACCTTACAAATCTTCCGAAGACCAGACGAGTCACACGGCAGAGGACTCGAAACAAAGAACTGCACAAAATCCAGTGTTTAGTAAGTAACTCCACCTAGGATATGAAAGCAATGCGACTTGCGAACGTATTCTTTTCTTGAAACTTACATCGCTTTGTAGCGCAGAAGCAGCGGAGCCGCGCAGAGATGGGTCTAGAGCGAGAAGAGTTGACAGGAGACTGATCGCGTCAGGCGGGAAGGCCGCAAAGGCTTTATGGTAACCGGGTTTGTAATGGTTAAGCTGCTTAAAGCTGGTCGGCAGCTTCATCTTTTTCCAATACTCTTCAGACGGCGTGCCGCAGAGCTTGCATATCCTGTGCAGCTGCTCAACCTGAATACACAGAATCTCCGAGGAGTTTGGAGCTTCGACTTAATGAGAAATTTCATACGCAGCTTAGAGCGTACCTCATTTCTGCCTGGCATGAAGGCGTGCCCCTGTAACATCTCTGCCAGCACGCATCCAGCGCTCCACAGGTCAATCCCGATTCCGTAGTCGGTGGATCCTAGAAGAAGCTCCGGTGCGCGGTACCAAAGAGTGACGACTCTACTCGTCATCGGCTTCTTGGGCCTGGGGTTGAAACAATTGGCGAGGCCGAAATCAGCAATCTTCAGCTCCCCGTTCGGGTCGATCAACAGGTTCGACGGCTTAATGTCTCGATGCAGAATGCCGCGCTCGTGGCAGTGCCTTAAACCTGACAGCAACTGGATCATATAAAACTTCACCTGCACAACAAGAAATACGTCAAACTCTTCGCCCATCATCGTTTCAGATTCTCCGACGAGTCCTGAGGCTGCTCAGACCTGTGGCAAGGTCAGCTTCACGGTTGGGCGGAAGATGAGCTTGGTCAAGTCTGACTGCATGTATTCGAAAACTAAGTAGAGACTGTACTGCATTCTGGAAGTGACTATGCCTTCGAGCTTGATAACGTTCGGATGATCCAGCTTCAGCAGCATCATGATCTCTCTCGCCATGAACTTCACGCTCTCAGGCTCCGACGTGTCAAACCTCACCTTCTTCAAGGCCACGATCTCGCCGGATTTCCTATCTCGCGCTTTATACACGTTGCTATACGTCCCGTGACCCACCTGCAGGATCGAAACTTCCAACTTTATGGGCTCAAAGCAGAAGCAAATAGGAGCGGAAGTTGAGCAATTACCTTGCAAAGCATATCGTAAGAATCGGCTGTCTTCTTGGCTAGCCCATCCAGCGCTTCCTTCGGAACATTCTCCACCAGCCACTTCGGCCACCCGTCAACGTACTCGTCAGCTGCAATCTTGTTCAGCACAATCCTTTGCGACAAGCTCCCATTGTTCTTCTCCTGGCCCCCATCTCGACTCAGCCCCCTCTTATCTCCTCCACCGCCAACCGCAGAAAGATTAGTCTTAAAGCTGCCATTCTGATCCGCGCCATGCTTAAAAACTTTCACGGGCTCAGCCTGAACTTGTTTCTGTCCGACGACTTGTCTACCATTCTCTCCTTTCACATACCCAACTTCCAACTTGAGATTCTCAAGCGCCGTCCTCGGCGGAGAGTTAGCAGAATACTTAGCTTGAACGCACCCCATCTCGAGCTAGACCCTTCCTTTGCTGTGAAAATACTCGAGAAGAAAATGTAGAACCGCGCAGAAGATCCAAACCATCACAGAAAGGGGACAGCCTGCACAAAACCGATTCGTTTAAAAATACAGATTGTCAACAAATGGGAGATACCGCCGACTGTATAAAACTATGATACGAGGGAGATAGAAAACAAGAGAAAATTGCTTACTCTTCACTTAGGTTTCTCCACCACAGCAATGAGCTCATTCTCTTCTCTGTTAACAACGTCCAGGTCTGCATTTCCAAGAGTTCTGTAAATCCGAAACGTAAGCAGATTTTTCCAGAATATAATCTGAACTCGTACCCTTACAGAAGCTGCTGCAAGAGCTTGATCAGCACATATCTAAATCGCAAATATATGTGTGCATGGCAATTAATGCAAAGACAAATGGACCTGAAAGGGGTCGAACATAGGCAAGCAGACGACCCTGCCATACATTTGGCAGATTAGAGAGAATACGCAATGGATATACATAGCCGATTTCAAATACAAGTTTTACCTGTTATCACCTCGCTATTACACACAGCACCTGAGAGACTACGGACAGGTGTTTTTCGAGAAACAGAAAACCTAAACCAGACACACGTCCGTGACTGGACAAAGACATGTTGTATATACAGATAGATATGACAGACTGAGAGCAGGCAATCTTGTCAGAAACCTCCTTGTAGAGGATTTCAAACCTTTGCTGCGTTCCAGAGTAGGGAGACCGGGTCATCCATATGGTAGGTGGAATATGACTTCCGCTGCGAATGGCTTTCTTGATCAGTCAGCGTGCATGTCGTCCATGGAGTAATTGGACGTGGGAGGACTGCTGTCCCTATTGTGCCGCTGATTTGGGCCGTTGGGGTTGCCAGTTGGCAGCAAAGGGCTTGAGCGGCAACTTGGTCCGGTAGTCAGGTTTTGGAGGCTGCGGCAAACAGTGCTTGACAGCGCATTTGACAAAAAGGGATTCTTGGCTTGCTGGTCGAGGTGACCTGGGCGAGCACCTTGTCTGATGGCTGCTGGGCCAGTGATGGGGGCGCCGAGGTTATTCTGCTGCACAGCAACTTGGGGATTTAGATAGGATGGAACCCTTGGGGACACTGGCGGATCCTCCAATCCGTATTCAATCTCATTCTGCATTAGCATCAGAAACAAGAAAACATAGATTAGGAACATGGAGATGTCATCTTTATCTCATTGTCATTCTTCATATCTGTGCTGGAGAATAAGTGCAGATAACTCAGCTATGACGCGACTTCAAGCACCCAAACAATATTCAACAGAAATCCAAGTAATACGTGCACCATCCTAGGATTATACAACTGGTTGGTCACAAGAATGGCCAGTTAGACCTCGACGAAACTAGTAAGTCCTACAAATCTACCCACCAAGCTATATGACATAATATACAGTGTATACACAAGCTGTCAGTTGTTTCATGGCATACAAATCGTTTTAACTTACTCTGGAATCTCAAAGCATGCAAAACTGAGAGTCAAATGGTAGCTGACTAACCAAACAAGCAGCGTCGCAGCCATCTAGTTTTCGTTGGGGGCAAAGGGACAGATAGGTTAAGAAATCCACATTTTAGTATCGGATACTTTATACTGAGCTGATAAAACGGGAATACAAAACTGATAATCGAGGAAAATATACAGGCTCAGCTGGCGACACGTTTAAGAAAGATGGGGTTAGGAGGAATGAAACCTGAACATAGGCGAGTATATCTACAGGAGCCACTCTTGACCTTTCTTCTTCTTGTGTCAGAATCCATTGATAGAGCTTCTCCTGCAGAGCAATGACAACCCATCACGATTTAAACCTTCAAACTAACATCAGCAGTGTGCTCAGCAGAAATCTGGAAGAAGCAAGCAAATACTAAAAGAATTTATGCTATCATTTGCTGTGCACAACAAAATACGGAAATGAACCACGACTTAGTCGACGAGGTATCAATTTGCTCATCTGAAAAACCAGGAAGAGCTCTCAAGCTTTAGAATCGAATTCAATGCATGTTCATATGGCATCTGCTGCCCTCAGTGGATCCAGGTAGACTTAGTCACACCAACCCAGTACAGGGAAATGCCTCGCAATCAAGAAGCCAGTAACAAGTAAAGATTTTGATAACAAACTCAACTCAATCACACCACCAGACAGCCAGCCATACACGACCTAATGCATTCGAAAAATTCCAGCCAGCACAAAACAATAACAACAGTGAACAAACATTTGAAGTTGCAACCTAAGCATAAACAAAAGGAAGCAAATCAAAATCAAGCTATCATCAAGACATACCAAGGCATGCCGTTCACCAGCCTGAAACGACAGCCGCTGCTGGCTGACAGCATGAGAGTAAAGCTGAGACAGCGAATTCGCCGCGTTGCAGAAAGACGTGTACATTTGCCGATCCACCTCATCCAACCTCGCCGCATCCGATTTCCTCTTTTTCCCCATTATGCCCTCGAATCCCAATCAATCAACAGCAGCAGCCAATCCACGCAGCGATGATAAATCCACAGACCCAGATGGATTTCACCCAACCCCAGATGAACAAATTCGTCGGCCAGGAACCCAAATCCGTAAAGCTTTGGTTTTTATCGGATTATGAAACGAAAAGGAGAGGCCTGGCTGGTGGGTAAGAGAGATGGATGGAATTGAAAGAGAATGAATTGCGTGGCGGGTCAGACACGCGGCTGATGATGATCCATAGGCACGTACTATGTAGTATAGCTACGTTCTAGCTGCCGCTGTTGCTGCTTGTGCATTGATTACATTTCTGATAAAGGAGAATGGAGATGCAGCTGGTGGAAGAAAGTAGTATTAATCTTTCGGTGATTTTCATGCTTTTGAGATTCAATGCTTGATTGGGGTTTCTTGAACTTGGGGTTATTTCAAGATGAAGTTTTAGATCTCCGATTCTGAAAGAAAACAAATTGCTGCAGAAATATGATTAAAATTGCTTTGAAGGTCGTTAAATGTTAATAATATTTACAAACTCCGTATAGAATGTAGACAGCGTGAAATACCAACTTTGAACAGAAGAGCCAAACACTGCCTTCTAACTTCATGGAAATACTTTCAATAATAAGTATGAGAAGGAATATGGTAACTAGGTAAAGTAACTAGCTTTAGACAAACAGTATCAGTACTAGACTGAAGCAATGCTTCGAAGAATGCTGTGATGCCTTCCGATGACTGCATCCTTGAGCCGAGTTAACGGACCCAATAGTCTTGCCGTTTTCTGTAACATGGGACAAGAAACTGAATGTCAGAACACATTCCTACGTGAGAGAATCAGATGAAGAAACAGTTACGGCGTGAACTAGTAAACGAAGGTCAAGGGCCGCGTAATGTGATGGAAACCATTATAAGCATCTACAGTGGAGCAGTGACAATTTATGACATGATTTAGCTATGCCCTAATTAAGAAGTGGCTAGAGACTAATAGTTTGTCAAGCATGATTATATTGATAAGATAACTGCTACATACCTCGTCAGTGAGATTGACGTGCAATTTCATTTGTAAAGCTTGCCATCTTTCTTGCTGCCATCGTTGTCCAATGATGACGAGACCCATAACAGCTGCAGCAACAAAAACGGACCAGAAGGAGTTTGACTCTTTCGCGTTCGAATATAAAGAGGTGGCATACCTCTTCCACCAAGTCTCTGAAGGAATCTCAGGCTGGAGTTTATCATCTTCCACTATCTTTGAGTTTGAGAGATCCGATGATAAACTTGTGTCTTGACCAGAAACGTCAAGCACTTCATAATGGCATGCCTCCTCCTCCGCAACTGTTCCACCAAACAGTCGCCCTCTGTGTTCATCGGATGCATCAGACACACTATGTTCATCAAATTCACCCGGAACACTTCCTTCCTCGATTTCATCTGCTGCTGTCTCTACTCCACCATCCTCAACAACATCAGGTTCCAGAGGCAAATTTTCATGCTGACTAGGTGGGAAAACAAAGTGATCAGATAGAAACATCGTACGAGGAGTTTCTCCTCCAAAAACAGGCATCACTGCAGCAGTATTATTCAACTCATGAACCCCATAACTTGGAGCAGCAGCATATGTTGAGGCTGTAAGTGAAACGACATCCCACTCATTCCCATTATTGGTTCTGTCTCCAAGATCATTATCTGCCATGTTCAAAACAACCGTTCCTAGAAGCAATTGAGAATTGGAAACATTAGTATTTGACCAATGAGACAGTTATTTGTTCAAGCACAAGGACGCGGACACGGCATATAGCAGACTTGAGAACATAAAACATATGCAAAATATGATGCTTATGCAGACAAGGGCTAAGCATTAATTGTGAAGACGGAAGCATATGTTAATTAGAATCTTCTTTTATTATTATAAAGAACATATTCAATGACTAAACGATCTAGACATTGAACGTACGTCTAAGCACAGTGATAACAGAGGATCTTCTAGATGGAACATATTCAATAATCAATCGTTTGGACTTCGAGTTCCAAGCTCAACGAAAATCCTTTGTTATGCATCCCAACAACTTTTTGAGAAAAATTGCTCTGATGCAAAAAAATTACATACACCCTAAATTATCAACCTTTGTATAAAAGTGTACATATATCATGACGTTGTATGGTCCACTATATATCAACACCAAAGAACACCGAGTACCTACCAACTCATATTCCTCACAACACGAAACCATCAAAAGTAACAAGATTTTACATACTCTTGTACCGGTGTCAATATTCTTCAAACCGCAAGTGGCACTCAAACTCTCATCATCGCCAAACAAACTTCTAATCATCAAAAAACGCATGTTCATCAGAACGTGTTCAACCATTTTGGTTTTTGAGTTAGTAGGTCACCAAAGCTCCATTGTCACAAAACCCACTAGTCCTCGTATACTCTTACATCTTTAATGCAAATTCATGCACACCTAAATTATTCACCTTTATGTAATTACATCATGACACTGTATGGCACACTAGATAGCAACACAAAGTGTACCTATCTACCCCCACACAAACTACACAAGCATTCTTCATCCCTCCCTTACCCTGCTCGGAACCATCAAAACTAGCATGACACATATAAAATATATAATCATACAATCATCTACAACTCTTCCATCAAACCACAAGCCAAACTTCCATAATCACCAAATAATCTTCTCATCATCAAAAAACACATATTTATCACAACTCAATCCGGCTAAAAAAAGACATAATCAGGACAATTTCACTAACCATCCTAATCCTCACAGATCCAGCGCCTAATCATTAACAATCCATCGCCCCCAACTCCTCCAAAATAGCTCAACCATACTTCCATCAATATCAGATCATCAAAGTAGCATACCAAAGTAGCTCCATTGCAAAAAAAAAAACAGTGGTCTTCAATATAAATTATAACCTTACGACTTTTACCTCTTTGCACACCTACAATAATTTTTCTGTCCAGGAAAAATTGTTGTGATGCACAAAAAATTACATATACCCCTAAATAAAAGACCTTTCTGCGCATATATCATGACGAATGGCCACTCCACTAGATAGCAACACTGAAGTGTACCACATACCGACAATTGAAACAAGCATTATTGATTGCTCCGTTGCCCTACTCATACCATAATTGAACATATACTAGTAAAATTATTCACAACTCTTTCATCAAACCACAAGTCAAACCTCAAACTCCCATCATCACCATATTAATATCCTTTCATCACAAAACACAGCAACATCATATAAGCTCCTCAATCCAGTCCAGCAGAGGGGGGAGAAGAAGAAAACCCCAACATTTTCACTAGGCAACCCCATCCACACAGATCCAGCCACATAAATTCTTATCAAATCCTCTCAAATTACTCAAGCATACTTCCACTGATCATCAATTACCCAATCACCACCACAACCATCACCCAGTACAGCACCAATTCAACCAAAACCAATCACAAACGATATCACCTGAGCTACAATGACATACAAATTGAGATCTCCCGAACACAAAATTTCACAAAAATCTTACTCTCTGTACAAACTCCAGCTCCGGTCGCGATCAGACCTCGACAATCGACCACAATCAACAGCGTCGTTGAAAGCGCGAGCAGCGACAAATCTCCGATGAAACCTCAACGACAGGTAGGAACTAACTTAGCTCAATCAATCCACCCAGCTCGCTCCTCCTGATAATAGAAACAAAAAATTACATCGACGGCCACGAAGTACCACTATGTTTCATATCTAACCCACGACTTCAAACTTCTACAATTTCAGTACTTGAGGACGCAATTATAATTATCCTTAACGCTTGTGGCCGGCAAGTCTTACTCTGTAATTGTAATCTAACAGCGTTCGAATACGTTAAATATTAACCTAGATTTAAAACCTCAGGGTCCGGAACTGTAATAATCAAAATTTTTGTGTCGAATTTAAAATAGATTGATAGCTGGTGCATGCAGAAGCAAAACTTATTGACTATGTATCGTGCTGTGTACGCTTTCCAAACCAGACGCCAAACGTACATTTTTGTATTGCAACGCAGCGTTTCGTTTTTGAGAAAATGAACGTCTTCGGAATTACTATCGTCGAGGAAAAGAAAACCCTAATCACAGCCATTGCGGTTCCTGATGCCATAAAATCGCGAGCGATCATTGTTCAGAATTCTCGCGATTTGGAAACGGAGCCCTGCCCTCCATCCCAAGTCCTATTTCAGGCACGAAAGTTGGTGCTTTTTAGGCTTTTGTTTGTAACCATGTCGACAGCAGTTGCGAGATCTAGCACCTCCATTCCTGATTTGCTGATGATTTGGTTCGGTTGGTTTTACTCAAGCTGCCAGCCAAATAGTTGATCAGGTTCAAGAGGGTGTCCGAATCACGGACAGACGTCATCTCCAGCGGCAGCTTAATCTATCAACACTGCAATTCACTAGTGCTGTCTGAAGGAGATGGTGATATGCCGCTTGGTTCTTCCTAGCTGTCCCACAACCGTCTCAGGCCTTCTGTTGATAACAATTTTAGTCGCCTGTGGAAACCTCAACAGCAAACATAACAAGACGTTTCACCCGTCTTACATAGAACTCTCTATTACATTTTTCTTTCCATCACATTTTTCTTAAACCAAACAAATTTGTACTGTTTGAGATGATAAGTGTGGAAGGGCCCTTGGAGGTTGGAGCAGTAGTTATTTAGTGCAAGTCCAAGAGCCGACATAGGCACATGATACTGTCATTCTGGTAGTGATTTTCAATCAATTTTGTCTCTTCATAGTAATGAGACTACAAGATACAAAAGTGGAGCATGGAAAATGAGTTGAGATATCTACCAGGTACAAACTTGCACATGCAGCAAAAGGGATGAAGCTTCTGATGTAGACAAAATTGCAAGACACAGCATGTCCCATGTCCTTAAATTTGTTCTCCAAGTGTGCACCGAGTCATTCCAGTCGACGCCTTGAACCAGCCACCATGTCTAAGAAATTACGCGAGAAAAAGCCAATTCATGTCGCGCCTGAGCTCCTTTTGCCTTCAAGTTTGGCTCTTATTTAGCTGAAGAGGGTAACAATACCTGCAACAAGTTTCATCTCCCACGAGCCGGAGAGGGGGAGCTTTACACGATCATTGTTGGCCACTCGCCAAAGCTTTGCCATGACCTGTAAACAAATGCTGTTGCTCGGTTTTCTGTCCCTGTTTCTCTTTTCTGCCTTAACTGAAGGTATACATCCTTATAACACCTGAAAACATGTTAGCCGGTTCATCTCTTCATCAAGACACTTTTTTTCTGCTTTGTGTCGCATCAATGCCTCATCGAAACCATTTGATGATCACATTTCGATGAATTTCCTGCCAGGGAGGAGAATCGGGGCTGAGATGAAAAGTAAGGGTAATGAGGGGAAGTTCAAGCCACAAGTTGAACAGACGGAGCAGCAAGTCCGAGTGGCGGAGGAGCATGAGCTGGGTGAAGTGGAGAGTGAAGGAAGTGATGAAGTTGCAGTAGATATGGATTACACACCTGCAAGTAGGAAGAGCCCTGTTCATAACTGAAGTTGATTACAAGCACTTTTTGTAAGATAAAATGTATTAAACAGAAAGATTTGCAGATAGAGCTAAAGACCAGCTTACACTCCTGCAAGAATGAAGAGACAAGTTCACTTGTTTTGCTTGTGGAATTTTTAGGGTTTGTGATTAAGTTATGAGTAAGTATGACACAAACTCACATAATGAATGATATTATAATGAAGTCACATCGAGCATGAATTTGATCTCAGCATTGCTTAAATGGACCTTAAGAAAACATTTCATAATAACCTTGGCAAAACAAGACACAAAGACAAAGAACAGAGGAAACCATGCTTCATAGGACTCAATTTTCTTGTTATATATTGAGAACGATCCGTTGAGAATCTTTTTATGTTGAGAACCGTTGTGAATGGTTTTGGATCAATCATTTTATTATTTTTTTAATTTTATTTATTATTTGACACTCATTAAATGTGATAGATTTGAAAAGTGTATTTATGTACTATATTTCATTAAGTATCATTAATGTTTTAATATTTTGTTCTATATTTTACAATTTGATCATTGAATATTAATTTTTTAAATTTTTTTAATCTATGTTCATCATCGTGTATTACGTATTTTGTAGGCTGTAGTGAATATTTTTGCAATTTTTGGTAGTGAAATTTTTTTCTGAATTTTTACATATCTCTTTTTTTATTGTCTTAGTGAACATTGGTGGTGAACATATTCACTGTCGAAACCCCACTCATTTTAATACATTGCAAAAACAGATGTTCACTATCGAAAAAATTACTCAAACTCATAACAAATATCAAAAAATCAGTAATTTTCAAAATTTAATATCATATTCACTATTCAAATATGTACAATAATGGTGAACATATGAAATTCACTAAAAAACAACAATTATAATGATGAATATTTGTTCACCAAAGCCCACTTATATCCAGCTATAAAACACCACCACAAATCTGCTCAAACCACACCACCACAAATAGTCACTATCGAAATAACACCAGTAAGCAACAAAAAAGAAATTGATTAAAAATCAAGTCTCAACAATAGTCACACAATGTCAACTTGAATAAAAACTCAATCTCAACATAAAAAACAGAAATTGAAACAACGCCACCCACCAGTAAACAAGAATCATCATCAAATGGATTTAGCGCACACGTAGATCTTCTCATCAACATTCTCGCAGCGCTCTTCAACGCCATGTTGACATTATAGTTCTGTAGTTCACCATATCATTAGCAAGTGGTTCCTGAAATTAAGTGATCTTAGCAACAAATCTTTTGGATCTAACTAAGAACAAAACTCTCATTTCCTAAATCTATTCAATTCTAGTTCCATGCTCAGACTATGCAGCTTCTAGCTCCCGTTGTGGACAAATCTAATATGTAAAAAAATTTAGTCTTTGATTTGAAATATAACAATGGTCCAACTATTTAACATATGTCATTTTGCCTTTGAAAAACCAACCCGAGCCTCACATGCCAAGAAAAACACCCTAAGCTAAACCATGTCTATTTGGAGTTTATCTGATTATATAAAAAAGATAGATGATTAGACGATGTACCTTAAATGTGCCATTGCAGTCACCAAGAGCAGCCTCAAATCTCCCTCGATCTGGCTCGCAATTTCCTACGGCTGCAAATCTTTCCGACCTCTCTGAATTGGTGAGCAGATTCACTGCTCCAAAAATGGTGAAGAGATTCATTACTTCACTATTTGGGTCGATCTCTTCCGAGTTTTTTGCTAATTTGACGTCCTCGCTTCGTTCCCTATCAAAACCACAACCGCGTTTCGTTTTTTTTCCATACTACCCTTTTCGCTCTTCAGTTGAGCGAAAATGTAACCCATTTTCGTTCTATTGGACCGCGCAAATGACACGTGTTCCACTTGTCTGACTCACCTGGTGATGTGGTATTTTCGCTATCCGGTTAAGCGAAAAGACAGGGCAATTTCGCTATACCAAACAGCGACAATGAATTTTCGCTATTGTGAACAACGCAAATAGGTTTTCGTTCTTAGGAACAGCGAAATAAGTTATCAAATTGAAATTGGTTAACCAATTTTCGCTCTCAATGGCCCCGCCGCGAGCCCTGGCTGCGCTCTTCCTCCTGGTGGCGCTATACTGGCAGCTCGATCCCTTCAAGCACAGCGCGATTTCCAACTTTCCGCACTTCGAAGCTCTCAGGATCGACCTGCCGCCGCGGTCCGAGCTTCCCCTTGAAAGAGATGGTCAGAATCTGCTTCAGAAGTCGGAGGTTAGGTTTCTTAACCAAATTCAGGGCCCCGAGAGCATCGCCTTTGATCCCCAGGGACGCGGTCCCTATTCTGGACTCGCCGATGGTCGAGTCGTGTTCTGGAACGGAGAATCATGGTCTGAAGTCGTGTTAAGACATTTGCGCTCAATTGGAGAACGAAAACCTATTTGCGTTGTTCACAATAGCGAAAATTTATTGTCGCTGTTTGGTATATCGAAATTGCCCTGTCTTTTCGCTTAACCGGATAGCGAAAATACCACATCACCAGGTGAGTCAGACAAGTGGAACACGTGTCATTTGCGCGGTCCAATAGAGCGAAAATGGGCTACATTTTCGCTCAACTGAAGAGCGAAAAGGGTAATATGGAAAAAAAACGAAACGCGGTTGTGGTTTTGATAGGAACGAAGCGAGGACGTCAAATTAGCAAAAAACTCATCTCTTCCCCAATTCAGTCAAATCTCTTTTAAGGCGCGGTTGGGCAGAGAGAAAAAAAAGAAGAGACATATTTCGACATGTTCACTGTCTCGACTCTCGTTCTACATAAATTGATGTGAAGATGAGGATGGAGGAGGGTTTGGGATGGATCGGGAGCGGAGACGGTGGCTCGGGCGGATCGAAAGAGGAGATGGCAGCTCGGCCAACGCTGAGCTTGATGGCGAAGGTGAGGATGGAGATGGAGAGTTTTGGATGGATCGGAAGCGAAGACGGCGGCACGGGGCGAAAAGAAAAAGAAGACGGCTCTGACGGCAACTGAGACGATTCTCAACGGATCTCACCAACTGTAACCACTTCGGCGTCACCCAGAAGCGTGGGAATGAGCAGATCAAAAGAGGAGATGTTGGTTCCGAGCTACGCATTTGTAGGTGGGTTTGGCTAGACGGAAGAAACGAGAAGGAAGGGGAGAGAAATAAGTGATTAGGAGGAGAGAGATAAAATCAATCATGAGTAATTTGTTTTAATAAATATCATGATACTTAAAGATAATATGTTACTAAAAATAGTTAACAGGTAAATTAAATGAAGTTACAAAAATAAATTTATAATGATGAAAACACGGTCGTTTTACAATGAAAATAATTGGTCCAGAATTGTCCACAAGGTTCTCAATGTAAGGAGGGAACTCCCGATTGAGTTACACACAGCGAACCCCCATGATCTTCGTTTTACAAAAATATAAGGCAGCGAATCGAGTGGGAACTCCCGATTGAGTTACACACAGCGAACCCCCATGATCTTCGTTCATTTCTACCCAAAGTGGGAACTCCCGATTGAGTTACACACAGCGAACCCCCATGATCTTCGTTCATTTCTACCCAAACCAAGATGTCGCTAAGTGTCCACTCTAGGCGCGCAATACGTGTTCGGTAGGCCAAAAATGTCCAAGGATTGACGTATTTTCGCAAGCGTGACACCTCAGTGCACACTATCTCATATTTTTATCTTTAATTCAATTTTACTCAACTCAACTAATTTAATTGCACAAAAACTTTTGAAAAAAACAAATTTCATAATTAAATTTAAAATTTTATAAGTAGAATAAAGAGTTATTAAAATGTGAACAAAAAATAGTCAAAATTGATCTTAATTTAAAGCTTGAAATTTTCTAAAAATGATTTTGATTTTTAATTTATGAAAATAAATCAATTTAAATAGATAAATCTTTTTTAAAACCAAAATTAGAAAAAATGAATTTAGTACAGGAGAGAGGGAGTGTGTGTGACAAGGTGAGGCAAGAAATAGTGAGACATACAACGCATCGTGATTGGCCGAAATGTGTATGAGTGAAATGAAATAGTAGACATGTGTCAGTCAACAGTTGATTCAAAAAAGGCGTAATGAGACACGTGATGCAATATCATTGATTTCAACGCAAAAGTCCAAAATACTCCTCCCCTCAAAAATACACTCAGATCATTTCCAACCGTTCGATTTGAAGATGGACGAAAATTAAAGAGATTCTCTCTGGACGTAACAAACAAACAGTGGGATTCTCATTTGAAACAAGTGTGTGTGTGTATATATATATATATATATGTGTGTGTTATAATGAAATTACAACTGAACACTTGGATGAATTTTAACCGATCCTTGGTTCTTCAAATCTTCTGCTAAGTGATTAACTCGTCAGTAAAGATATGGAAAACCATGAACCTGCAAATCAGTAAAAACTGGATTTCTAGTTGAACTCTGCCATGAACAAAAGCAAAAAAAAAAACAGTGAAAGAATTTGAGACCAGGGAAGGATATGAACATCACCAGCTCCCGAGCAGAGAAAAAGCAAAAACTTTAGGCGGCCACTGCAAATGTTTGGAAAAGCAGGAACTATTGGATATCATACCAGACAATCAAACAAACACAAAACCACTAACTAGTAATGCAGACAAAGGCATAGAGTGATACAAAATCTCAGACATCCAAGGAAGGATAGAGCAGCATGAGCTCTCAAGCCCGGCGAAAGGCGAAAGCTTCAGGCGGCCACTGCGAATGTTTGAGAAACAAGCCTTAAGGATATCATCATAGATCTTCAAGCAAACAAAATCCAAGAAAACTAACGCATACAAAGTCACAGAATGATACAAAATCTCAGACATCCAAGGAAGGATAGAGCAGCATGCTCTCAAGCCCGGCGAAAGGCGAAAGCTTCAGGCGGCCACTGCGAATGTTTGAGAAACAAGCCTTAAGGATATCATCATAGATCTTCAAGCAAACAAAATCCAAGAAAACTAATGCATACAAAGTCACAGAGTGATACAAAATCTCAGACATCCAAGGAAGGATAGGAGCAGCATGAGCTCTCAAGCCCGGCGAAAGCCTTAGACGGCCACTGCGAATGTTTGAGAAACAAGCCTTAAGGATATTATCACAGACTAATCAAACAAACACCAAGGAGTAAAATCACCTAAAAGAACATAAATGTAACATCTTTGAATGATCAACCACTGTGCCAAAACACACAGAAGCTGACAGAGTGAAACAGATGGGTAGAATCTTAGGGGCGCATTCGACCCTTAAGCAAAAGAAAAATTAGCCAAAGTGTTAGAATTTCAATCCCTAGCAGAGCAAAATCCTAACATCAATACAACAATCGATAGCACAAGAAATCAAACTAGTCAACAGAAATAGAGCATCAACAGCTAGACATAATGAAACTTCATAACAGCCGTTCGAAACAACCACCGACACATGACGCTGTACGCTGCAGCACGGAGACGTCTGTGACGAGACGAGCATCAGTCTTAAGCTGAAAAGTGCAATTTATAGGATTTGGTCGAACTTGGGAATTAGGGCTTTCTTCAGTGTTCGAAATTTAGGGTTCGAACATACTGGTGAGTGGAGAGACGCTCCATCTGGGCTGGGCTTCAATAGCGGGCCAACCAGATTCGAGTTCTGGGCCTGTTTGGAATGTAGTGTATTTACATTTTGGAGATGGATATGTAACTTATTTACAATTTGATGTGTGAGGTATTGCGAATTACGGAATGGTGGTATAGCCGTGCTTGCTTGCGAAAGGGGTTTTAACTTTTAACATCTCGCTCGCTTCCAGTTTCTGAATCTTTTGGCACTGCTAATCTCTCTGAAATCTGGGGCTAGATTGGTCTACAGCTCATTTCTTCTACTTCGTCAATTTTGGTTCCTGTTCTCGATTCAGCATGGTGGGTGTCGACAAAGTTTGAATTTTTGGTTCTCGAGATCTGAAATCGGGTTGCGTGGTGCGTTGGGTTGCTGACTGGGGTTTCAAATTTTTGGTCTTGCAGGCGAGCGGAGGTGATTTAGAGGCGAAAGTTGAGGCCTTGTTGAATGTGGAGAAGCAGGCTAGGAACTCGGGCGATGTTGCTGGGACGAAGAAGGCCGTGACTGACATACTGCAGCTTTGTTTCGAGGCTGGAGCGTGGAAGACACTGAATGATCAGATTATCCTGTTGTCTAAGAGGCGTGGGCAGCTTAAGCAAGTATGATTTTTGTGATTAGGGTTTGAAAATTTGGGTTTGGTTTTAGGGTATGCAATTGTAATTTGCCTTTGGGATACTCATGGTTTGGTATCTAAGATGCCAATAGAATGAGATTGCTGTGTTTCGCTTAACTGAGGATATGAAGCTGATGTGATATGGTGTGTTTGATTCAGACTCTTTCGAGTAGCTTGATAGATGTTATCTAACAAAATTTTTGAAGATTCATGTGGCATGTCGGTTGCTGTGGTCGTGCTGTATTGTGAAGAGAATGTTCCATGCTGCTCTGTGAAGTGTGAACTGATTTATTTTTGTCAACTTTAGTCAACGTGTAGTTTAGGAGCTTATTGGCATCATTTTTCTGTTTGTGAGCTTGAAATTTGCCCATTTGACAGTTGTTTCTGATACTCCCTCTGTCTCTTTTTTTTTGTTTTTTGCGCATTTTGCAGGCTGTGACTGCTATGGTTCAGCAGGCCATGCAGTATATTGATCAAACTCCTGATTTGGATACCCGTATAGAGCTTATTAAAACTCTCAACCTTGTATCGGCTGGGAAGGTAACCATTACTGTGATGCTAGTCTGGTTGCAAAAGGCGACCTGGAACTGGTTTTTGGTTTTTATCTGAGTTATTTGATTTTGTAGATCTATGTTGAAATAGAGAGAGCTAGGCTTATTAAGAAGCTAGCGAAGATCAAAGAGGAGCAGGGTCAAATAGCTGAGGCGGCTGATTTAATGCAAGAAGTTGCGGTTAGTATCACTAAAAGCTTTTGCTGTATACACGACAGTTAATTCTCTTGTTTATAATTGGTCATTCTGGCTGTTTGCGATTCAGGTGGAAACTTTTGGCGCAATGGCGAAAACTGAGAAAATAGCATTCATTCTTGAACAAGTATGGACCATATTTTCTATTTTTCATCCCTACGGTTTCTCTGGACTATTAACATTACTATCTGCTAACCTTGGAAAAACCTGAATCTCCATCTTTTAGGTTCGGCTATGTTTAGACCGCCAGGATTATGTTCGCGCTCAAATTCTCTCAAGAAAGATCAGCCCTCGGGTGTTCGAAATTGACCCTTCTAAGGAAAAGAAAAAGCCCAAAGAAGGTGATAATGTGGTTGAGGAAGCTCCTGCTGATATACCAACCCTTCCAGAGTTGAAAAAGATTTACTATGAATTGATGATAAGGTACCAAGTAATGTCACTGTTTGCTAACTATTCATTCTTCATTTTGAGCTGTCATTCTTTAAGCACATCTCTCGCTTCACGGTTAAATAATTCTCTGTCATCTAAATGTAACCAGCTGCAGACGGGTGGGTTAGATATGTATTCACTGCTAGGGTAAAATGGATGAACTGTAGGTATATTGTATTCATCTTGTTTGGTTTAAGTAGTTTTTGGGAAAGAAAATCGTCTTATCAAAGAGCTATACGAAGAAAGTCTCTGGTATCAAAATTCAAAAGATTTTGGGAATTCTGGTTAGAACTACATAGTCAGGCATTGTGCTTCAATGTTTACAGTGAGTTATTATACTGAGGTAGAAGTTGAATGCAATGTTGGATTTGATTATGTTTAATTTTTTCTCATGCAATCCCTGGGTCTCCTTCATTCTCACATGTCTGCACCGGCTGATTTCTTCTTTTGGCCTTTCATTTGTGTAGGTATTATTCGCACAATGATGAGTATCTAGAAATATGTCGCTGCTACAAGTCCATTTATGACATCCCATCCATCAAAGAAGACCCAGCCAAATGGATACCGGTAAATGCCTTTTTCTTTTATATCTTGATTCACATTTGAATGCCAGAAATCTAAATAATGAACAAATGCAGGTCTTGAGGAAAATATGTTGGTACCTGGTTTTGGCACCGCACGATCCAATGCAGTCCAGCCTTCTCAATGCAACTTTGGAGGACAAAAATCTCTCCGAAATCCCAAATTTCAAGTACATTTTCTCACTGTCCATAGCACGAGTAGTTTCATATTTTATGGTGTGCTCTTTATATGATGTTTTAATGTGATATCATGGTACTTATGTTTGATAGGTTGCTGTTGAAACACTTGGTTACAATGGAGGTTATCCAGTGGACAACTCTTTGGAACACCTTCAAGGATGAATTTGAAAGTGAAAAGACCTTGCCTGGAGGCTCATTGGGTGAAAAAGCAGCTGAAGACTTCAAACTGAGAATAATCGAGCATGTATGTTTTCCTCTCATGATAAAACCTGGATTCTACAATATACCATTGCTCATCAAAAGTTTCCTGCTCATAATAGTGCATTGATTCCCCACCATGCTATTTCACCTTGCTCATGCTGTAACTTCTTTTTTTTTTTCTCAGAACATCATTGTCGTATCAAAGTACTACTCAAGAATTACTTTGAAAAGACTAGCCGAGCTGCTGTGTCTCAGCTTACAGGTAAATTTCCGTGACAGCCACCATATATTTTGTACTCTTACTGAGAGTCATTCTTGGGTAGACCATGTGGACCATAGACCAACCATTAGAGTGCTGCCACGTGGCAGTTTGACCAGCCACATGGCATGTTGAAACATGAAAAAAAAAATAGTTAGTGTTACTTTGACTTTTCAAAGCAACACATTGCAGCTCTTCATTCCAACCATTAGGGTGGTACCATGCGGCAATTTAACAAGCCACGTGACATGTTGAAAAGTAAAAAGCATTTATCTTTCAATGTCATTTAGTACCTTCTTGGGCCATGTTGTTTTTTTCCGATAAGTCATCATTGGTTAATGGCTTTCATGTTCTCTTGTTATGAGGAGGTTCATAGCATACCCTTTTGTTCTCCTTGCTTCCTCAACGCGTCTTTTCTCGCCGCAGGAAGCGGAGAAGCATTTATCTGATATGGTTGTGTCAAAGGCATTGGTGGCGAAGATTGACAGACCAGCAGGAATTGTGAACTTCCAAACTGCCTCAAACAGCAACGAAGTTCTCAACTCATGGGCCTCAAACTTAGAGAAGCTGCTTGATCTCGTGGAGAAGAGCTGCCATCAGATTCACAAGGAAAGCATGGTTCACAAAGCCGCCTTGAAAATTTAAGCAGATCATGTTGACAAGGTCCAGCTCATGGCTCTCATCTCTCTCGCATAGATTGCGACAAGGGTTTCATTACCATGTTATCTGGGATGGCGCAAAACTCAGGATTTATGACTTCTGCACGGTTGGCTAAGCACAAGTCTCTAGTTAATGTTAAAAGCTCTTCCCTTTGTTGTTAAGAACAGTTAGCACAAAACATATTTCAATTCAATCAGACTGTAGTAAATCCTTCTACTAAAGATACTTCATTCTCAAAGTTTCTGTTTCTTAAATAATTCTCTGCTGGTCCTGATCATGACTTTTTGCCCACTGCATTGCAAATGTGAAACCAATTCTGGCATTCACAGATTTAACTGGACTATTTCAAATCTCCCAATCTGCAAGCTTAGGCGCAGAAATGATCACAAGCTGACGAAACAAGCTCATCCCAGCTCTAATCCATTGCAA
>NQLW01000026.1:1035162-1066499 GCA_002312845.1 Kalanchoe fedtschenkoi | reverse complement strand
CAAAACCCACCTCAAATCCAACGCTAAGTTACAAGCTAACATACAATGCAAAGCTGAAACCAGCTTGGCACTCTCCGTTTGAATCTTCTTCCAATCCCCAAGCTGCAAACTTGGGCGCAGAAATGATGATAAACTGATGAAACAAGCTAGCCCCAACTCATACCCAATGATATCCAATCATCCAATATTATCCACAAGTTTACGATGATCAGTCAGGCAAACTCGAGGACCTGCCGCATCCCCAAACCAACAGCTTCGCCACAAAAAAAGATGATACAAACAAAGCCCAGTCTCAAGACATAACACTGACTCAAATCTCCCAACTTCAACTACAAAAACTCACCGATGAACAAGGAACGTTTCCATGAAGTACATTGTCAACTTAGGTCAAACTCAATACAGGTGATTATATTACAAGTCCAATAAGCTAACATCGGCCACAGAGATTCAAAGACCATTGGCCTGAAAATGCATGTTGCCAAAAACCAATAAACATGATAGGATACATTTGAACAGACCGTGGTCCGTGAGGAAAACTTCATTTAAGGCACAACTGCAGCAGGATCCAAATCGCAAACTATAACTATAACACTATACATTGATCTGTAATAAAAATCAGTTAATTGCTTAGCATCTTCTTCTAAGGCAGGAAGACTTGTAAGTAAAGACAACTGCCGGGTGCTGGCCCCACAAGACTTTTAAGGTGTGTTTCTGAAGAATGATGTTTCTAACTTCCACAAGCCAAGCACTCATCACGGTTTGACAAAGAACATACCATTTGAGCCATTTTGGCATCAGCATCGTCTTCTTGTACCTCAGCAGGCTTCTGCTACAGGTTGTAATTGCTATTGTCAAATAAACTGAAATACGATGATAATGGGAGCAAACTCTAGAATGAAAGTAACTTGTGAGTACTTAAAGCAGTTATTTATATACCTTGAGAGCAGCAGTAGTGTCTACTGTGAATTTGATGGCATCTGCTGCGGCCCGTGACCTAAGGTAATACATTCCAGTTTTCAGACCCTTCAAAGCCAAAACAAGGAGAAATCAGGCTTTACTGATAGTACAGACCAACATCAGAGAACAATTTAGCATCGATGCTAATAAAAGGTAAAGGGGCTACCTTAGACCAAGCATAGAAATGCAAGGAGGTTAGCTTCCCAAAGTTGGGTTGGTCCATGTGGATGTTCAAGCTTTGGCTTTGGTCTATGTAACATCCTCGATCAACAGCCATGTCAACCAATGTCCTTTGCTTGATCTCCCACACAGTCCTGGAAACAGCAAGATTCTTAGTAAAAAGATGCATGACAAGACCACATTAATCTTGAACTGATAGCTCACATACTTGTAGATCTCTTTCAAGTCACTGCGAATCTCAGCGACTTTAACAATAGAGCCATTCTCATAAATGATTTTGTTCTTTAAATCTGGAGACCATACACCCATTTCTGTCAAATCATGCAGAAGATGCTTGTTTACCACCACAAACTCACCACTGCATAAGACAGAAAATGTTAAGTGAAGTCATTCCACTAAAAAGAAGGGTATGGATATTAAAATTGAATACATCAAACAAATGGCTAATTACAAACCTTAGAACCCTGCGACTGTATATATTAGAAGTATATGGCTCAAAGCACTCATTATTTCCTAGAATCTGGCTCGTCGAGGCAGTTGGCATGGGAGCTACTAAAAGAGAATTCCGTACTCCAGTCTGTGAAATCTTTTGCCTAAGAGAAGCCCAATTCCACCTATCAGAGGTTTGTATTCCCCACATGTCTGGTTGAAGTACTCCCTGCATATGGACATGCCTTTCTTAGATTAAAGCAGAATAGAATGATAAACTCAACACTTTATACATATCATCACCAACATGACAATAGTTGAAATTTGCACAAATAAAATAAATGGTAATAGACATTTGGCCCCAATCTAAATATACCTTGCTCACAGGACTTCCATTGTATGTTTCATATGGACCTTCCTTTTCAGCCAGGTCAGATGAAGCCTTTAAAGCATGATAGTAAATGGTCTCAAAAATATCTTTGTTTAACTGTTGAGCCTGTAATCAAGATACAACTGATCAAGACCAAGCTAGTTTGCAAGCATAATATAAACCATCTCAATGTCACTATGTTTAATTTGAAAGCATCAAAGTAAGATCCATTTTGTACATGTATATGAAAATAAATTTACCTCTGGAGATTCAAATGCCATGCCAAGCAAAATGAAAGTATCTGCAAGACCCTGAACTCCAATGCCAATGGGTCTGTGTCGCATATTAGACCTTTTAGCAGTTTCAACAGGGTAATAGTTCACGTCAATTATTTTGTTTAGATTTGTGGTAACAGTCTGAGTGACCTGTTGAAATCAATAAGCATTCAGTATAATCTTACATAAATACAGACATCTCCGCATATCAAATCATTATGTTCACCTCTGCCAGCTTATCAAAATCAAAGTATCTGTTTTTTGATCCTAGACTTCCAACCATTTTAGATGGATGCGACTCCATAGGCACTCCCTGAAACAACAGACGAGAGCTTTGTCATGGCATGGATAGGTAATGTGCTTGATTAAAAATGGAAGATTAATTGGATGGCTGTACCTTCTCCCTCACAAAACGAGGTAAAGCAATTGATGCCAAGTTGCAGACAGCAGTCTCCTCTGGACTTGTATACTCAATAATCTCGGTACACAAGTTTGACGACTTGATAGTACCCAAGTTCTGGTGGTTGCTTTTTCTGTTGCAAGAGTCCTACAATAAGGATAGAACATTTAGAACTCAACAATAGTGATGAGAAGAAAACTGTAAACATTTTGAGCATGGTGAATTACCTTGAAAAGCATATATGGGGTCCCAGTTTCAATCTGTGAGGTCAAAATCTCGAACCAAAGATTCTGCGCTTGGACAACCTTCTTAGCTTTGCCCTGATCATGGAAGTTCATAACTATTAATAAGCTAAAAGTTCTGAGTATATACAATTACTGTTCACCGCATCAGAAAAGTCATACTTACTAGTTTCTCATACTTAGTGTACAGTGTCTCAAACTCTACTCCCCAACAATCGGCCAAACCAGGAGCCTCATTAGGGCAGAATAGCGACCATTCGCCATTGGTCTGAACTCTTTCCATGAATAGATCAGGAACCCAAAGAGCGTAAAATAAATCTCTGGCTCGATGCTCTTCCTGTAGGAATTCGGACATGGATCAGATTCAACATAATTGGAAAGAGAGCTGCTATTTAATTATTATGAGCAATTGGTATAATAGATGACAGTTCAAGCAATTACTTTTCCGTGGTTCTTCCTGAGATCTAAGAATTCAAAGATGTCTGCATGCCACGGCTCAAGGTAGACAGCAAAAGCACCTACAGGATCAACAATGTTCATCAGAAAATACAAACTACAACAATTAGCCAGCACCCATAAGCTGACAACAAGCAGCATAGGTATGATAGACTCACCCTTCCTCTTGCCACCACCTTGATCTACATATCGTGCAGTGTCATTGAACACCCGTAACATTGGAACAATACCATTGGAAGTTCCATTTGTTCCCCGGATATGACTTCCAGTTGCACGTATATTGTGCACAGAAACACCTATACCTCCAGCAGATTTACTGATTGCAGCACACTCCTTCAAGGTATCATAAATACCTTCTATGCTGTCATCTTTCATGCATATCAGGAAACAACTGCTCAACTATTATTATAAAAGAGAACTAATCAGTTTCTACTCGCTGCCCAATCTACAATTGATAGAAATTATCATTTAGCAAATTATACATAACTTCAAATATGTACATACCTGTGGCCTAGGTGTTCCGGAGTTGAAAAGGGTGGGAGAAGCATGAGTGAACCATCTCTGGGACATGAGATGGTAAGTCTTGATGGCCGACTCAATATCATCCTTGTGGATCCCAACTGAAACCCTCATCAACATGTGTTGAGGCCTCTCAACAACCTTGTCTTGAACCTTTAAAAGGTAAGACCTCTCAAGGGTTTTGAACCCAAAGTAATCATAGTCAAAATCTCGATCATATATTATCTCACTGTCCAAGCGAGCAGCATTCTGAAGAATAAACAGATGTTAATATTGTGCATTTAGATGTTCATTTGACAAGTGAAACAAGATATATCCTTATCCAATTTTAATAGACTGACCAATTGACTCATATTCTTCAAACCAAATAATATGGCACTTATTAATCAATTCAGCAAGGCAAGACATAGATCAATTTAGCTCTTGTGACTTCTTATAAGAAATAAATTCAAATAAAAATCAACACATTGCATACCTTCATGATGATATCATACACATCATCAGCTATCAGAGGAGACTTCAATCCAGATCTCACATTGAAATGATTGTACATGTCCTTAACCCTGTAAATTGCACATACAACAAAACCATCAAACCGACCATCTGGCAACAACACACGCGAATTGATACCAAATTCAAACACCAGAACACACTCACGTCTCAGAGAACGACTTCTTAGTATTCTTATGCAGATTCGAAACAGCAATCCTCGCAGCCAACTGCATCAGCCAAAACCAGACACACATCACGCAAACCCAGATCTGAACAAATCCACGCTCAAAACACACTCAAACACTTACCGAAGCGTAATCCGGGTGGTTGGCAGTCATGGCAGCGGCCGTCTCAGCGGCCAATTCATCCAACTGGCTAGTCGTAACCCCCTTGTACACCCCAGCACACACCTTCTGCGCCACCAGGACCGGGTCGCAGTGATCGGTGCTCAGCCCGTAGCTCAGCTTCTTCAGCCTGGCAGTGATTTTGTCGAAGTGGACCGCCTCCTGACGCCCGTCTCTCTTCACCACATACATGGTTGAAGTCTCCAGCAGTTGGGAATTCCGTCGAACAGGTGGCGGGCGCGCGGAAGCCGATTGATGAGACTGGAGATTACGCTGGGTTGATTGAAGGTGAGTATTTAAGGATGAGGGAGGAATTTGGGGATTTCGAAAATGGGAGGAATTTTGGGGCTTTTTTGGAAATTTAGGGTTTTCCCCGCTGGCGGGAAATTTGAGTTTTGGGAGGGAGAGGAAAATCGAATAATAATGCTGACTTGATAATTGCGATAAAATAATATTATACTTATTTTTTAGAAGAATTGGAAATTGTATTATTCGGTTAAAAGTACTTTCTAAGTCTATAATAATTCATCACAATTCGCAAATATATGTGTGTATTATCATCAGTGTAATTAAAAATTAAATAATCATTATCATCAAATGTATTAAAAATTACTTAAAACAGATATGTTGATATTCAACATCATATATATAACACGAATTGTAATTTGTAATATTACTTTTCACAAAAATATATTAAAATGTTATATGAAAATTAAAGTGATGCATATTTTAGGTAAATAAATTGTAAATATGAATCAATTATTTATTTATCAAATGTGTTTTATTATTCCATTATCTGTTATAAATTTCATATTATTTTAAATTATGTCAATTTAGTTAAATTACTCAAGCGAGCAACTTTTTGAGAAAAAAAAAATTCTGGCTCATTCTTTTATTTGTATTTTACCTCGAATGCAAAAAAAAAAAAAGTGTTTCTAAGATATTACTTTTTGTTCTATCAGTATGACAAATCGTTGTAGCACTGTCACTTACTCTCTCTGTCCTCTTTTACATGTCACTTAATCGAATTTTTTTGTCCACTTTTACTTGTCGCTTAACAATTTTCAATGCGTATTTAATGTCAACAACTACATTAAAATGTCAAACATTAATTACTTTATTATCATATTCAATAAAAATTACATTTTCCACCAGTAATCATCTACCAATTTTAATTTTTGCACGAAATTTTTTATAGAAACATCAACCACCCATTCATTAAATTTGTTCAACCGCTAGCATTAACTTCACCTTAATCTACTCAAATTAACCTTAAACGACATGTAATAGAGGACGGAGGGAGTAGCAAGTTAGCAAGGTTGTCACAATCGAACTGTGATGAAATTAATTAATACACTTGAAATGCGTGACAAATTTAAATTACTGGATTAAACAATATCTTAATTTAAAGTGAGGGGACCAACAATATTAAAAAATGCTTGTGATGAAATGTGCTTGACAAACTTTGTGTTAGAGTTTGCCCCATTTTTAATTAGAAGTATGTGTTTGAATATGTCTTTTATTTAATATTTTAAAAAGTGTTAGGCGGTGCTAGACGTTGAGCAACGCCTAGCGATTAATTGTTTCGATGAAGATTAATCGGAACGATTAATCAGAAAGTTAATCGGACAATCGGAGTTATATATATTAATAATGAGGGTGGATCAGTTGATAACCTTCTTAAGTTGAGAACCTTGTGGATCAATCATTTTTTGCGCAAAATGACAGTGTTTTGATCACTACATCACTATTTTAAGTCACTTTATTTATTGTGCCTGTAATATAGTTTAGTAACCCAATTTTTCTTAATTAAATCTGATTTTAATATGAGTAATTTTCTCAATCAAATTTAATTCTCTTTCATTCTCAATTCCCTATTTCTAACCCCATGACTGATTATGTGACCTTTTTTTATATATTCGTGTTCACCAATTTTAATATTTCGTTGATTCACTATTTCACTTTGCTCACTTTTACTCATTTTGTAATAGTGAATATATATCAGTATTTTTGTGATTATTGAATTTTTTTTATTATTTGTGCGTTTTGAGTATTTTTTATGGCAGTGAACATATGCTTAAAATGTACAGAGCGGTCAAATATTTCAATAGTGAACATGTTCACTATCAGTGTTCACCACGGAATAAAAAAAAATGTTCGTAAAAACTCCGGAAAAAAAATTCACCGAAAATTTTTTTTATAAAAAACTGAAAGAGTTATGACTCAGAAACATAAATTCGGGAATGAATGAAATAAAATCCGTCAATCAAATATTTAAGCGCAACTAAAGGAAAATCAATGTTTTCTTAATTGACACCACATAAATGCTACTCATCCCCTCTCACTTCATCATACACAATGAATTAATTATGTCTCACATTCCATTACCAAAATTGAATTGTTTTGTGGACTAAGATTTTCGGATGGCATATAGTCAGAAAATACTGTTCGGAAGCATTTCGACCTAATAGAGAACCTGTACCGGATGAAAAGTTTAGGATTTAAAAAAAATCTAAACTAAATAGGAAGGGCATTTCGGACCATTTTTGTATCATTTTTGGGGTTTTATATTTTTAGAATAGTAGTGGGGTTAAAGTGGAACCCAACCAAGAGTTTATTTCACATTAATTAATCCCCAACTGGTCCCAGAGTAGTCCGAAATTTTTTTATATAAATTTAATCCAATCCACAAATGATTAGAAAATGATGCGCAAATGGTGCGAAATCTAGTCCACAGTTGATCCACAACTGATCCGAAAAAAAAGTCCGAAAATGTCCCCCTACAAATCGTCTATTTTAATATTTTTTTATTCCACTTCCGAAAAAAAGTTTGAAAATAATTTTTTCGGACTATATTGTGAATAATTTTTACAGTTAAGTTCCTAGTCTGAAATTATATTTTTTTCGGAACTTTTTCGTACCTATTACGGTTATTATTTGACCCGCAAGAAAAAAAAATTCTGGTAGTGTTCATTAATCTTATTGTTTTTATATGAGATTAATTTGGAAACTAATCAGTGAATATGATTGGTTCACAAGGTTCTCAATGTAAGAAGGTTCTCAATGGATCTCTCTCATATTAATAATAAATTTAATAATTAATTATTAACATATATGTTTAAAAATTATTATTTTCATAAGAAATTAAGTCTTCAACAATTAATCGGCTAGGCGACTAGGCGGAACGTTTCAACACCTCCTAATGATTAATCGGCGATTAATCAGTCTAGAACGGGGATTTTTAGACCAATGTTTTTATTAGGCAAGTTTTTTTTTTAAAAAAATCCGACGAACTCATCATCTGTGTGTATACACATCCGGTTATTTGATAGTATTTATGTGGTTAATGTCAGTCCCCCTGTTATTCGATAATATTTATGTGGCTAATGCTAGACCAAGAATCAAACTCAGGATCAATCAAACCCTGATTTTCATAGATTGGGCGCTCAGTTGGCTCAACTACACATATGCGGGTCTTATTAGACAAGTTTGTTGTAATTGTTGGTGTAAAAAATTGATTTTAGTTGTTTATAAAGATAAGTATAAAAATAAAGTATGTACTATCATCTTTACATTTATATGTTGTTGCTATTAGAAAGTATCAACAAATTGTTAAGAAATAGTTTTCTTGTGGGAAAGAAATATAATAATAAGAAGGGTGACTAACATTCATTAAATGGCTAAAAGAGTTTGGGTTGACTAATATTTTTGAAGGTATCAATCCCTTTGGAGGTATCAATGGTTCGTGTGTGCAAACATCTTTTTTTTTGTGTGGAAATCTCTGTATTCTTTTGGTATAAGCTCTTAATGTGGATTATAGTCATGATTCTTAATGCTCACGATCTCTTTACTTTTCTTATTCTTGAGAGAAATATGAGATTATCTTTAATCATGCATCATCATGTGACCCGTGAGAGGATTCCTATAAACGACGTACTTTATTTAGTTAGGATATCCCATGATCCATAAGATCCATTGATAGGGAAATAATTTATCATATTTTAGGTATTTATACTTAAGATATTTGAGTCGTTTCCGAACGATTATGAGTAGTTTATAGTTGACTTTGTCTCTTGTAGGTTTAATATGAAGAATATTAGCTTCGGAAGAGGGAAAAGATGAAAAACAGTGCAAACTGTGTTAAAATCGGACAAAAAGTCAAGTTCAGGGGTCAAATTGTCAAAAGAAGAAGTTTAGGGCAATATGTAAATATGCAGAATCAAAACTCGACTCAGATCGAGCTTCCTTTTCAAGAACTTGACCCAGATCGTATTTCATGTCGGTGTGAAACCAAAAACTTGACCCAGATCGAGCTGAAACATGGCGGGCCCAGAAAAACAGTTTCTAATTCTTCTATAGTGATTTTTTGGTGATAGGATTCCTACCGGAAACAGTCTAAGGTGACATATCATCTATAAATAAAAGTCCAGGGCTCATTCTTCACATCTTCGCACACACAGGAGTCCGGGGATTCTGCCGTTCAGAGTTGGAGCACCACGAGACTAAGTCTTCTTCTACCTTTCTAGTTTTACTTTCATTATTATTGTGATTGTATTACTATGATGCGTAGTGAGTAGTCTTCCTATCTAGGATCCTACAAATCCTAAGTTGTTGTAAACTCGAATTTATATTATTTATTTAAAAGTATTTTCATCCATAATTCATGGATAAATTATTGCCCTATAAAAATACTCCACACTTAACACTTGACATTACATAAAGAATTTTCACAGGAATTCTTTTTTTATTGGCATATATCGCAAGAAATCAGGGTCACCGGAAATCAGTCTTTTAAAAATTGATTTTGAAAAATTTTAAGACCGGTGCTCACTCGATTTGAAAAACTAAAAAATCTTTGAGTAAACTCATATTCAAATCATGAAATAGACTAATCAAAAAAACAATTGCAAAAAATACTAAATTCATAAAAATTTAGGCTTTGTGCTCGTCCCTGGAACTCATCAAAATTCTAAGCATAAAATCATCAGAATAAAGCAGAAAATTTCGAATAATCCATGTAGAGAAGATATTTTTTATGAATGCATGTAGAGGCATAAATTGATGATCTCCACCCTTCACTAAACGATGCATAGTCCCTAAGCATAAATGTATGAAGAAACAGGAATATATGCTGATACATGCAATTTATGTCATGACATGGAATATGCATGTGTAATTAGTTCAATGAGGGTATAAAATACAAAGAGTAAGAATGAAATACTCTCTCATTCAGCTCTGTCTCCAAATGATGCCGACTTCAATACGAACTATAATTCAAAGGCATTGACTAAGGCACACATCATACAAAATTCATTGAGCGGATAAAGGTCCCCAAGCCACGACTATTATCCTAAAAACTTAAAAAAATAAAATAAGAAAACTTACAGAGCGGGTTACTTCCCGGAAAGGCTTAGTTTAACGTCTTGGCGAGACATAGTAAGCTCATAATCACTACTGAGAAGTCCTTTGCGAGGATCCCTTCCTAGTAGGCGCCATCTTCTTCATGCTCTTAGGGTGTAGTGGTGGACCGCCATTAAGACATAATATTTCATCAATTAGTTTATCCAGGCTTGTAGTGACTTTTGATGATTTGTCTAGACCTTTGAGCTCTCTTTTCCGTGTCTGTTTAGTATCTGCATTGTGTTTCCTTTGTTGGTTCTTTTCCTTATTCAAAGGCTTCAGTGTATCGTCAGTTACTGTGTCCGGACCCGTTCGATCAATAGGATCAACTAAGTTGAAGGACTCCTCTTTTGCACGGCTTGTCCCTGAATATGAATGTAAATTTTTGTTAGATGTTATCAAATCTGATTGAAAATTCACATTCCTTTTGGTAGGGTCACGGTCCGGAGCTAGTGCTCTCTCCATATCCTTATATTCTTCTTCTCTCCGCTTCCATGGAGGGCGGTAAGACTCCTTTTCAGATTCGGCTCCAAGCTTCTTCTCCTTAGCTTTCCGGCCTTTGTTATTTTTTACAGCTTTAGAAGTCGAGTTCACCGGCTTCTTTGTCGTGAACCAGCCTGCAAATTTTCCAATACAGTTTTCCTTAACAGGATGTGGGGTAGTGACATTCTTTAATGATAAATCAAAAGTTATTCCATCAAAATTCAGTGTCATCTTCCCAGTTCGCACTTCAACTTTCACGCAAGCAGTAGCTAAGAATGGACTTCCGAATTTAGCATTGTCCCGCTATCAGGTCTCATGTCCATTACTGCAAAATCACAAAGGAAGACAATATCCATTAATCATAACTGGAACATTACTAATCTTGTCTTTCGGTACCCAAATTGAGTTGTCGGCAAGCTCTAAAGTCTTTTGTGTGGCTTCCAACGGTTTTAGGTGTAGTTTAGTGTAGACTGAGTATGGCATTATATTCGTGCTGGCTCCGAGATCAGCGAGACAATGATCAAATATGAGAGTTCCGATCATACATGGTATGGTGAAACTACCAGGATCTTCACACTTGGGTAACATCTCAACCTCCGTTAATGTGTTGCACCGGCCAGGTATCTTTAGGTCAGGAATGATTCTTTTTCCTGTAATCACATCCTTCTAGAATTTGGCATAGGAGGGTACCTGCGTGAGTGTGTCAGTAAAAGGCATAGTAATATACAATGTATGAATTACCTCAACAAATTTATTGAATTCTTTGTCTTCTTTGAACTTGACCAGGCGTTGAGGATACAGAATTTTTTGAGCATAGGCGGGAGGAGCTACATATTTATCTGCTTCGAAATTCTCGTCGGATTTCTCCACCTGTTCTTCTGGTGTTTTTTCATCATCTCTCTTGATGGTTTATGGTGTCGCTGTTTCCTTACCGGCTTTCTTCCTACTACAGAGTGTGACTGAATCGCAGGAGAAGTCTTCATCGGCTATTTCAGACATTATACTCATATCATCAGAGGAATCGAAATCCTGCTTCTCAAATATTGCTTTGCAATGCTCTTGCAGCTGAATTTGTGGTTTCGAAAGAAGAGTGCCATATGGTCTAGCTGCAGCTTGGGCTTGTTGCACAACTTGTGTCTCAACCATCTGAACTTGAGTTTCTATTTGCTGCATTCTATTGCTTAGTGAACCATAGTGCTGCTCGCATCGGTCTAGACGCTCACTGATTTCTTTTGTCAGATGCGTCAGGTTGGCGAACTGTTTATCAATGTTTTGTTGTATTGCTTGAAGTTGAGCAGTATTCTATTGCATTGCTTGCATAAGTTTTGTCAAGTCATTGACTACAGGTTGCGATTCTGAATCCTGTTGTTGAGGTTGTTGTCTTGCTACCTATCTCCATGTCTTTCATTATATCCTGGGTTATATGTTTGATATTGCGCCATGGGCTCATAACCTTGAGGAATGAGGTTGCTGTTCAGGTAGGAAAAATTTGGGTGGTTCCTGTTATTGGGCGAATATGTCGGGTTGTAGTTGTTCTTCTGCCCATAGCCTCCCTGGTTTCTTCCACCAATGTAGTTCACTTCAGCTTCAGGTATTGAAGAATTTTACAGGAATGGACAATCTGAAACGTCATGGTCCTGTACATTGCAGTTGTTGGCGCTGATTGTGAGTGTGAGATCCTCTCACCACCCCATAAATGGCAGTTGATGGATAATCCTTCAATTATTCTTTTAGCTTCTTCAGGAGCTTGATCCATGAGTGAGCCTCCAGAAGCATGGTTCATGGTTTGTTTTGTATGGAAGTCTACTCTTGCATAAAAAAATTGATTAGTGTGTGCTTCGGGAATCCATAGTGTGGACATTGTCTCTGCAGATCTTTGTATCGTTCCCAGGCTTCGTATAGTGTTTCTCCACTGAACTGCTTGAAGTTTGAAATCTTCCGGATGTATTCATTTGTCAGCTCAGGTGGATAATACTGTTGAAAGAATCCATCTGCCAATTGCTTCCATGTGTTGAATTTGCCATGCGGTTGCCTCCTGTCCAAATCTTTTACTTTGTCTCGCAGGGAGAACGGAAACATTCTCAGATATAATGCATCAGTAGGTATGTTTCCATCTTTGAATGTATCGCAAATCTCCTAAAAAGTCTGTAGGTGTTCAGTTGGCTCCTCATTAGGCATGCCTCCAAAAGTGTTCCGTAGTATCAGATTGAGTAAGCCAAGATTGATTTCCCATGATGCCTTTGTAGTGGGTGGAGGTGTGATGGATGATCTGTAACCATCAGTGGTGGGTTTCAGATAATCCTTGAGAGATCTCGGGTGTGGCTGCTCCGTCATGTATTCTTCAAAGTTCAAACTGATTAATGTCCCGGACCGGTTTTCCAAATCGCCTGTTGATGTTCTCATCTATTTCTGTGAAAAGTTCTTTCTATCTCCGGATCCAAAGCTAGTTCATCGTCTTGGTTCCTGAGCATAAAAAAACTATTATCACCTGAAAATTCACGAAAACAAAGTGAGACGAAAAGAAAGTTAAAAATATAAATAAAACAAGAAAAGAAAATTTTAGGACTAAGCTAAATAAAAACTAGGCTAAAAATTCTCGACAATTAAACCATTGCTCTCCGGTAACAACGCCAATTTGACAAACTTATTTTTGACATTTGTCAGTGTTATGTTTCAGGGATCAGTTGCAGTCAAATAAAATCAAAAAGTCCGAGTCGAACCCAGATGAGCAAGTGTGGCTTGTCAAAGGCACTAATATCCTAGCTAATGAGTATTTAATCCTATACGAATGGTTTTTGATTGAATTAAGAACTACACAAAATAAAAGCAATGGTGAAAGGGAAGGTCGTGTTCAAATTATGGAAAAATCCTAGGATTTCTACTTCACCTAAGTTGTATGCAAACTCTCATATTATCCTTAAAGTATAAGTAATCATCCACAATTTATCATGTAATTTCAATAATACGGCATATCACTCAATAATACATATGCAAGTCCGACTTCTGGGTGTTCCTACGCAGTAAATTATTGACTACAACTGATTTCGTATTGTGTTATTTCTCGATTATGGTCTTCGTAGCTCACAAATACTAGTCAAAGGGTGATACACTAATATTTCCTAAACATGCAGCACAATAAATAAACTACTCAATTCCTAGACCAACTCCCGATTCTGGTCTTCGGTTGACTAGGGTCATTGACTACAACTAAGTGAAATACCCAAACCAACCCGATTATGGTCTTCCTGGAATAGAATATCCTAGCTTAGAAGGTAAGAGATTATATCCTAAACTCAGTTATTAAAGCATGCATATTTAAACTCTAAATAAACACGTTCGTAGGTGTCACTAGAATAATGGATGTAAGATAAATTCGTCAATAAATTCTACACCAGTCATACATAGTATATTCAAAGAGAACGAACAATTATGAATTAAAATACTTTTAAATAAATAACATGAATTCGAGTTTACAACAACTTAGGATCCGTAAGTAGGGGTGATCACCGGTCCAAAACCGGACCGGAACCGGTTTGGACCGGAACCGGAATCAAGAAAAGGTAAGGACCGAAGACCGGACCGGATTTGAATCGGTCTGGACCGGACCGGACCGGAAAATTCCGAGTTTGGACCGGACCAGACCGGTTTGGACCGGAATCATAAAAATTAATTAAATTTTAATAAAAATGTGAACTAAAAGTAATTTTATTTATGTATTAAATAAGATATATTTCAGTATTTTAATAAAAATAATTTTTTTATTAAAAAATTACCAAACCGGTCCATTCCGGTCCGAACCGGAATTTTCCGGGTTTGGACCGGACCGGACCGGAACCGGAACCGGAATCCCAAAAATGGATGGACCGAAGACCGGACCAGAATCTTTCGGTCCGGTCCGGTTCGGTCCATTCAGGTCCGGTTCCGGATCATTTTCCGGTCCGGACCGGATTTTGCTCACCTCTATGTGTAAGATCCTAGAATAGGGAGATTACTCACTGCGCATCATAGTAATACAATCACAATAATAATAAAAGTAAAACTAAGAGGGTAGAAGAAAACTTAGTCTTGCGGTGCTCCAACTCTAAACGGCAGAATCCCTGACTTCTGTGTGTGCGAATATGTGAATAGAAGTATTGATTCCTCATATTTTCTTTATTTTCCCTAATTTCTAAAAACTGAAACGGCGTCGTTTTGAGTCGGGAGTACCTCATCAACGCTCCAACAGCAGTGCGGGCCCCGCATCCACGCACGCCCCATTTCTCACTGAGCACCCTTTTGACTGAAAACGCCGTTCAGCCACTTTCCTCCTTTATGCTCCAACAAAGCAAACCAATCCAAAGCCGCAACCCCAGATAATAAAGATCGGCCCCCCCTTTTACAGTTTCATTTCTTGCAAAATTTTATCTTTTTCAGGATTGTCGGGCTGGCAGGCAGGCACCAGTGAGTTCACCAGCTCGGTGGAAAGATTCCCACCTTTGAGTGGTTTTGGTGCGAGATTGGGGTGGATTTGATGTGAAAATGGTGGGGTATTTGGGGGTTTAGTTTGTGGGTATGAGCTAGGGCTCGGTGTGGAGTTTGGGATTTGGGAATGTGGGTTGGGCTGTGATGGGGCGAGAGAGATCTGCTTTGGTTCTGGCTTGGCTGCTGACGCTGCTGCTGGTTCATTCACTGGTTTACATCATCGATGCTAACATGGAAGGTTTGAATCTCGAATACTTTGTGTTTGGTTTGGAGCTTACCAGTTGTTTGTGATGTTGTGATTTGGGAGTTTGGTTTTGCTTGTGGCTGCTTTTACATGCAGTGGTGATGGTAGCTGGTGTTGCAAAAAAAATCCAGGGATTGGAGATTTGGGAATTTGGGTTTTTGAGTTTGGATTTATGATTGATTTTTTAGCTCTTTGTTGTGTCAAATGGTCTAGTTGATTTCTCAATTTTGTTGTTTAGAATGAGGCTAGTAACATTTGGAGTATATTTAACTAATTAGGGTATACGGTTTGGTACCTGTTTGGTGGCTTGTGGTATGGATATGAAGTGAAATGAAGCCTAGTAGATTGATGCATACTTGGATGCAGTGACGCAGTTAAGAATCCATTACTTTATAGCATGAGCTTTTTCATACACCCGGATGCAAATGCGTCACGCTTGATGTCGGAATTTGCGGGAAAGGATGCTCCATGAGATGCCCACAAATGTCACTTGATCAAAATATTCGTTTTTGAGTGTTTGCAACAGTTTGAACCATCACATGTTGCGTATGACTGAGAATCACTCAACCATTTATATTGTTTTGGAAGCTATGTTTGTTGTTTGGGATTGTATCTGGCAGATGGAGTTTATCTGATTTTCCTTAACTTATCATCTTCATGGTTGAGATTGCCCTGAGCAATTGCTAACAAAGTTTGACGAAGCGTGGCCAATTTATTTATTTATTTCAATGTGTAATGCTATTGCTAACTAAAGCTAACGGTTGATGTTGTCTCTTCATGTGCAAATAGGTGATGCATTGCACAGTCTCCGGATAAGTTTGAAAGATCCTAACAATGTTCTCCAAAGCTGGGATCCTACATTGGTGAACCCCTGCACGTGGTTCCATGTTACATGTAACAACGAGAATAGTGTGATCCGAGTGTGAGTCTTTCTCCTCTCCCTCGCTCAGAATCTTTGTGACTCTTGTTTTACATGCCATTGTTAATGCCGAAGCTTCACGAGATTGACACTCTTGGTTTTATATAATAAGCTTATATCTCTAAATGCTGCAGTGATCTTGGAAATGCGGCGCTCTCGGGGCAACTAGTCTCACAGCTCGGTCAACTAAAAAACTTGCAATATTTGTAAGTCACGGTATCATCACTTAAGCCATTTCTTGAATATAACCTATACTTGTCGTTCTGGTCACTCCTTTTCCTCTTTAAGTCAGTTTAGGAGTCACTTCCGTTCCTTGAAAGTAAACTAATAACATCCTTGTTAGCCACACATTAATGGAGATAACCACTTTCAGCACAAAATCATTGTCGTCTTGGGTTCTTTAATGATCACGGGAATCTTGCTCTTGTTTGACTTTATGCCGTAGAACAGCTTGTTTTCCGAAACATTTGCGTACCTTATTTTCTCTCTTGATGGTCCGTCACATGGCATGTTCCATTGTCAGTTGTTACCCATTGACAAAGACGAAGTTTAGTGGGTTTGGTGGTCCTAAAAGCTAGAACGATACCTTTCAATTTCGTATGGAGACTTTGTGTGAGACTTTTATGGCTGTACTTATTTCGTGCACATATGATGTTAAAAGTTGCTAAAGACTAGACTTAAGATTCGGGTTATCGATTCCATTTTGAGCTCTTGAACTTTTTACCTATGTTGCAGGGAACTCTACAGTAACAACATAAGTGGACCGATTCCTAACGACCTTGGGAATCTGACGAATCTAGTGAGCTTGGATCTTTACTTGAACAGTTTTTCCGGCTCGATTCCGGATACATTCGGGAAGCTGACGAAACTCCGGTTTCTGTAAGACCTCTCCCCTTTTCATTTTTAGTCATTCACAGAACACTGTCAATAATTTTACTGTCTCCAAGATTATTTATTTTGATTTTTTTCGCAACTTCTGTTGCCTTACCTGTGCGAGGATAGCCGTTTGAACAACAACAGCTTGACGGGCAGCATACCCATGTCGCTGACTAATATCACCGCTCTTCAAGTCTTGTAAGTATCTGTATACCATTCCTGCACCCTTGGTGCTTCATTTTATAACAACCGCTGCTTAAACAAAAATCAAATGTACCTGCAGGGATCTTTCGAACAACCGTCTGTCAGGACCTGTCCCGGACAATGGCTCGTTTTCGCTCTTCACACCCATCAGGTTTTCACAATCTTGACACAGTAATCTTGTATATTATTTCACGAGTCAATATTTTTACTTTCCGGATTTAATATTTTGTGAGCTACTTGCAGTTTTGCTAACAACCTGAATCTATGCGGACCTGTCACCGGAAAGCCTTGTCCGGGGTCTCCACCGTTTTCTCCTCCACCTCCGTTTGTGCCTCCATCAACAGTAGCCTCACCTGGTACTTTGTATTGTTGTAAATGTTTGAATTTCAAAGACCGAGTTGGAGTTGTATAATTGGATGATTCCCAACAGTTTTTTTAAATAAAAATTTTCATATCAGGAGATAGCAACCCGACCGGAGCAATAGCCGGAGGAGTGGCCATCGGGGCTGCATTACTTTTCGCAGCTCCTGCGATCGGGTTTGCATGGTGGCGCAGGAGAAAGCCTCAGGAACACTTTTTTGACGTACCCGGTTCGTATTCTCTGCAACTCTTTTATAATTTTATATATCTGCGGCCGTTCATTTTCTCACTACGGATCTCTCATCAGCTGAAGAGGACCCGGAGGTGCACCTGGGGCAGCTGAAGAGGTTTTCGTTGAGGGAATTACAAGTCGCGACCGATTACTTCAGCAACAAGAATATTCTCGGCCGAGGTGGATTTGGTAAGGTCTACAAGGGACGCCTCGCTGATGGCTCTCTTGTTGCGGTGAAAAGACTCAAGGAGGAGCGGACGCCTGGTGGTGAATTGCAGTTCCAGACGGAAGTTGAAATGATTAGCATGGCCGTGCATCGGAATCTCCTCAGACTCCGTGGTTTTTGCATGACTCCTACCGAGCGGTTACTCGTTTATCCGTACATGGCTAATGGAAGTGTCGCATCATGCTTGAGAGGTATTCTATGATTAGACGCGATGACTCTCATTGTTATTCAGTATTTGAATATTTTGTATATGATCGGCTGCACTTTTTATCTGTAGAACGCCTTCCATCGGAACCTCCGCTCGATTGGCGAACTCGGAAGACAATCGCCTTAGGATCAGCCAGGGGGCTTTCGTATCTGCACGACCATTGTGACCCCAAGATTATTCATCGCGACGTTAAAGCCGCGAACATTTTATTGGACGAGGAGTTTGAGGCCATTGTCGGTGACTTTGGCTTGGCTAAACTTATGGACTACAAGGACACACACGTCACAACTGCTGTGCGAGGCACCATCGGCCATATCGCTCCGGAGTATCTATCCACCGGAAAGTCGTCCGAAAAGACAGATGTTTTTGGTTACGGGATCATGCTCCTGGAACTTATAACTGGGCAACGCGCTTTCGACCTCGCCAGACTGGCCAACGACGATGATGTCATGTTGCTCGACTGGGTGAGCCAAGCTAGGCACTTCTTCGGACTTAAAACCCAATAAACCCAAGGCTTCTGTTTTACATTTTTGGCGTTCGGTTTCAGGTGAAAGGACTTCTGAAGGAGAAGAAACTCGAGATGCTAGTCGACCCAGATCTCCAAACAAACTACGTGGAATCCGAAGTCGAGCAGCTCATCCAAGTCGCCCTCCTCTGCACCCAAAGCTCCCCGATGGACCGCCCCAAGATGTCGGAAGTGGTCCGAATGCTAGAGGGCGACGGCCTGGCTGAGAAATGGGAAGAGTGGCAAAAGGTAGAGGTCGTTCGCCAGGAACTCGACCTCGCTCCCCCCAGGAACTCCGAATGGATCCTCGACTCGACTGACAACCTCCATGCCGTAGAACTCTCGGGTCCACGGTGACTGAATAATGGCATAAGAATCTTCATTACTAAACTTCAGATAATTTCTTATAAAGATTCTAACATGCCATAAGTCTGTGTATATGAAGACTTTTCAAATGTTTTTGAAAGTACATGGTTGAGGTGGATCATGAATTAATTATTCGATAATTGTTACGCTGTCGTATGATAAATTAAAATTTTTGATAATTAATAAATATGTCACTTGTGATGTTTAAAATTTAACGCGATAATTGGCAGCTCATACACTGTCTATCCCAGAATCACTCTTATTAAATTTGAATCATCTTGAGACTCACCAGTTTGAATCATCTTGAGACTCACCAGCTTATGTCTACAACCTGTTTGGATGGATCCAAGATTGGACTAGAAGTTTAGAACCCTCCATCCTGAATTCATCCAAGTCTCAAAGCTTCAACTTTTTAAGCTTTGTTAATTGTTTACAGGCTCCAAGTGGGCTGGTCTCTTACTGTACAGCAGAAGCAACAAACCACACAGCACACACCCATGTGAGGGTGGGGAGCACCCACGCAGACACAAGCAGGTAAAACAAGCTCTCACCTCAACAAAGCTCCCAACTTTATTACTATAATAACATCTCGCTACCAATGGGAGACCAAGAAGAAGAAGATGAGTATGATGATGATGAACAAGGAGAGGAATCAAAATGTGCGAGAAAACCAAACTTTCTGTGGTTTCTTTGCAGCCGTGTCTTATCCCTTTGTTCTCATCTCCTGCTATAAACCTCTTCGCCAAGTATTTTATTGGGAATTGATTGGTACGCAAAATGGGCATATCAATTTTTAGGACAAACGTATCACTTTAGCAACGAGACGTGTGAACATGTTAATAAGAATTATCTCCCTATCTGAACTTCACTTTAGAGATGATAACTTTTAGAAATATCACTTGAGCAAAAAAAAAAAATTATGTTAAACTTTAACTACGAAATCAACCTGTTAATATTCCGTTAAAGTTTTGTTGATCATTATAATTTTCTTGAAAATAAAAAATGGTGTTATTATGTGGTAAAACATCGTGCTTATTAAATATTATTGAAATTTTTTTTGTTGAATTAAATTATTATGAATAAGTAATATCCATGTTTTTCTCACCTCAAATAAGAACAATGTGATTTGTATGATTTTATTGTCCACCCCTTTTAATGATTTTTCAATCAAAAATGGGAAAAAGGCAACAATAATAATTGGAAAATAAATAAATACGAAAATAATTTACAGCCTCATCATCATCATTCTCTCCGTCTCTCATGGCTAAGATCAGAAGATAGAGAAGAAGAAGACGACGACGGCGAGACGACTCTCTCAATCTCCAACTCGAACTCACTTTATTCCAGTCCGTACTTCACAAAAATCCATCCTTTCCCATCTTCATCTGCCTCTCAATCTCCATTTTACCTCGATGTGACCAAAACCCTACTCCACTACACACCCACCGTCCCTACTCCGTCGCGCTGATTCGCCCACACCCACTTGTTGAAATCTGATCCTCTCCAGCCCAATCAAAAAGGGGCTTCGCCAATTTCGCAATGCTTGCCGATCTCAGTCGCGCCGGCTATTCGGGCTGATTACGAATTCTAGGGTTTGGGGATTTGGGGTTTCCGCATTGGGTCCGAAATGCGGCTTCCAGCGGAGTTTCTGATGGCCCTGGAGTTGGTTTTAGTGCTTTTTTGTGCTGCTTCGCTGGCTGGCGGTCAGTCGGAGACGAAGCCGCTGCTGGAGTTCAAGAAGGGGATTAAGCGGGATCCACTTGGAAAGGTTCTCGATTCGTGGGTTCTTGATTCCTCCGCTGACTCGAATGCGTGCCCAGAAACGTGGTACGGCGTGTCGTGCGAAGTTGGGCATGTCGTGGCGGTGGTGCTGGAGCGGCTGGATTTAGCTGGTGAGTTGAAGTTCAATACTTTAACAGGTCTGACCATGCTCAGGAACCTGAGCTTAGCAGGTAACAGTTTCACTGGCCGGATTGCACCGGTTTTGGGCACGATGGTGTCCTTGCAGCATTTTGATCTGTCCAATAACCAGTTCTACGGCCCCATTCCCGGTAAATTCACCGGCCTGTGGGCGTTGAATTACATTAACTTTTCATCAAATAGCTTCGAGGGTGTGTTTCCTAGTGATATTGATAAGTTGCAGCAGCTGAGGGTGTTGGATTTGCATTCGAATAAGATCAGAGGGGATGTAGGAGGTATTTTACAGAGGCTGGTGCACGTGGAGGTTCTTGATCTGAGCAGCAACTTGTTGTATGGTGAGATTTCGGGTGACATGTCAAGCTTTGTGTATACCGTTAGGCATGTGAATCTAAGTCGCAACGGTTTGTCTGGTGGGTTCTTTCGGGAGGATGCTTTCTCAACTCTTCAGAACTTGGCCGTGTTGGATTTGAGCTATAATCAGCTTACTGGTGGCCTGCCGCTATTTAGTTCCTTACGGTATCTGCAAGTTCTGAGACTCGGAAATAACCAGTTTACTGGAAGTATACCTGAAGAGCTGCTGGAGAGTTCCATGCCGATTGTGGAATTGGATCTCAGCACCAATGGTTTCACAGGTAACGAAAACTTGATCTCATGCATGTCATGGTAACGAATTTAAGTCGATAACGGTTAAAAAAGTAGCACAACTCTACTGTGAAACTGTCAGTATATCTCGTTTACTATGTAAAACAGTTGTCATATGTAGATGAAATGTAGATATATTCAGGCTGTCTTCTCGTGTGCTTAATAAGTCTGTAGCGCTGCGTCTAGAACTGGGAATAATAGCTGCGACTTTTTTTTTCTGTCATTTTGACAAAATGTTCATGCAGGTTTTATTCACGAAATCAACTCTACAAGTTTGAATATCTTAAACCTCTCGTCAAACGGCTTATCAGGACCTATGCCTTCATCCTTCGGAAAGTGTTCAGTCGTGGATTTGAGCCAAAACATGATTTCTGGCCCATTGCCAGATGTGCAGAATTGGGAACCGACCTTAGAAATCATCAACCTGAGCTCGAACAACTTGTCCGGAACCTTACCTAACTCCACATCTCAGTTTGAGAATCTGACATCGTTCTTTGTTAGGAATAACTCAATAACCGGTAGCTTGCCTCCTACATTGGGGAATTTAGCTAAACTGTACAGCGTTGACGTCAGTTTGAACAGGATGACCGGGGATATTCCGGCTAGTTTATTCTCATCGGGGACCCTTATATACTTGAATCTTTCGGGGAACGGTTTTACCGGGGCGATTCCTTTCCAAGGCTCGCATGCAATTACACAGTTAGTCCAGGCTTTTTATCCGCCGATGGAGACTCTTGATCTTTCTAGTAATGCTGTGAGCGGTATTTTATCCCCAGATATCGGGTTTTTGGTGAGGCTGCATTATTTGAATCTTTCGAAGAATAAGTTATCGGGGAAATTACCAGGCGAGCTGAGCAAACTCACCGAGTTGGAATACCTTGATCTATCCAGCAACAACTTTGACGGTGAAATCCCTCAAAACCTGTCATCAAAACTGCAGGCTTTGAACTTGTCTTACAATGATCTCTCCGGTGTCATTCCTGAAAACCTGAGGCACTTTCCAAAATCTTCGTTCCAGCCAGGGAATGATTTACTAGACCTGATTTTTCCACTTCCACCATCGCCGTTCCCACGATCCTCGCCATCTGGACGGCGCTTGACAGCTGGTATAATAATCGGAATAGTGCTTGGGTCCTTCTTGCTTGTGGCTCTGATCGTCCTTCTTCTTGTATATTACCGTGCAAAAATTCAGGAGTTTCATGAAAGAAGCGCATTTGGCAGCGGGTCTGCTGCAAGAAATATCAAGCCTGAGAGATCAACCGGGTCTCATATTTTCAAATCTAGCGTAGACCCTCCACCGGCTTCTCTAAGTTTCTCCCATGATCACTTGCTATCCTCGCATTCAAGATCGATATCCAGCCCAACTGATACAACCGCAGAGATCGTTGAGCATGCTTTACCTGAATCAGTGTCCACCAGCGCAGTCATCAAAAATCTCAATCAGCCCGCCTCAAGCGGAAGAAAGTCCTCATCAGGCTCTCCGTCATCTTCTCCCCGGTTTATCGAGTCGCAGCAGCCTGTGTTGCTTGAAATCTCTTCACCAGACCGTTTGGCTGGCCAGCTCTTTTTCTTGGATTCTTCCCTATCATTAACTGCTGAGGAGCTGTCCAGAGCTCCTGCTGAAATTCTCGGTAGAAGTAGTCACGGGACCCTGTACAAAGCTACACTGCAAAACGGGCATATGCTGACTGTGAAGTGGCTGCGAGTAGGGCTGGTTAAAAACAAGAAAGATTTCGCCAAGGAAGTAAAGAAAATCGGTTCCATAAGACACGCAAATATCGTTTCACCGCGAGCATATTATTGGGGACCCCGAGAGCAGGAGAGGCTTTTACTGACGGATTACATAGAGGGAGATAGCGTCGCCCTTCATCTTTACGGTAAGCATTTTATAGCGTCAGCCTTACATGTACCAGGCTCTTCTTAAATATGCATGAAATCTGAACTTGGAATCCATCGGACTCGATTTCTAAGCATTTCTCGGATAGAGTACGGTCGGTCGTGGTTAATTTTGCGCGTATGTTGCAGAAACCACACCCAGGCGCTACCCGCGGCTCTCATTCAACCAAAGGCTGAAAGTAGCAGTCGAGATGGCTGCAGGCCTCCTCCATCTTCACGAGAGAAATTTACCTCATGGTAATCTGAAGCCGACGAATGTGCTCCTGACCGGCCCAGACTGCGACGCCCGCCTTGTTGACTTCGGCCTTCACCGCCTAATGACATCTGCGGGAATAGCCGAACAGATCCTGAACCTAACAGCCCTCGGCTACGGCGCCCCGGAGCTCGCCAGCTCCACCAGGCCCGCCCCGACCCTCAAATCGGACGTGTACTCATTAGGCGTGGTCTTCCTGGAGCTCCTGACCAGACGGAGCGCGGGAGACATCATCTCAGGCCAGTCAGGCGCGGTGGACCTGACCGACTGGGTCCGGCTCTGCAGCCAGGCGGGGCGGGGAATCGACTGCATCGACCGGGACATAGCGGGCGGGGAAGAGCCCACCAGGGCGATGGACGAGTTCCTGGCGGTGGCCATGAGGTGCACTCTGCCAGACAACGAGCGGCTGAATATCAGACAGGTGTACGACGCCCTCCGCGCCATAACTCCGTGATTGTTTCTTGATTATGGTTCATTTCTGTACATGGCGTCCTGGGATCAATTTTTCCGGTTCCTGGACGGGTGATTGTTTTGTTGGTTAGGATTTGTTGTTCTTTGAAGGGTTTTCCGGCGACTGGCCTCCACATTTTTTTCCCGCAGATTTTCGGTGTAAAGTGATCGATCACATTGACCCAACTGATTGACTTGTTGTATTTGGTGGATCTGTGAATTGGAAATCTTGATTTTAACTTCTGATTTTTTAGTGAAAAATCTGAAGGGATAAAAAAAATATCGGTGACACTATATATAGATATTAGGTAAAAGATCGGGTTAGAATGATGTTTTTATTTTATATTTTTAATTTTAAGCGATAAAGGGTTACAGTGCTTTAGGTTTTAAGATTTATAAGGTCTTAGAATTTTTAGATTATTAGAATTTTATATTTTTGTGGATTTTTGGGGTTCAGATTTCAGGATTTAGGATTTAATTTGTTTAGGAGGTAAAAGTTTTAGGATATATAGGACTATGACATAAATATCCTAAAAAGTTAAATGAAAAAAAAATAGTAAAATAATATTACTTCTTTACCTAAGTTATATGAGTGTCATTCTATATCAAATATAAAAGAAAATGAACTATCACACCTTTATCAATTATGCATTTTGTCAATTAAGTGTCACGGCCCGATTCATTTGTCCCTTATAACTCGGGCCGTGACTTGAGAAGGAAGGATGGAAGCCCATCCTTGGAGATGGAAGTCCAAGCCCACTCTACGGAAGAGTGTGGAACCTTATGGAACCTTGTGGATGAGGATGGAACATGTAAATATCTAGATATTTTGGTAGGAACAATCTAGATGCAAGAATCCTAGCCATAGGATCGAATCGATCTCCACCATCCATTGAGGAGGTGGAGTAGTATAAAAGGGGAGGAACTCATTTGTTCCAAACCAACAAAAACACTTGTATCTCTCTAAGTGATAAAGAAAGGGTTCTTACTCTCATTGCTCTCTTTGAGTTCTCTTTGCTTCCTAGCAAAGTTCCAAGGGAAAAGGCTTGCTTAGCTAAGAATTTGGGGAGATTCTAGCTAAGCGCCGCACGACTTAGTGATCAAAACATTAAGTCCGTGACATAAGGTACGAGCTATTTGAATAAAAATAAATAGAAATTTGAACTAATTTTTTAAATCAAATGTTACTATTGCAATTCTAAATTAATATTATTATAATAATTAGATTTGCGGTAAATACTATATCTTTTATTCATCAAATTAAATAATATAATTTGCTCTCATAAACAAAACATCATAATTTTCAATAAAATTATTAAGATTTGTTGTATTTAATAAATCAAACTAATTAATCTTCAACTAATTTCAAAAAATATTCTGAGGATATATATATTTAATTTGTCTATAAATTGATATTGAAGTTTAGAACTGATGAAACGCGCCCTGTAAATCTCTCAGCAGTAAATACAGCTTACAAGTCACACAACATGTCTGAGTACCCAAACACAAAAAATGACTCGTAGTCATATTTACAGTGGTTGATAGCTTCGCGCATTTGGCAAGAGCACACGAATGGCTGATCTGGAGAAAGTCTAGTTCTCTTTGCTGGATGGCGCTATTTATATTATATCGTGCTGAGTTCTTGGTCGAAAAATTCAGGCTGCTTCACGGGGACGCGTGGTCCAGAGGGAGCTCAGCGCTCGCAGGCGCTGGAAGTACTCCCCCAGGGCGAGCAGCCCCCTGGCAGATTGCCGTATCGTCAGGTTGCGGGACATCTGCTGCAGCGTTTCCTCCCGTAGATGATCAGCCTGTTGAAAAACAAAAAAAACAATGAGCCATTAGCTATGAATTTGGAGGAGAAGAATTCATTGATAGCCACGAAACATTATGTCGCTAAAACATAATTTACCTGGTTGACGAAGGATACGAGCGCCTCGAGTTTCTCCATGGCCGATGACATTTGAGGAATGTAGCGCCCGTCGCCCAATTCGCCAGTCGCTATCGTGTCGGCCACGATTTGCTGCAGCTTGTCCATCCCTTGCGAGAGGGCGTCTTCCGCTTGCTGGCACGAGCGTTTCAGGTTACAAACATCCAGCAGTTGCTGCTCCGACAAGGGATCAATTTGCGGAACAAGAATCTGCTGTCACCCAATATAAGCAGGCATTAGTATTACACCCAATCTCAAATCTTTACAAGATTGTAAATAATTGAACTGTGATTTACTTTGAGGAGCTCGGATGGGCGGAACCCTCCAATCCAAAGGAAGAAGCGCTCGGCCGTCGTCTTCCACATCCCCGACATCAGATAGAATACATCGGCCTTGGCTGCAGCTGCTTTTATCCGGAAGAGCTCACTGTAGTGGCTCATGCTGCCATCTACCAAGACTTTGAGCTCCGCATCACCTATGTTGGCTTCTAGCGCAGCTCGCAGTATCGTTATTTCTCGGTTTTGTTCTTCCACCCATTGACCGTACTCCAGCTCAAACCCAGCAATGCCTGCAACCCCCATAAGGTCAAAAATGCGATCCCAAAAGCGAAAACATTAAACAAAGACCGGAGCTTGCCATATGTAAACGAACCGGAGTTGACTGCTCCGGAGAATCCCAAATGGGCAGCATCTAAACCACCGCCTAAATACATTCCCTGAAAAGGAGAATATGATTGTTTTAAATAATTCAGATAAATATATTTTGAACGCAAAAATATGCGTGCAGAATCTACCTGCTGTCTAGTTCGGTCGAGCTCTTGCTCTAACTGAATCAGCTTCAAACGGCTTGACTCCAACTGCTGGACATACGCCTGAAGAATAGAATGCAGTAACATGATTTCATCATGTAGGGATTCGAAAGGAAGCAAATATGAGAGCGTAAAATTTCATTCTGAATCGGAAAATTTTTAAAACGAAACAAATCACCTTCTTCCTCAGGCGACTTTTACGCGCGGCTTCCCTGTTTTGAGCCAGCCGCCTCTGTATCTATAAGAAACCAATTCTATAAAAATCTAGGCTCTTACAGTATCTGAGAACGCTTGTATTTCACAAGGCATAAACAACACAAATGCAAAGTCGCCAAAGTAAAGAAAAAGTCAATGCAGGGAATTTATCAGCTTTTCATTTTTCACAGGTCAGCTTCGTTGATGCATGAGTATCGAAGATTTTAGGACATGGGTATAATACCTTATCGTTCGGCTTAGACCCTTCTTCATCGTAGTTGTTGACGGGCCCAAGTGTGTCATGAGATGTGTCTTCTGACTAGAAACAGTTCACGAATCAGCTAAATATGAGATAACAGAAAGAAAGCCACAACTGACATAAAGAGAGACGGAGTACTCAAATGAACCCAACCTGGTTATCAAGCTTTGATTCCACTTCTAAAATCGTCGCCCCTGAAGTAAACTGGAAACCGTTGCCTTTGAATGTCTCTCCCCACATGCTGATCGGGTGGACAGGATCATACAGACCCATTCTCCTGGGCGGGACAAAATGGGTAGACGGAGAGTGCATGATGCTAAGATATACACCAGCTCTATCAGTTTACGATCAAATTCATGACAAACTGGATGCCAGGAGAAGGAGGAGAAACGGCGACTGCTGCATAGATACGAGCCCCAGTGGTCAGAATAGTCAAGACAACACAAGTGGCCGATATTGTTTACATGACAGGAATCACAAAAATGGAACAAATTATTCCCCACTCAACCACATAGCGATATAAGACACTTATTGATGTGCACGAAAGTTCCTCCTAAATAAAGGTCGAAACAGTGATCAGATAACACAACTTTCAGTCCAACCGATCTATCAAGCAGTAAGAGTGATTTCGCCAGACCCTACCACCCAATCTACAGCGAGAATTACATGCTCAAAGTCTGACCATTTAGGTGCCAAAACCCAATCCAGCTCATCCAAATACTACAACATAAAATTCCATCCAGCAAGCCTCCACGGATACCACAAAAATATTAACCAAAGATCAAATTCCACAATTTTATCATCCATTGTTGAACTCCAAAGCAAAATAGTTGCTACTGAAAAACTCATATATAAGTTTCATACATAGCCGAGCTAGTGTAACGGCTGACGAAGTGTAAGAGACGAATCATCAAAACATCTTATCTGCAACTTCAACCCAACTCAAGCTTTTAAGGTCAGAGCCACAATATAATCGAAATCTTACCCTTAGAAAACTGCCCGACAATAAAATCTCCCGCAAAAATTCAATTTATCAAGCTGGAAGCCGCAAACTTGAAATCATCTTCTTCATCATGGAACCCTAAAACTCAAAGCTTGGGCGATTTCAGAATCTGGGGTGACCAGATTGGAGCAGGAACAGACACTCATATAGCCGAATCCACAAACTGATAAAGTGGGTATCGGAATATCGACATTAAAATAATCGAATTCGTAGATTAGATTACTGTCCGATAAAAAAATGGCGTAGTCGTTTTCGACATTACTCGGACACCCACTAATCCAAATCGAAAACCCAATTGCTGGAAGCGAATTTGGATTCAGAAAGGTGAGAAATTTATGCAGAAAATGTTGGCCTAATGGGAGCTGCATTGGGTGGGAGTGGAAGAACAAATGGGTTAAGAGATTAATTAACTAATTATTTTAAGGAGAAAATTATGAAGAAAAAATATTCAATTATTGCACTGTGGATTGTGGTGCGATTAAAAAAATGTAAATTAATTTAGAATGTTGTTTTTTTAAAATATGATTGATTTTTTTAAATTTATCTAGTATAAGAATTAGAGATTAGATCTGGTAATTACTTTTTATTACATGGAGCATTTTGAATTTATAATTAGCAAGCTGGGGATTTGATTAGTGTGAATGGTGTGATTCTTGTTTTGGGGAATGTGAGGTGATTTGATCACCAACTTTGCATAAACAAAATGGATAAGACAGAGACAAAGCAAGAACAATGTTTGGCTAGATTAGAAATTTTTCTAAGTTTCTTGCAAGTTAAGGTAAAGCAATGTTCTTTCTCAATCAAAATCTCCAGCTATATAATTACTACAAATTCGATGTATTATAATTTTTTTTATATAGGAATGTATTTTCAACTCGAATTCTTCAAAATGATTTTATTGATCTAATTTTTTTATTTGATTCGATTATTCATATATCACACTATAAATGAATGTTTCATATACTTTAATGTTGATGTGCAATAATTTGTTGGGGAAGGATGAATAGGGGAGGGTTGGCAAAGGGAAGAAAATAGGGTTTCATTCAAGCTTATCTACTAGCCATGCTTTATCCAAACTCATTTAAATATTGATTAAGGGTTAGGACACTTACTTAATTATGTAGTGGGTCTGATAATTCTAAAATATGTGGGGAAAAAAAAGTCTTCTTTTCCGTTGTATTCTTGGAAGAGGACAATGGATATAGCTTGGCATGCATTTTGGAGAAAACTAATGATTTCCCAAAAGGATAAAAGATGGGATGTACAGTAGATTATAATATGATTAGAATGTGGAGATCATACCTAATAAAACCAACCTTTGTGTACATTGACCTTTCATTGGTAGACAAGGACACACCACCATTGATGAGAAGTCACCAATTTTGCTCCATCTTTTTCCTCCTTAGCAATGACCAAAAATACAACATTAAGGGTGCCTTAAAGATGTCATTCTAGTTCAAGATAGCAGTAGTTTCTATAATTTGAATCAGTATACTGACATTGATTTATAGATGAATTATCAGTTTAATATGTTAGTAAATATTCTTAATTTCAAAAAAAATCAAAGAAATCTTTCTCCTTAACTTCTGACTGGGTTTCCCTTGGTGAACTAGCATTAAGACCCCAAGAGAAGATCAAGACATGATCTCTCAAGAAAACAAAAAAAAAAAAAGTTGCACATTCTTAAACCAAGTATTAATTCTTTAGCAAGTTGGATTGAATCCAATGAGTTCACTTTACATGGTGCATCCCCACCTCCCTTATATTCCCTAATCTCTTACTAGTCCCCATTTTAGTCGAACTCTGGACCTCACAAAGAACATCTGCACAAGTGCATATATTTATTCAGACTTCTTGATGAGAACATACACACATGACACATGCATCTCTGAACATATCTCTCTACTGAATTAAGTCCTTTAGAGAGAGAAATCAAGATAATAAAGGTATATATGAAACTTGCTGGATCAGAGGTTGAACAGTGGATAAGTCTACTGATGATCAATGATTGGATGCATTACGCATATTGCTTACCCTAACCCTTACTTGGTGGCTCTTCTGGGTGTAAAGCTGTGAAGTCGATTAATGGTGGGGTTAGCTTCCCTGCCCTTATTATATTCTCCTCCAATCATATAATAGACGCATATTTGCATCTCATTATCGAATTCCATATACATTTTTTTCCAAGTTCTCTCTGTCTATTCACCAGCAAAAATAAAAGTACCATATCAACGCGTCAGGCGATCGCGCCAGCTAGGGTTTGCCACTAACAATGCCTCCCCAAATGGGATGAGATATTCATGGCTAAAAATATGTGCACAAAAATGCTGTAGGGTCATGACATTTTCTGATTTACATTCATCCAAAACCCTAAGTAGGCCACAAGCAGAAGTTTCTTATTCGTTTAACGAGTGACAGTTGATCATTTTCCTTTTACACATTTCCTGCTATGAAACCCTAGATAAGTGCGGTTAAAGTTCATGTCATTCTACCTGTAAAGTGCTGGTTCTGAGTCGTCTGCGCCTGCCAGACAGCATAAATGTGTTGGTCATATATAATTGTTACATCTGGTCATATAATTGTACGTCTATAGAAAAAAATAACTTAACTGTTAGCAATATTAATGTATATACAAAAAATGAATCATTAATAAAGTCTTTTCATTCTATACTTGCGTGAAGTTGTCGCGAGATTGTGTTTTCTACTCGCACTAGTAGCAGAATAAATTCGTCGACAACTTCTTGCAAAATCAAGCAAAATCATAAAAAGTATAGTTTGAGCTTTTTATATTTCTGTGTTATCTCTCTTCATGGAAGCCAATTTCTTCAATCTAAAT
>NQLW01000026.1:996384-1034117 GCA_002312845.1 Kalanchoe fedtschenkoi | reverse complement strand
CGTATTTCCTTTTACTGCAGGTAGGGATTTTATTGCCCCGTGCAAGTGCAAGGGAACGACTAAGTATGTTCATCGGGAGTGTCTGGATCATTGGAGGGCTGTGAAGGTAATGGCGATGTCCCTTAAGCCTTTTATGACGATGGCTGTATATACATGCTAGATGATACTTGCAGCCATCAGGGGTGTGACCTTGTGGTAAAGAGGGTGAGAGGGGTGATTCCTTGTATTCTCCACGATTGATACTTGCAGCCATCAGGGGTGTGACCTTGTGGTAAAGAGGGTGAGAGGGGTGATTCCTTGTATTCTCCACGATCAGAGTCCGAATTCTCTGGTGGTCGTCGGATGTGAGCGTTGTAATATTATATTAATAAAAAAATATTACTTACACGTTTTGGTACCGTTGACTTCCTCGAGTAATTACGCTAAATCTTTTTTATCAATCCTTGAAAAATAAATTTACCCTCTGTTTTTCTTATTCGATTAGCGTTCCCCGACACCCGTTTATGTTATATCCTATTTCCGGTACTGATTTAATTTTTTTATATTTGTGATGTGGCACAGGAAGGTTTCGCGTTTGCGCATTGCACCACATGCAAGGCCCCTTACCACTTGAGGGTTCATGGCCTGGCAGATAGGAAATGGCGGACGCTTAAATTCCGGTTCTTTGTTACCCGGGACATATTATTCATATTTCTAGCTGTGCAATTCGTAAGTAGTCCCTTTAAACGGATTTCTCGAATTCTCTTTGTCAGAGTACATAGTGACGCTGAGTGTCGTCACAGTTCAAAGCTGCTAACACTGATGTTTCCAGATCATTGCTGCATTGGCTTATCTAGTGTATTTCATTGATGCGTACAATCAGTCATGGCTACGACTGACGTGGAATTTCTCCAATGAGTACGGCTTCTACTACTTTTGCGGTAACAACGTCTACTCTTCGCTACACTTGCTTTGATGCCATGGTCGATATATATTGGTTAGCATATCGAATGTATATTCTTTGCTTGAAAATTAAAATTATTAATAGCGGACATCGTAATTTTTGTTCCATAAATGTTGATGATGCAGGTGCTTTACTGTTCTTTGCGCTGCTGGGATTATCCGGATGCTTTATAACATGTTATGATCGACGGGTGCGCAGCGATCTCGCTCAGCCTTGTCGAGAGCTGTGTCTTTGCTGCTGTCATCCCGGGTAATTATCCTCGTCGAGCAGTAATTCTGTTTTTTTTTTTGCAGCATTTTGTAATTGATTATTAGGGCTGCATCGGTGCAGAATGTGCGCAGACTGTCATCTGCCGGGCACTCTTTGTATATGGACTGACTGCACCACTTGCTTTGAAAGTTGTGCTGGTGCAGCAGGAGAGTGCGGCTGTTTAGGAGGCGCCGGCGAGGCAGGGCTGCCGATTTTGTTCATAATGGCGTTGGTCGTTCTTGGCCTCTTCACTGTCATAGGCATATTCTACAGCGTGTTGGTCGCCACGATGGTCGGTCAGAGGATTTGGCAGCGCCATTATCACATCCTCGCCAAAAGGATGCTGACCAAGGTAAGTTACCCGCCTCTCTTCTTTTATGTACAAACTCATTTCTTGGGACCATTTTGAGCTCCCAGATAATGAGGCTATTTTTACATATTTTAGCATTTAAGTTTGATTTTAAAGCTCAGTTTTTTTTTAAAAAAAAATTCCTTCCCCGTAGGAATATGTCGTGGAGGATGTTGATGGTGAGATGACTGGATCCGATTGGACGCCCCCGCCTCTCCAGCCCGAGCACATCCAGCAGCTGAAATCACTCGGCTTACTCTGAACCCGAGAAGAGTTTTTCATTCCCCGGACACCCCCTCGAAATTTCCCTCTCCCTGAACGGAATTTCTTCAAGCCAACTGAAGCTGAATTATTACGCGACATCTCCCCAAAATCAATTCCACTAGGTCAAATGAGTTGAAGCTCACACATTGTGGATCTATAAGTGTTGTACTTATGTTAGGATGTCAGTCACACTTTTGAGCAACAGTATTGTTGGTGTTGAAGATAATAGTCGCTCTGTTGCTAACAATTCCTGCCTTTGTTATTATCAATCCCCAGACATATATGGAGACCCAATACAAACTATACACGATAGATCGTCTAAACATGTAAGTCTGGCCCTCACCGGGTCTTCGGGCCTCCAAGTTCTACGACCGGTGCAACCTTAGTCTTGCCGGTGTTCCATATCCGGGCCTTCCTTTCCGGCCCCGGCCTCTCACACTCCCCATTCTCACCCACTCCACGTAGATTCATCCTCTCCTTCACCTCCCTCTGCTGCACATGGATCTTAGCCGCCAAGAAACCGACCGACGACATGACAAAAGGATCCAATCTAATGCGAGACTCAGCTCAAGATAGTTGTGTGCTTCACTAACTCTCAGACTTCTGATGATGTGCTCCAAATGGGTATTTGGCTCAGTGGATTTATAGTATGAGAGGAGGTGAGAGGAGACGTGTGTGTATTATTGGAGGTGGAGCTACCTGCTTTAGTTTTCTATGGGCATGTGATGAGGTGGGGCTGCTGGCTACTTGGTGCTGCTCAACTGTGCTCTATATTTATCTTCATTTTTAGCTTGTGATGAGTTTAAGACACTTCGTTTTCAGCTGCTTTAGATCCACATCAAGCCATCAGCCAAAAAATCTTGAGAAATTTTTGGATGGATAAGTGGACTATGGACAATGTTAATGAGAAATGAGAGGTTATCATGTGTCATTTTGAAAAGTAAAAACAAATACGTATTGATTTATCATTAATTTTAAAATATTTTTAATTTTTCAGATCAAAATAATAGAGAAAGACTTCACATTGGTGAATACAAATAAGTTGCTTTATCATTATTTTTTTGGAGTATATCCATCTTTGGAATCCAAGGTATGGAAATATATTTTTAATTTGGAGGGTTGTGGGTCACTTTTTGATTTTTGTATATAAAGTGGGTCTAAGTGCAATAATGTCTGGAATGGTGGGACACATTAATGGTTAAATATTTGAGTCATCCAAACCATAGTTATTAAAAACCGGAGATCAAACCGGTTTTGTCTCTGATTTTTATTCACCAGTTAAATCATTCATTTCGATCAATTTGACTCCAAATTCAATTAGATCAATTTTATTACATTACATTATTATTTTTGAGTGAATAGTTCTAAACAAGTACAAGTATAGCCAAGCCGTCGGAGAGTGGCCATGAAGTGTAGGGGTGATGAGTTCGAAATCCGATAGTTTTATTCTACCGGTTTTGTTCTAAATCGATCAGTTTGGTCCGGTTCAATTTGATTTGATGTGTAATTCGATGTAATATCTAAATTAGACTAAAACACGCCCGGTAATAGATTTAAACCGAACCGATCAATTCGGTCCGATTTGATTTAATCTTATGAGTAATTCAATATAATATCTAAATCAGACCATAATTAGTGGTAACCGATTGAAACCGAACAGATCAGTTCGGCCCAGTTTAATTTGATTTGCTGTGTAATTCGATACAAGATTTAAAATAGATCAGAATTAGTCTGATAATCGAGTGAACTGACTTATACGATCCGGTTCAGATAACTACGATCCAAACTACTATAACGAGTGGATCCACATGTGCAAGTATGATAGAAAGTCTTAATCTCAGACACGGTAACGTGTCATGTTCCCGTACGAGCATAGAGGTGATAATCTATAGTTTATTGAGTGATAGAATGTCTTAATCCAAGACATGTCGATGTGTCATGTTCCCTTTTAGAGCATAAAGTCAGTAAAGCGTAGTTGATACACTGATATTGGGATCTTATGGCCATTTTTGAATCAAGCCAAAAGCAAGAAGCTCTAAAGTTAAGTGTGAATTCGGCAGCATTCAAATCAACAGAATTTTTTTGGTAGCTACATCTTTCATAGAATCATAATGTTCACCAAATCGATCACTGATGGATTGGACATCAAGAAATGAAGATATCGGCACGACTCTAACCTGTCTCCACCGATGACCTGACTGTCAAATTTTTCGAATGTTTTACAAACATTAATGTTAAATTGGTAAAGTCAAGATTCGAGGTCAATCTTGTTAACTGCTTTTCTTATATATCGATATATTTGATCAAGCATGTGTAATATACATGAGCATTATAAATGTATTTATAATTTGAATTTGATGTGGGTCAATCAGATTGCCTACCCTTTAAGCAAAATAAAGAACCAGAAACTGAGACTTAAATGGCGGGCCAGACGATTTATGATGTTGAGATTTAGCAATTAATGTGACAAAAACATTTCAACGAAAATTTATGGCTGTTGATGGTTTATATATGTATTTAGTTGTTTATTGATGCAACTATGCATGTAATTGAGTTGCAAATAGTAAGGGGAAATTATTTGGAACATTATATGAAAAATTAGATGAAAATTTTTAACAAAATAAATAGAATTTTACTATTTTCTTATGAATTTTACACTCATAACCAAATAAAAAAAATATAATAGATTGAATGAGAAATTCATTTCCATCAAATTTTTTCTAAACCAAATACGCTCTTAAATATCCGGAAAAAAATCATGGATCTTGGCACACTTACTACTTTGCAAATGGTTTCTAAAGTATTGGCAACAAAAATTGTGCGATTTGCTCCTTCGTGCGGACAATCACATCAATATTCAAAGCCTCAATTTTTGAATGCTTACAACTTTGACGATGTGGGCATCGAGGTGAGCGAGAGTTTTCGTGCTCTAACCGGTCATTGACCGCTTTGGATACCGTGTCGTTAGGATGGCCGGAGCTATTGTATATCTCCAACTCGTTAGTATAAGTTGGGCTCTTCCTTGGACTTGGATTCTTAACATTTGACATCTTTCAGTGTGAGTCAATATAGAGAGCATGAAAAAGTAAGACTATCTAGATAAAATACTGAAATGAAACCATCTTACGTGGGTAGCTGTGTGCACCATTCGGAATAGCCGATTTGAGAAATGACTACCTAGTTAGAATGATAAATTAAAATAAGCACAGAATAGACTGTCGTATACGCCACTCATAATGAGCGATTTGGTTTATGACTATCGATCTAACTAGAGTGGTAGAGCGAAAACTACATAGAAATATAGAATAGACCGATGAAAACATTAGTTTTCAAATGGAAGGTAATATTACAATCTCAACATTAGTTGCACAAAAATAAAATATGCAAAGTTCAATGAGTCCTTCCATCAAAGAAACTTAAATGCCTAACAACTCACCAAATATTTAGAGAACCAAATTAAAATATGAAGCTGATGTTGATCGATCTAAATGCTAGCTCTTACTACTTGTAGCACATCACTATTGAATCCCTGACGAATTTCATTTCTGCTCAAGGACAACCAGCCTAACATTGGTAGGTGATCGATCTGCAGGCCATACAAATATCTCACTTTTCGACATACGTACAAAATGTGGAGCATCTTCTTCAAAGACGCCTAATGATTGATTTCACACATCAACTGTACAAAATTCAACATTTTATTATTTTTTTTTATTTTCAAACTTTTTTTATATGTATTGTGGCACACATCCGATGTCCGGCGAATTTTGAAATAGTTCATATTTGGATTGTAATTTATTATGAAGGACTTGACTTGTAAATCATGATTTTATAATTCAATATAAATTATATTGTCTTCTCATTATTCTTTATGACACGCGTCCTATTTGTAGGTGTGCCCTCCGCGTCTCTTCCTCTTCTCTAAAGTCCAAGCTACGTGTTCCTCTGGACTTTGATTTACAAGTTTGTCTCAGCACGTCTTACATACTAATCTCAGAAAGAACAACCATCGAATCTGATATTTTATTAAATTATAGAATTGTTTATATTGGGATTGTATCTGTACCATGCGTGACTTAAAAGTTTAAATTTCTAAATCTTAATCTTACAATCCCACATAAATCGCATCTTCTTTTTTTACTTGGTGATCCGAGACATTTATCAAATGATTATGTATACTCAACACACGGGACAAAATCCACCATTGCAATTCAGTGTACGCAAAAGAAGAAACAAAAGCAGAATAATAAACAAAGTAGGAAAAGGCTAATGTTTGTGTTTCAATAATGTCACAAAAAAACACATCATTATTGCCAGTAGATTATGATTAAAGTCGCTGCTTAGTTTAATCGAGTCGGCTAAAGCACCCACACTAAACTAAAGCTAATCTACCCTTGATTGAAAATCATGCTATTGTCTTAAGCACAGTTTTCTTCTTGTCATGTGGTTTTAGGGTTAAGTAGAGAGAGAGAGAAATAACATTAGTATAATTAATACTGACGAGCTTAGGAGATGATTAACTTTAGTTTACATAATTAATATGATATTATTATTCAAGATCTAGAATGGCATATCACATACTCAACTGAGAGAAAAAGGGTCCCAAATTAACAAGGAGAGCCTAGATCATTGAATTTCCTGGTCTTACACTTTTTAAAATAAAAATAACTTTTTTTTGTTAGGGTCCTAGATCATTGAATTACATGGTCTTATCGTTTTTTATAATGAAAATAACGTTTTATACCTTGTCAAAGTATATAAAATACATATTATAACGATTAAAATAATACCGTTTTAGATAATTTTTTAGAATTATATGAGTTTTATAATATTTAGTATTTTGGAGTTTTTAAGTTCTTTGAGTTTCAAATTTTCATATTTGCACTATTTTTAGGATGTTTCAGAACTTCTAAAAAAATAACAATCGTTTCATATTCTTTTAACCCTAAATCTTAAAACAATAAAAAACACTTAAAGAAAACAAAACATAAAATACTAAAATCTCAAAAACCCAAACACAATTCAAAATAACATAATTTTAACTGTTATAATATGAACCTCGAACTAGGGCTCACCTCCAGTCTCATACCCCTCCACGCCTTGTCTGGACTTGCACAAATCGGGCAATTAATGTGGGGTTGCGAATGAACATATTATTATTATTATTGAGGAAAACGACGGCGTTAAAGGCATACCGAAGCCTTGAGACAAGGCTGGAATTGATTGCATTTTTCATTGAATTTTGTTGCGGCGAATTATTTACACATTATTTTATGTTACTTTATCCGAGCAATTAAGTTATTAAATGTATTTTCTTATCCTGATATATTGTGATTATTCATTAATGGTTGAGCTCATCTTACGTTAGGTGGAGTGGAGTTCATTTCATAGTATATTTCAACAGACATTTTACTTGTGAGCAGTCAAGATTTCAGAAAAAATATTGTACAAATTATTTATCAAATAATTATATTGAGGGGTCTATATATTATATACTTTCAAATTTATTTCGAAGGTTTTCTTTTGATTTGCAAGGGTTTACAAAGAAAGACCTCTTTTTGAGCTCCATAATCGAAAATTAGTAATGGAGCTTGAAATACAAGTTAATGGCTTCAATATATATCGTTTATGAATTATGAGGGGTCAAATTACACTTTTAAATTTCAGATGTGTCACATGGATATTGCTTTAACTTTTAAAACTAAATTGATAAATTGGAGCTCCTTCATTGTTTGCAAGCTAGTTTTCGCACCCATTAATTAATATTCGCAACGTGTACTTTCAACAAGAATCAAATTTGTTAAGGTTAGTGTGCATAACTAGGCCATCTTCAAGCACTTGACCATTGTAATTAATGAATAGTTGAAACTTACGTACATTAATTGAACTAACAAGTCAACTATCTATGACATTATAAGCGACTTGGAACAAATGAATTTTTAACTACATAAAGCAAGGTTTTTTATTTTTATTTTACAAACGAATATACTTATTAAAAAATTTGTCTTCAGAATTATCATGAAACACTCTTCATTCATAGTGACTGGATACATGATAGGGCAAGAAATAACCACAATTTTGCCAGCAAAATGACTCACATTTTATAGTCAGGTGTTAAATATTTGAATTATTGATTTATTAAAATACAGTTGTATGTTGAAAATCATCCACACAAATATAAATTTAGATTTTCGAATTATGCGGCATAAGCACGGATCCGGAAAGTCACAAAATTAATTTCATGGCTTTTGCGGTAATCCGAGTTACCCGATACGGATTTGGATAAGGAATACCTATTTCATAATTTGATCGTTCTGAATCCAGATCCGAGATATAGATATGGATCCGAATACGAAAAGAAAATAAAAGTAATACCATATTATCTTGTCTAGTTGTCTCGTTTATTCATCATGACAGCTTACGTGTCTCTAACGGTATCCATACACTCTTATAAGACACCGCATATGACTGAAGTACTAGATCCCTTCGGATAAAACCCGATTCTCTTTTCATTAGTGTTTCCATTTCGACTAACAAAAATTGTGTCATCGTCGGAAACAGAATCTCTAAGATTCTATTCATAGTAAGATCTATGCTTCTGGGCTTCGCCCCGTGGGCCAAATTCATTAGCTTGATTACCGGATCTGTGCTCGTGGACCAGACCCATTGTGAATTATACATGGGCCGTACACATAAATTTAACCTATTTGGTTTATCCAATTCAGACGCGGGTTGAACCGGATCGAATATTATTCAATTTTTACTCAACTTAATATCCAACACTCAATTGTGTGCGACTCTTTAGGTTTATCTTATTCAGTCATGAGCTAGAACTCATTAATCATTAGTGGTCTCCAGTAAAACATTATGATTTCTAATTAATAATAAATTAGTTCGAAACAATCAAACCTTAATCAATTCAATTCAATTTACCTAATTTAATTGGACAAACGAACATTAACAATTTAATATATTTCCCAAATTCAAATGACCTAATTTTTGAGTAAACATGTAATCACTTTGATTTTTGTGGATCCGAACCTCAAAAAATCGACAATCAAATCTGTCCTTCCACCAATCGTCTTAAAAGCATATTTGTTTGTTTGTTTTTATTTCTTTATCCTACATTCTAGATTATTTTTCATTCTATCATATTTTTAAAAATCAAAGATTAGAAGTCTGTTAATAATAAAGATTTTTTTAAGTAAACCTCTATTAATAATGATTTTATATATATTCTCAATACATTCAAAAGATAATAAAATATATAATAAATTAAAAATGAAAATACAAACCAACACCTATGAATATCATTTTGGAGAGAAAGAGAATGAGATGAGAGGAAAAAAAAATTCACCGAATTATTTAAGAAGTGACTCAAGCGGAGTTATAAGGATTTGGATGAGTGAAAATTTTCATTTTCTTTTCACCCGATTTGAGAGGATTGAGATGAAAAGGAAAGATTGAGGGTATAAAGACAATTCTACTTTTCATGTTTTATATTCTTTTTCATATTTGATTTTTATCTACATGATTATCTTATTTAAGTAATTTTTGCTATTTTTTTACGAAATCCCTCTTAAACACATATTTTTGTTTACATTTTTAAATTATTTCTTTGCTTTTCCTTTTTTTTTCTCTAGTGGTCTAGAATATTATCTAAAAAATACAAAAAATAAATAAATAATAATTTTCAGAGAAAAATTCATTCTATATGACTTTCAATCCTTCACTCTCTCCCACCACTTAGCACTTTGAACTTTGATTACACACATTCATTCCATCTCCAATCCTTAGTCCTTACACCTTATCACCACCCCCTCTCCCAAAAATATCCTCACTTTCATAAAATATCCAATATAAAATTCTCCATAAAAATCCCCCAAAAAGTTGCCCCATCTCCCCCACACTCTACCTCCCTCTCTCCCCTCCCTCATTCTCTCTCTCTCTCAAATGGCTGCAGTCACTCAGATCCTTTCCCACCTCTACACCATCTCCACCGTCTTCCTCACCCTCCTCCTCCTCGAGCTCCTCATCTCCTTCCGCACTCTCTTCAAATTCCTCTCCTCCACCACCCCCTCCTCCTCCTCCACTGCCCTCCTCCCTCCCGCCTCCTCCGCCGCTTTCTTCAACCTCATCGAGTCCAAAGTCCCCTCCACCCTCTACAAGCTCCGCCCTCTCGCCCCAGATTCATCCGAATCCTCGTGCTCCGTCTGCCTGTCCAAGTTCGAGGAAGGCGACCAGATCAGGAGGCTGAAATGCAAGCACACGTTCCACAAGGATTGCCTCGACCGCTGGCTGGAGCAGGAGTTCGCCACGTGCCCGCTCTGCCGCCGCGAGGTGCTGCCGCGGGAGGCAGCGGGGAGGTTGAGGGTCAGGCGGGAGGCCACGCAGGAGTACGATGGGAGTGACGAGGAGCTGATCTTCCTGCTGTCTGCTTTGCAGGGCAACAACTTGCACAGGCTTTTGTAAAATCCGAGGTTTGGGTTGGATGGAAATGGAAAGATCTCATCTTTCTGTTGTGTTGTACATATTGAGAGTTTTATATTAAAATCATACTTTTGATCTTTTTGGGTATCTGCTGGGATTTGAAGTTGTATGTTTGATCCTTTTTAATCAGTCTAGCTTTTGGATTGGAGTTGGGATAAGGCTTGGTCGGCCAAGGTGTGTGCTTTTGCAGGAATGAAGCAGTCCCTGTTCAATTGACCCATCAAAGATTGCATCTTGCCATCTTAGTGTTGTTTTACATTTTAGGCTTCTCCAGATGAATTTCGGCTGACCCAGTTCAGTCAAGCCATCAAAGATTGCACCTTGGTGAAATTTCAGGCGTCCCCAGTTGAGTTCTGGATGACGTAGCTTCAATTATCTTCGTGAGATTTTTGGGTTGTGGATTGTGCTGTAAATTGGCCAGTCATTGTTAGTATCTTGATAAGGTGTGGTGGGGAGAGATTGGGTTAGGTGAAGTGTTAAGTAGTTGTGGAGTTTGTATCCAGAGGAAATTATAGACACTCTTGTTTATCAGGTTTGAAATGAGTCTGAATTTTGAGTTATGTGGTGTAGATGTTGAATTATCAGGCCGCTGATAGATGGAGGTTTTGTTGAAAATGGCTGGAATTGTTGAAAGATTTTGAGGTTTTCTGTCACATAAAGATACTAAGTTTTGATTGGAATCGTACATGAGATGAAATCAGGAGGGAGGGATACATACATCTACAAATTGACATGAGTCAAGGCTATAAGGGAGGTATGATTACTTCTAATTTCAAGCAGAGAAGAAGCCATTGGAGGCAGCCAGGCTGAAATCACTTCTGGGTTCCAAAACCCAGTTCATACCCTCAACCTTGTCCTCTCCAATTTTCTCCTCAACCCTTTTCATGATTGACACCCTTGAGGCAAAGCTCAGCTTCTCCTCCTCATCATCATCTCCAAGCCTCCTCCTTGAGTGCTTGATCCTCCTCTCATGCTCTTCTGCAACCAGCATTGCAATGTCTGCCATTTTGAAGCTTGACGGTTTGGATTGGGGCAAGAAAGAAGATTTGGAAGATTTTGTGTTGTGCAAAAGATTGGGTCTTTCTTGATGTGGGTATATGAGAGAGCTTGGTTTGCGGTGGGTGGACCAGGTACCTGGGAGCGTGCTATTTATAAGGAAAGCCATGAGATGAGCAGGATCATTGTGGATGGATAAGGATGAGAAGCTTCAAAACAAGCCATTTTTTAATGCTTCGTCAAACCATTTTTATATTCATGTTCTATGTGTGTTACGCAAGTTACAACTAGTCCAGTTGCCATATGCTTATGTTAGTGTGTTGGGCAAGTAGGTGTGCATATCATATGCTTTGATGGCTTCATAGGATGTTTGTATGCTATGGGCTTCGGTTGTAACTTTGCAAAATCTTCAAGTTCAAAGTCAATCACAAGGTATAAGGTACTAAGAACATACAAAGATGAGCACAGCAATCTGACCAAGTACATTAGTAAAAAGACTACATATTTCACCATCCAATGTGCTAAGAGAAACTATCAACTTGCAATAAGACTTGACTAGACTGCTTTGCCTCCCTCCATTGGCTATCTAGCCATCGACAACGCGGGTCTCGCTCATGACTGGCATACCTCACATCTATCGCTGAACCTACAATCTAGAAAAACACTTGAGTCGAAGATGACCCTGAACAAGATCAAACCCAAGACATGGAGCTCCGAAGATGGTTATCAGATGAAGTGTACCTAGGCTTTCATGTTTTTTCCGCGAGCTGCAATCTTCTCTGCAACTTGGTCTTCCGATAGAGGTAGGTAGTAAATTCTTGGAAAGGTAGTTGTCTTACGGAAAAGGTCATCCAGTGTGACAATTGGAGGGTCCAGCTTTTCTGGAAGCGGGGGAGGTGGAGAAAGTGCCCTGGCAGAAGATGAAACTAAGAGCTGTGGAGGTGGAAGGAAGGAAGTTGGAGGTGCGGGCTGCTGCTGAATTTGCACCTGCCGTGGGGAAGGCTGGGGCTGCTTTTTAGGTGCAGCAGTTTGAGGAGGAGGAGCCACGACAGGAGCAGCGGGGGCTGGGGCAGGAGCCTCTAGTCGATTCTTGACTTCCTGAGGATCAACAAAGTCAGCAACAAGCAAGCGACCGCCATTTGTAGGCCACTGCAGGTTGTAAACAGCATTCCGAGTCTCTGTAGCTTCTTCCACTGATGAATACTGCATCAAAAGAAATCCCATTTTTTATGAATCTGTACCGGAGGTGGTGTCCAGCACCATAACAGCGAACTGACAGGAACAAAAGCTTACAGTGACATAGCAGTGGGTCTTGATGTGATCCATCCAGAAGCTGGTGACCTTACCATTTTTGCCAAGCAGCTCTTGTACAGCTTTCAGTGTAAAAGGCCTCAAAAATCGATCAATCTTCAATGAGTTAGTGGGAGGTGTGGCAGATGGTGGAACTGCAAGAATGAGCATAACTACAAAAACAATAAGTACAATGATTCAATGAAGATAGAAGTTCTTTTGAAAGTGCATTAGAAGTGCAACTCACCCACACGTTCGTTGGGTGTATCGTCAATGTTGGTAGAGTCTGATCTCAGGAAAATGCGTTTTCCAGCTGCTGGAGAAATATTGTCTTTGGGTGTTGTCAAAATAGCTGCGGCAGTGACTTCCGGCTCAGTAACTGTAACTTTCGCAGAATCAGTGTTCCACCTACGTTGCCTTTTCACAGGCTCATTGGCTCCAGTTTTTTGTTGATCTGTCATGGACAGTTCAAGAAATGAAGTAGCCATAAAACTCAATGTAATCATTCAACAGAAAACTAGTAATATTCAAGGCTGTTACTGCAACATCTTCAAAACTATAAGTTACTAGATTCAGGGGATACCTGGAACCTTTCTTTTCTCAGCTGCAACAACACCCTTATCATTAACATGAATATCCGCTTTCCCCTCATTCACAACATCAACAACGATTTCATCCTTCAGCTCAATCTTAGCTCGCTCATTCTTGTCTACATAAACATTGGATATATTTTCCGTATCCATTTGTTTATTATCCCCAGAACTTCTATCTAAATTTAACTTTGCTGGGTATTCCACATCTGCACTACTTTTGTCAACACCCGAAGCACTTCCATCTCTCCCATCAGCAAATACCTTCTTCTCATGTGGATCTTCAACATCCATAGGATGTGATCCACCAGCATCTGGAGCAACATTCATCGGTGATGGTTTCACCTTCTCCAGTTTAACATTTAGTTCTAATTTATTATTATCAGCAATTATATTATCCTTTAGTTCATTCTTTTCAATAATTGACATAGAATCAGAAGAAATTGAATCAGATTTTATTTCTAACACTAAAGCATGGCTGACCTCAGATACCTGTTTGGTTGGGATAGGAGCATTGTCCATGTCATCCTCCTGTCCAGAAGATGGAAATTGTTCCCCTGTCTCAAAAAATTTTACGGTATCTGCATCCTGACCCTCAGAACCCATGACCTGAGCACTGAAACCGTCATTATCAACTTTTGTAGGTTTTTCATTATCCCATTGAAGCTTCAAACTCTCGCTCTCGAGTTGGGACTCTGATTTCTCAGTTACTGGGTCCTCTACACCAATTTCAGACTTTGAACCCTCATTCTCAAGCTGGGGCTTTGGCTTATCATTCTCTGTTTCAGATTTAACAGGCTCATACACACTGCCTCGAATGCTCAATGGTGTTTCAATCACGACAGTCTCAGTAATGGTTTCCACAGTAGTTTTGCGAACAACAATGACTTCTTCTCCCCCTGCCACCTTGCCACTAGCAACATCACTTGTTTCAACATTGTGTTCGTCTGTAGCTGGCTGGCAGTCAACAGCATCACCTTTCACCCAATCCTCCTCAGTTTTCACAGCCTTGCGATCATCAACCTTTTGAGGAGTTTCAAAATCCTCAGTACTTTGACCCAAATCATCTCTCAACATCACTTGCACTGCTTCATCTAACCTCTTAACCAAATCAGCTTTCAGCCCGGCTGTACTCAATTTACGCTTCTTAAGCTCTTCTTTCAACTCAGTAACCTTCCACTGATCAATTGGCTTGTCCTTCAGAACCTGGTACGGGGAGGATGGTGTTTTCTTAGGTGTGGCTGACATTGTTCTTCACGTTGCAAACCGTCAAACACTTACTCAACACAGAACCTGAGACACCAAATATATTAGACGCACTAACACTAAAAATCAAAATCTGGAAACAAGTGCCTCATTGACCAATCCAACAATAACAGCCACAAAAAGCTCAACGAATTTCAAACCGAGCAAGAACAGAGCCCAAACTGCACTCCAACTGAGACCCAAAAACAGCAATGAAGTTCCAAATAAACCAATCTCAACGCAAGCAAGGGTCTAAATCTTAAACTAGTGCCTCATTGACCAATCCAACAATAACAGCCACAAAAAGCTCTACGAATTTCAAACCGAGCAAGAACAGAGCCCAAACTGCACTCCAACTGAGACCCAAAAACAGCAATGAAGTTCCAAATAAACCAATCTCAACGAAAGCAAGGGTCTAAATCTTAAACTAGCACTCACGAAAGCCATGAACAAGATTACCTAGATTCAGAAACCAAACCGAAAAAATACATCAACACAACATACTCGAACACTCCATTAAATAGAAAATCAATCAAAGCATACTCAATTGCCACAAAAATCCACCTACATAAAGAACCCTAGTTCCACATTACTCTAAGCAAACTAATCTCAGTCCAAGCACGTGTTTCAACCTAAAATCAACTCTTAAACTAAAAATCCATAAACAGAAACATCACAATCATGAAACCAAATTGACGACAGAGACCAGTATAAAAAATTCAAAATACTCCAAAAAAATTCAAATTAAGATGGAAACTCACCGCAAATGATAGAGCTCAAGCCACTCCTCGGGGCCACCGAAATCAACCTATACAACGCTATTTCCACTACAGTTTTCCCACCACGGTCCAGTACTGTACGACCCGGTATCCAAAACTGTTTACAACCTCAACGCTTCGAACCGACACATCAACGACGCAGCAGCAGCAGCAGCAGCTCCGTCCGCGGCCTGAAAACAAAATGAACACAAAACGATAGCGACGGGAAATGACGAGCGATTTAAATTTAACTGGCGGCACGAGCGGCGAAATCGGAGCTGATTTCGAAAATGTGAGTCCCGGCCGAGGTTGGAGACAAAATTGGGATCTCTAGGGCTTCGGTGAGTTTCGGGTTATCGAATGTGGTGACGGTGAGGAAGAGACGGTGAGTTCAGTTGAGAAGGAGATATATTTCAGGCATAAAACATAAAAGGCCATGAACTATGGTCACATAAAAAAAATATTTTTTCATAATTGAAGAACGTAATTTTTGCACACAAATTTAATTATTATAATAATATTAAATTTAGAATGTAATGGTAAATTTTAATTTAAAAAATCAGTCCAATTTATTTTTTATTGTACCTTTACCCCTTTTAGATTTTTTCCCTATATTTTATGCCTGAATTGCCCTTGTGAGATTACTGAAATAATATATTTTTTTCTATTTGCATAAATTATTTTTTTTAAAAAAAGGTTAAAATAATTTAAATTATTATTTGTGTCTTAATCACGATCCGAAGTACCGATGCTGTAAACTAAGTTGAACTAAAAATATTCAGACTATTTAGTTTGTTGATTGATAAATAAAATTGAGGGGAATAAATTTGCTGAGTATTATGTTTGATTTAATATGAAAATAAATTTTTTACTTATAAGAAAAAAATATTATTATTATTTAATTTGATGCAAAATGAAATATTTTTGGTTCACGTCTAATTCTTATAATAATATTAGTTTAAAAATTTATTTGTCAATTTATTTTACAAAATCAGTCTAAATTTTTTTTATCTCTCTTTTCGACAATTCTGATAGGTTGGATCATAATTTATAAAAGGTTAATAGTTCAAAAATTTTTAAAGTTTATTTCCTTATTTTTAAATAACAAGAAATACATTTTTTCTCAATAAATTTTTAGTATTTTATCCCATCAGTACCAATGGCTCATATTGGTGGACCAAATCCAGTCCTACGCAACATTTGATGCGGGTATGAAACGGCGCCTTATTGATGATTTTATTAATATTTTTATAAGGTCATCTTCATTAAAGCTTTGTTACGAGCTTCTCGTCAAAAGACGAAGCGCTCTATTTCAATGTGGGTTGAAGTTTATCTGATTCTGAAAGTGGAGCGCTTCGATTGCACGAAGTGTTTTACGAATTGAGCATATACGACGTTTTTAAGTTAAAAACGCCGTATAAAGTATATACGACGTTTTTAAGTTAAAAACGTTGTGTAAAGATATATCATATACGACGCTTTAAAATTAAAAACGCCGAATATGATATGTAATCAAATATTGATATTCACAATTTCACATTAATTATGTAATTTTACAATAATATATTATTTTAAATTTTAGTGTGATTATAAATTTTTTAATTAAATTGTAAATAAAAAATATTAAGTAAACAATAAATTTTAATTATATGACGACCTTGATTTAAAATAAGTTGTATTTTTCATAGAATTTATAATTAAAATAATAAAGAATAGAGAATGTATAATATGATATTCGGGTCCACGTAGAGATTTTAAAAGTTTGTTTCAATGTGGAAGAAAGATATGTGAAAAGAAAGTTTATGACAAAACTGGGTTGACATGACACAAAAATATTTTTAAATTTATTTTGTTGTGGATGCCCTAAATTGTAAATTGTAATTGTAATTGTAAATTGTAAATTACGTAAAAATTAATCTTTGTGTAAGATGTTATATTTATTAATGTAATCCAACATATTTTAATAATATTCGCCTCTCACTCTTTCTCGATATAACTTAGTTTGTTAATATGTATAAATTGCATGTGTCAATACTATTTTATTTTATGCATCAACCACACCTCAGAGCATGATATTTCACTTCTTAGCTTTTTAGAATTAGATACGAATTCATGTATCAATGTTCCATCTAACACATCAATCACACCCTACAACATAATATCAAAAGCATAGCCCAACAAGAGAGGCGGATCTATAGAGGGGCAGTGAGGATAGCCGCCCCCGTGAATCACATCTAAATTATCTCTATCTATGGTGTAAATAAAATTATATGCAGAAAAAAATTAAATGCATAATTTCAATGTAAATTTTAATTTTGCACCTCTGAATTTAACCCAAAATATCATTTAACTGAAGTTAAAACTGATAATTTTAAGAAGAGACTACAGTTGATAAATCTTGAAGAGCAAACTTATAATTTCATTACGTAGTAATAGGTTTCATATACCCATTGAGATGAGGAATATAATAATATCTACCGAGTATTAGTCAGAACGAACTAAGAAACATATTTGAAAAGAACAAAATATCAAACGTATTGGAAAAAGCAATCAATAGAGAATCGGAGGTGTGGGTACGATGAAAATCAAGCGATTCTTAACTGAGATTAAAAAATAAATAAAATTATGAAACTGAATTTGTTACAATGAAAAACTTTAGTCCCCAATTGTGATTTTCGTTTATAATAGCAAAGTACTTAAATTTGTTTTCAACAAATAAAATAAAATGCAAATTAAATTAATCCATAAGGTAAAATGCAAACTAAATACCACAAATTTAAAAGATCATTTTGTCACCTCAGAAAATTTTAAACTGATTAATATGTAAAAATCAATTGATAACATTTTTTTGAAAATGAGTTTTAATATATTATTATAATCATTCTAAAATGAATTCGATGCATATAATCATTTATTTCTACGTTTGTGCATGTACGTATTCTTTCAACATTTTTTGAACTTTGGAATGGGAAATTAATAAATTCAAATTGTTGATTATCATCAAGTCATTCTTTTGAATGTTTCGGGATAATGACTAGTGAATGGTTTTTACATTTTATTAAGTCATTGTATGCGTGTAATATATTCCACGTGTTTCATTTTTCGATAAAAATCAAATCTAAATTAAATAAATCCATTGTACATATCATTGTCCTTAGAATCTACCAACTGATAAATGTGCTTATTTTCCAATAGGTGCAGAATTAAGTAATGAGATAAATACAAGAACAGTTTTTAACTGGTTGTATCACAAGGAAGAAATGTTACCTTTCAAAATCTGTATCAATTATACATTTTCAATAAGTGATATTATTTATATGAATATTAATAATACACATATAAATAATACGGTGTATCAAATATGAACCGATTTAATTCACGTTCAAAAAATCTAAAGGCAATTTACTTACACAAAAGTGAGGGATTTAATTTTGAGAGATGCATGGAGAAGTAATCGGACTTTCACTCAATCCATTCATTCCTCAGAACTTGGACCTCTTCATCCCCTCTCCTCTGTTCTAACCATCGCCCACACCATTCCCTCCAATCGTCATTCCAAATGATTTTAAATGACCAAAATGCCCTTGTAGACTCCGCTATCGGCTAGTCGATTGGTAGACAACGGTGCGGATGCACTGTTAGATTTAGTTAAATTTTGTAAGTTACATGCATTGCAATCAAATATGAATGATATAATGAGGTCATCTGACGTCAGTAATTTTAAAATTGAAACTGTACAATATATATATATATTCCTGCTTTCGGTGAACTTTAGCCCAAAGTTCAAGCCATAAGAATGGTATGATTTCATCGACATATCAAAATATGACGAAGCTACCCCTCACGAGCAAGGAGAAATGAAGAGTGGCCAAACCAAAAACTGATCTCTTCTTCCTCCTCATGCACCTATCCCATTTTCTAGCATCTCCCAGCATCCTCTACATACAATTTGAAGCCCTAAACTTTTCTCCTCTTTCACCATTTTTTTGCTTTGTGCATAGGGAGGAGAAAAGCAAGCAAGCAACAAACACTACCACTCCATCTACACGCATTTCCAATCCACCAAATCTTGATTACATTTTTTTTTGCCAAATTCAAGATTGTTGGAGCATTTTTTTTTCCGATCAAGAGCGAAGAACACGAAGAATATCATATTGTCCGAGATTATAAGAATCATGGGGCGGGTGAAGCTCCAAATAAAGAGAATAGAGAACATCACCAATCGACAAGTCACCTTCTCCAAACGGAGAAATGGACTCATCAAGAAGGCCTACGAGCTTTCCATCCTTTGCGACGTCGACATTGCCCTCATCATGTTTTCCCCCTCCCAAAGGTTGAGCCATTTTTCCGGCAAAAGAAGGTAAGCATGCACTTATTTTCTCCATTTTCAAAGAAAAACAAAATCAATTTAGTAACATTTTTTTATTCAATTTCATAATTTTTTAAAATACAATTTGTTACAATTTTATATTATTTTTTTGTAGAATTGAAGATGTACTAACTCGATACATCAATCTACCCGATCATGACAGAGGAGGGTGAGTTTTGATTTGTTCTTTTCCAGCATATTTATTTTTAATTTTTTTTTTTGAGGATTGTTAACAAGTGATCGCATTGCTTCGAAAAAATGCAGGATAGTTCTAAATAATGAGGTAAGATATCCAGCTTCTATTAGAAAAAATGCAACTCAATTCGGGTATTATTTCACATTTCAAATTTCCAATTTTTTTAATTTTTTTTTAACATTTTTCATTTTTTGTCCATTTTACAGTATTTAATCACAACATTACAAACACTAAGAGCAGTGGCCCTTCAACTAGCTAAGTAAGAAGCTCTGAATCTGATCAATTCAATTAAGCAAAATTATAACATTCAGTTTCAAAAAAAAAAATTGCTAACAAAATTTTATTTTTGTGAAAATCCAGTCAGGGCCGATCAGTAAATTCTAATGTAGAGGTAGTCAAGAAAATTAATTTTTATTGATTTTTTCATTGAGATAAATTATGTAAAATAATATTCAGATTTATTGAGTTGCATTTTCACCTCAGGAACTTCAACAAGAGTTAAGCAGCTTGCAACATCAATTCCAAATTGCTCAAGAGAAACTAAGGTAAGTTTTTTCTCAATTGTTTTCCAAATGTCATTGAATATCTCCTAATCGAGAAAAATGAAAATGATTTTTTTTTGTAGAATTTACGAACCCAACCCATTAGATTTTTCATCCATGGCAGAATTGGAAGCGTGCGAAAAAAATCTAATGGACATCATGTCAAACATATCAGTACGAAAGGTCTGTTATTTAAATTAAATCAAAATTAGAGTATTTAATTAAATTTTAAATTTTTTTTTTACTTTAATCACATTCTTTGAAATTATTTGCAGAAACAACTTATGAGTACTTTGAACAATTGCTCAAACTTCGATCAGTCATCACATATACAAGTAAGAAGGCTAAAACTCAACTTTTTTGCCCGTTGGGATCGGATTCAGATGCATATTTTTCGTGATTGCTAATGACATCAAACTATGATTTAATCTTAGTTATACTTGGATGAGCAAAATGGTGTTCCGGTGTCACCAACGTCCTTCGAGAACAAGGTCATCAGTTGGATGCCAGGCAATGGGAGTAACCCGAATCTGATCTTTGTTGGATCAGATCCATCTACTGGTTCCATTTCCATTAGGTATGATAATTTTATTTTCAGTATCTTTCATGTCTAATAAAATTGATACGAAAATGTAGAATGATCGATCAGTAATGATATTATGATTGTTTTCAACAGAAATCATTCATCATTCACAATCTACGATCCGATGCTCCAAGGGTCAGGAATAACTACCGATCACGAAAGTATGAACGGATGCCACATCACTAATTCTACGTACGAGCAAATCCCACCTTGGCATCAAAGTTACACATCGGCCGAGCTGTTGTCTGTTTTCATGCCTCCGACTTCATTTTCCCAAATTAAGGTTTGATCTTATTATGGTTTGACTTACTCAATTTATTAAAAAAAAAATTGAAATTTTTATTTCATGGTTTGGCAGGAGATGGGAGGTCCGAGTATGCAATCGATGATGACAAGTCAGCAAGGCGAAGCCACATCGAGTTGCCAGCATCAGCAAGCCCCGTCAGCCGGTGAAAGCTTGTCAGCAACTTATGATCATCATCAAGCTCAGTAGCCAAATTATATATCCAATGCATGGGAATGACATAGAAGCAGGTCACTAGAGGATATTTTTTTCATTTTCTCAGAGGCCGGCTTTAATTAATTATTATTTTTTTCATATTTTATTGGTATTAAAAAAAAAAACGTTGCCTCCCTAAATAAAAAATTCCCAAAATACATAGATATGAAAAACAATCACATTTTGCATAATACAGGAGTGTGCAATTTTTTCTAGTTAGAATTTAGATCACAGGGATGATGAAATTTGTATATCTGATGATAGTATACTGTAGATATTTTTTAAAAATTAACTTTTTATACAAAATTTATATTCTTGTTATTAGAATTTTGAATTCAGAAGTTCAAATGATATATATGAACCTGTTTTCGAGTATTGGAATCACATGCTATAACATTCACTATAACAATATGCATAGGTTTTAATCAGATTTTGGAAGTTTTACGCTAGTGTTCCGATTAGGTTTCGATCATATATATATATATATAGGGGAGGGATCCGGTGTAAACACATTTTTCGTTGTAAATAGTGGACAAATCCTGGCCACTCATTTGAGATACATCTAAAAGTGAGATATTCTAATTGAGACAATACAAATCTAATGGATAAAAATTTTAAAAAAATTCAAAAAAAATGTAAAATTTAAAAAAATTATTTTTAAAAAAAAAACTAAAAATAATTAAAATTCCAGCGATGGTGAATTTCAGGTTCACCATTATAAGTAGGGTAATTCATGCAGAAACTTCTTGATATTTTTGGTTATCATAGTGAAGTTATATTTCACTGACATAAAAAACAGGCTAACTATGGTGAATATGATGGTGAACATATAGTTCACCAATACAGAAAGTTCACTGTCATGGTGAAAATTTCAGTTCACCAATACAGTTAGTTCACCGCCATGGTGAACAGACAGTTCACCAATACAAAAATGACATAAACTCATCAATCAACATAATATAAACAATTTCTATTCACCACTTGACTTTGTTAGCTAGTTTCTATTCACCATGGTGAATAGATAGTTCACCACCATGGTGTACAGACAGTTCACCAATACACATGATGATGAAAAATTTTAATTCACAAGATGTTCACCACTTGGCTTTGTTAGCTAGTTTCTGTTCACCATGATGATGGTGAATAGATAGTTCACCACCATGGTGAACAATCAACAATCAACATAATATTAACTAAAAAAATTATGTCATTTATCCACATAGACAGTTCACCAAAGGTTACGAACAAAATATTCTTGACGAACATGGTGGTGAATTTCGGATCACCATGGTGAACATACAGTTCACCAATCCAAAAACTACAAAAAATTCATAAATTAACATAATATAAACATAACATGTGTGTCGGATCTCCATATCGAGACTCAGAATACAAAAAAATATTCAAATTAGAGATGACAACATTTTAAGGTACTTCTTTTAATTTCTTCCATCCATGCTATTGTTAACGGCTTTTGCAGCATACTCGATCTGGAAAACAAGGCCATCGAGTGAGTAAGTTGTGACCGAGAGTTCATATCTTCCACCTCATTATCCCAACTCCTTATCCATAGCTGAAATACCTATCTAGAACTGATTTTTTTTTTCATTTTATACTTGAATTCTTCATTAATTAAAAGCATAATCATTTGCTAGGAACAACATGATCGTATTGTACCTCACATGCCACTTTTACTCATACATCTTCAGATATACAGTATCATCAACAACCAAGGTGATTACCTGAAATAAGCATATCATGTTTTGATGTCTTTGATATTCCTGGCACACCCAGCAATCACTTCACACCCTCGAGTGTAAGGATTAGCCACTCCACCAGATCAGCAGTTGTAATAAGAGGCACCAGGTCTCTCACAGGGCACCAAATCCTTCCTCAAAGTATCATAGCTCACATACCTTTTCCGCTGTATCATCAAGATCCTCCTAATACTCTCAGATTCAATTTCTACATCCTCCTCCTCCTCTACCAAACCTACACAGTTGCCTCCACATACTCGCCCCCAGCATTCCTCCAAGATCCGAGCTTTCTAGCGAATTCAGAACCCCATCGCAGATTGAGAGGTGGGCAAGACCCAGAATCAGAAACAGAATCACTGTCCTTCCAACTTGGTCGGCTCTGGTCTTGCACATATTTGGAGAGTTGAGCGTTGGGGTCTTGGCAGAAGTGGGACAAAGGTTGAATATGAGAGACGCGGGGTGACGGAGGAGGGGTCAGCAGCATTAGCGCAGCACCGCACCAGCATACCTCCTATCTCAGATCAGAACCTTATGTCGGTGATTGGCGGTGCTGATTAGTGGACGGATCGACATCAATAGGGTGGCTTTAATCGGAAGTGGCTTGGGAGGAGGATTGTTGTGTCCCGGCCGCTACAAACTAATTGAGAAGAAAAAGGAGTGTGAATCTATATTTGGGTAAAGGAGGATGTTGCGTTGAGAAGCAATACGACGAAAGATGAGATCAGATCGGCGGCAGCAGAGGCTGCAGATGGCGATACTCTGGTGAGGTGATCTCCGCTATCGCGGATGAAGATGTTGAGAACGAGCTTCTAAACCGTACTGAATTTGGTTGCTTATGTGAAGTGGTAACGGTGTTTGACTTATTCAAACATTATATTTGGGTTACTAAAATGATGTTTGTTAAATAATAATCTCAGCCATTAGATCTATTTTTATGAAGGGCTGTGATCTGTGCACTATTTACAACGAATTTACTGTTTACCTTTGATCCCTTCTCTATATATATATATAAAACGGAAACTTTCCGCAAAACTGTTTGAATAAAAAGAATACATATTCATTTGTTTTTCTTTCATTTTTTCTCCCATATACCCCACCCCACCCCTCGCGGCGGCGTTCTCTATGCGCCTCCCATCCCTGCCCTACCTCCCACTACACTCCATTCCGATGTCGAATCCCTTTTGAATTATTGCTCGTTGTCATACTAGATTTAAATGATTCAGAGTCATTGCTCTGATGTATTTCATTGGATATTTGGTAGATTTTATGAATTTGAGGTCTATTGACGATTTAATGTTACACTTGCTATTTCTAGAAAGTTGAATAAGTTTACCATTTCTTTTTAGTTTCCCATTAGGCAATTAACATTTATATAACTTTATTTTAAAGTCACAATAAATTATAATATTGGACCAAACGCACCATTCGAATTCTCTATAGACTCTAACACTCAAGCATCATAAGATAGTGTTGATGAGCTTAAAATAAGAGGGTGATGGCCGGAATGTGGGAGAATTAGACCGTGTCTGATGTTTTTTAAGTAGGGAGTGAGGTGAATTTACAGGGATTTGGAAAGAGAGAAACTCTACATTCCTTTCCACCCAATTTGGGAGGATTGTTAGAGGAAGAATGTGATTTGGTGCAATTCTTTTATTTTTTGACCAACCAAAATTTTTATATGGAGTTTTTTTAGTAATTATATTTTATTTTTACTTTCATCTTCGATATCTTTTCTGAACTCAAAATTAATTTTTCTTTTAATTTTTTTTAAATACTTCAATTCACTTTCTCTCCAAACATGTCAACAAAGCCTAAAAATAGTATAGTTTTCTGATTCTACGGAAGTAACTGAGAATCTAATTTAAGGACATCCCCATTGAAGCTTCGTGGGTAGATTTGTGTCAGGTCACAAGCCGTTTCATGTTGATGTGGATGTTGGTTCGTGACTTTCTGACACAACACCCATGAAGCAGTTCGCGAATTAAAAATATACGGTGTTTATAAGTTAAAAGCGTCGTATATACTTTATACGACGTTTTTAAGTTAAAAACATCAAATAAAATATATACAACATATGTAACGCCGTATATGGTATATTATTTAGATTTAGAAATTTTTTAATTATACATATTCTTTATATCATAATTAATTAATCTTTAAAAAATTTGTATACATACTGAAAATTTTTATTATTTAAATTTTTTATCATATAAATATAAATGTCAGAAAAATTATTAATATTTATAAACAATCAAATATTTAAATAATTTAGAATTTTTTTTAACTCCTATTTGTTTTGTTTTGACGGGGATGCTCTTTACTACACAAACATTGAAAAGATACTCAGCAGAGATACATCCGCATTGACCTCCTCAGTGTTGGGTCTCCAACAACTCTCCGTTACAACTTTCCAACACCCTTCACCAACCAACCAAACCAGCCATCGATCTTGGCTTCCTCGTCTCCACCAGCAACCAAAACCTCCACCAACCTAACCCCATTCAACTCAATCCTCTATAAATATTTCGACCCAATACCGCAACCAAAGCCCATTTCACAAAATCCACCCCATTCATCTATGGCCGCTGCCGCATCGCTCCAGTCCACCGTCGCCTTCACCACCACCAGCAGCAGCAGCGCGCGTCTCGCGGCCGCCAGCCTTCCTCGGTCGGATCTCGACGCCCCCAGATCCGTTTCGTTCTCGTCCACCCTCCAAAGCCGGCCGCTTTTATGCAAGTAAGTTGCTGTTTCGTTGTCGAAAGGTCGTATCTTTGTCTGTGGAATTTGGGTTTCCTGGCGATTGGCTGATCACCCATTTGAGGCTTCGCGTAGATGAACCCTGAAACGATTTGAAAATTTGAACTTGGCTGGGATTGCGTCTCCTCGAAATCAATTGCAATCTGCAGGTGTCTGCTTTTGAGTTTCCGATGATGTCTGCTTGATGGACATGAGTTTGTATACCTTAATTAAGCTTGAATGAAGCTCCTGGTGCTTGTTTAGGATTTGGGGCTTTATCTCTTGAAATCACTTCTATATAAATTCAAGCTTGACTATGTCTCTAAGTATTGTAGATTTTCGCTCGAAATCCGAGGTTGTTTCGGCTAGGTTACCTCCGTTACAAAACGCACAGTATTTTGATCTATCTGCGTGCGTTGCAGAGTGTTGGAAGGTTCGAGGCTAGCACATTGTCAACCGAAAGCAGGTGTGAGAGCCGATATGGAAGTGGATATCTCGCTGAGTCCGAGAGTGAACTCCGTGAAGCCTTCGAAGACGGTGGCCATCACCGACCACGCTACTGCGCTGATCCAAGCAGGAATACCTGTTATCAAGTTGACTGTCGGGGAGCCTGATTTCGACACTCCAGCCGTTGTAGCGGAGGTAATTGATCACCTTCATTTTTCTACAGTTTAACATATCAGCTGCGTCTTGTTGATAAGTCGTATTTTTTACCTATCCTTTTTTTTCTCCGCTAGGCTGGAATAAACGCGATTCGCGAGGGCCACACGAGGTACACGCCAAATGCTGGCACTGCAGAGATCCGAGCGGCGATTTGCAAAAAGTTTAAAGGTCGGTAAATTGACATGTCAGAGAGTTATAAACGGTCTGACGTAAAATGGTCGAGTTTATTTTTCTGGGAGGCGTGTCCGGCTGGTTTTAAATTTTGTCAAGTTTCTTGTTTGATCTTTTGCAGATGAAAACGGGATCACGTACACGCCTGATCAAATCTTGGTCAGCAACGGAGCCAAGCAGGCGATTCTCCAGGCTGTGCTCGCCGTCTGCTCACCTGGCGACGAGGTAAACATGCGAATGAAAGACATACGGTTTGATTACTGTTGCCACCTTTCCATCAAAACAAATAGACAGTTTTGTGTCCAATTTTAATATAAGTTTTATTTAACATGGCTGTTTAATTTAAGATAAAATTTCATTCTTTCAGGTTTTGATTCCATCTCCCTACTGGGTAAGCTACCCGGAAATGGCGAGACTGGCCGATGCAAATCCGGTCATCGTTCCGACAAAAATATCGGAAAATTTTCTTTTGGACGCGAAGGTTCTCGAGGATTCCCTCACCGAGAAGTCCAGACTGCTCATTCTTTGCTCTCCCTCTAATCCAACCGGATCCATTTATCCCCGCAAAGTTCTCGAGGAGATTGCAGAGGTCGTCGCCAGGCACCCCAGGCTGCTGGTACGATCCATCCTCCTAAAATCCCACTCGGTTACCTCCACCATACATATCGGAAAATGATCAGTTTTTGTACACAGGTACTCTCCGATGAAATATATGAGCACATCATTTATGCTCCGGCCGTGCACACGAGTTTTGCGTCGTTGCCCGACATGTGGGACAGAACCCTAACCGTCAACGGATTCTCCAAGGTAAATAGTTTTCCATGAAGATTATAAAGTATGATCAGGAGCTTTTTGTTTTTAACAAGGCATTTGGATTTTTTAGCGACAAAATTGTGATCTTTAGCGATGAAAGCATGACAAATAAGCGACAAACTTCCATTTTATCAGCAAAAAAATCTCTGTGCTTATCAATCCGATTGTTCAATTTTATGGTGCAGGCCTTTGCAATGACCGGCTGGAGACTGGGATACATTGCCGGCCCCAAACACTTTATTTCAGCGTGCAATAAGATTCAAAGCCAGGTACTTACCCCTGCATTTGGCCGACCAATTTTTACCTACGTGTACTCTAATTGATGATTAAATTTAAAACCATGCAAACGGTCTACTGCAATTCGTAGCTGAACTCAGTTTCATGTGCTATTGTAGTTCACATCTGGTGCGAGCAGTATTGCTCAAAAGGCCGGCGTTGCAGCCCTGGGCCTGGGCTACGCCGGAGGAGAGGCGCTCTCCATCATGGTCAAAGCCTTCAGGGAGCGCCGTGATTACTTAGTCAAAAGTTTCGGGGAACTGGAAGGGGTCAAGATGTGCGAGCCCCAGGTACTCATCCGCGCGAATCATCCCCTTCTAACTCGAATTCGGATATTCCTAGTTGGCTCGATCTTTTCATTTTAATTTGTCTTTTTTTGCAGGGAGCGTTCTATCTGTTCCTTGATTTCAGCTGCTACTATGGAGCTGACGTCGAAGGCTTTGGTAAAATTGACAGCTCGGAGTCCCTCTGCAGATATCTACTCGACAAAGCTCAGGTTAAACTTAGTAAAGTTTTTTTTTTTTCCCTTCTAAGGGTTGGAATAAAATCGGCCAAAACCACATCGATTTCAAACACTACTCCAAAAGGCGTCCGCCTAGCCTGCTAGGCGGCCGATTGACCGCTAGTTGGCGTCAAAATGTCCAATATTAATTATTTCGAATCTTTTAAGTAAAAAATATGTATTTTTATATGTTAAATATACGAACAAGGTGTTGCCAATGGTTTCATCTGTTCAGCCGTGGCGATGTTCATAACTCCATTCTCATTCTTCTACTGTTTTGTTTCCAGGTTGCTCTTGTTCCTGGGGACGCTTTTGGCGATGACAACTGCGTCCGCATTTCATACTCTGCCTCCCTCTCGACGCTGCAGGCGGCAGCTGAGAGGATCAAGAAAGCCCTCGCCCCACTCAAGGCCGCAGTCCCTGTCTGAAATCGGTCCTTTTGTAACAGGCATTTAAGTATATTGATCGATTAAGCAAGTTATTATATTGAATCTGATTCTCAGGTCACATTGAAATGTTCAGATTTTCGTTGAGCGTCAGCCCTCATGTTTACTGATTGGATATAGCAAGGGAAACTTGTCGCTAATCAGAAATTTCGTTGCTCAAAACAAAATTTATACCTTCAGTCCTGTACATTTTAATTCCCTGAACAATAATCAATAGTTTTCTATCAAGACTTTGACAATATACTATTTTTTTTATTTCTACTGATAATATTAGCCAATTGGGGATTGGGGTAGGAAAATTGCTGGTACGAATCCTGGGCATAGGATTTCATATATTTAAAATCAAAGAACGATTCTTTTTACTAACTTTTAACAGTCATTGTATTCAAAGTGATTTTTGTTTCTTAATATTAAATGTACATAAAAAAAATCAGGTGGTTTTTTATGACAATTAATTTTGAAATTGAAAATGAGATAATGAAGTTATTAATGTTTGATTTAAGATATTTATTGATATTAAAAATAATTAAGAGATAAATAAATAAAAATAAATAAATTTAACTTATAATAAATAAAAGAAGAGGGAGAGAATGGTTGAAGGATGAATCTACATAACATGATCGATTCGGTTCGAGTCTTGACCTCGACACTAGTTAAGCGTCTTATCCGCAAACGCGATGGACGCAGCGTCGAGACAAGTCATAGGTTGTCCCCACACATGTGATTTATGATCCGCATTGTTGCTTGGCTTGGAATTTTATGCGCGCCAAGAGTCAACTTGCATTGCTAACATGACAAAGACTGTCTCACATTAGGAAAAAAAAGGAGCTAAATTTTCGCCTTGCTCTGCGCATCTTGATTGCTTATTTTCAATTTCACTCCACTTCTCGCGTTTAACAGTCTTCCACTTGAAGAAGCTTATGCACACTTTGTTATCTAATGAATATATTAGTTAATATTATTGGTCCAACAAATTTAATAGATGATTATTTAATATATTTTTTAAAAATTATTTAATTAAATAGATGATTATTTATTTAATAGATGAAAGAATTGTAAAGATGATTATTATTAATTTTTAGATAAGAAGCGTATTGAAAATAGACTTGGTCATAAATTCACAAGAAGAGAAACGTGAGGATTAATTGAATGATAGATTACTAATATTAAATACTCTTCTAAGAATCATATCAAAGGGTAGAAATTTTGGAAAAATATCCATTCTCGTAAATTTCTAATATTAAATAGATAGCCAAATATTTGCACAACCTTTTTGAAATTAAAATTACTATTATAAAATTTAAAGGGGAAAGGTTACATTCAAAATATTTTCTAGAATTTAAATATGATTTGTATTAACATTGTTTGTTGGGTTTAATTCCCTAACTACGTATGTTACTTAAGTTTCTGTTTTATGTTCAATCAAAAAAAAAAAAAAAGTTTCTGTTTTATGTAGGTTTTTAGGGCAAATGTTTGCTTGTGTCATGAAGGTAATTGCCTTATTTTTTATTGCTATAGATTAGACGGTAATCACTAATAAAATTTCTCATAAACTATCATTTTTCTTAAAACACAAAAAGAACTAAATTGCATTCATATTTATTTTATATATTTTAAACAATGAGTATATTGATCAATAATTGAATAAAATAAGTAAGAGAAATATCAAAATTTAAAAGAAAAAATATTAAAAAACTCCAAAACATTACATATTATTAATTACGTTCCGAATTATCACCGTTGACAAATAAAATACAAATTATTTTAAAGAATGTTGGCAACTCCGGTTCAAAATACTCATTAAACAAAGTTTAATCACTAGATAATCACCTTGATTCATAGGGGGAATATAAATTAATTTTGAAAATATTTACATACCATTCTATTTAATATTATTATTTTTATTTTAATTTGTAATTCTTCATATACTTAATCCTATTAATATTTTAACATAATATAATAAATATAGGATTAATATAAATATTTATCATTTACAAGAAAAAAAAACACTCGAGAATCGAGACAGAGGAGACAGCGACCACCGACTCCTCGACAGCTATTTCCACCCAATTTCACACACACTCTTCCCCTTCTCCTTCTTTAAAGCGCCCACACGCTTCTCTCTCAAAGCCTCATCACTCCGCCTTCTCATCTCCCTCCAGATCCGCTCACTCCCAAATGGCGAAGCTGCTGGTCGTCCTGGCTCTCCTCCTCCCGGCCCTGGCCGCCGCCCGCCACGTCGCCACCGCCTCCACCAAGCAGCCCCTCATCGTCTCCGGCCGCGCCTACTGCGACAACTGCCAGGCCGGCTTCGAAACCTCCGTCACCAAATACATCGAAGGTATATTGCACTACTGTCTTACTACCGCTCATGTTCACACCGCCAGATCTGCTGCTGCTTTTGTTTTTTATTTTTTTATTTTTATTATTTCTTTTTTCGGATCTGGTAAATAGATAGTTTTAGTTTAATTCGTTGCTTCTGGCAGTTGGAGAGTAAATTGATGCAGAATTAAATCGAATTGAACCGTAGATTCAATATGGTATGCCAGTGATTCGGTTATTCAATTTTTATATTTTTAAACCAAACCCAACCAAAATGTTTGATATAAATAAATTTAATAGAATATATAATATACACCAGGATCTCTATATTTAAATAAAAATTTTCTCATATTTAGTAAATAAATTATTAATTAAATTCTTTGAAAAAACAATATATCAAACCGAATCAATCATATGGTTTGATTTTGTTTGTTTTTTTTGAAGCTAGCGTTTGATTCGGTTTAAAATTATTAAACCGATTATAGATGGTTGGGTTTGAATTTTTATTAAAAATTGAACCGAACCTGCGCTCGGGAAGTTTTGTGATGGTAGATCTGTGGCTAATTTTCAAGAATCTACTCGCTTGACGTGAAGCAGCGCGTTGCACTGTTGGGCTGGTTTCCAACTCGATCCGAGTTGATGTGATGTCATTTGCTATTAGATAATATCTCAAGAGGTTCAGCACGAGCTTCTGAAGCTTCTTAGGCCAGCTGATGCTTTGCTTTGCTCACTGGCTGTGTTATACTGGTGTTGGTTCAAGCCTAAGTGGGATGATGTTATTTATCTATTGAAATGGCCAGTGAATTGAGAATACTTTCGAGTAGCTGACGTATTGAGCTTGACCCATCTGGGTTTGTTTACCCATCACGGCTTGTGTTCTGATAGTTGATTCTCAACCGAGTCTTGAACAAGCTTGATTGATGTCTTTGATATTTGAGCATAGTGTTATGTAGTGTGATCATGGTATTAAGCAGTCAGCGGATTGGTACTAGTTGAATTTCTGAAACAGAAAGTTGAATGCTAAATTTTTATCTGCTGTATATGAGTATCTGATCATGCTCTTGTTCACTTTCTGGATCTTACGAATCTCAGGCTTGATTGTGGTGAAAAGGTTCAAGAATTTGATTTCTAAATCTTGGGCTTTTCATTCAGTTACTGGATCTTACTGAGTTTCAGGCTTGGTTGATGTAAAAAGGTTCTAGAATTTGATGTGACAATCTTAGGCTTTTTGTTCGCATCTTTAAGAAGCTTCTCTGATTTAGTTTTTTCCCCTAAAATTCGGGCGTGCTATGGATTTGATTTTGAAACAAGCTGACAAGCCATGTTTTCCTGCCAGGCGCGAAGGTGAAAATCCAGTGCGGCAAGGATAACAAAGTAACATGGACGAGCGAGGAGTTCACCACCGACTCCACGGGGACATACCACATCAGCGTGAACGACGAGCACGAGGAGGAATACTGTGACGTCCTGCTGGTCAGCAGCCCGGTCAAGGGATGCTCCAAGGTGGACCCTGGCCGTGACCGCGCCAGAGTCATCCTGTTCAGAAACAACGGCATGGTCTCCAACAACCGTGTCGCCAACAACATCGGGTTCGTGAGCGACCGGCCCCTGGCTGCCTGCGCTCAGGTGATGCAGCAGTATCAGCTCACCGACGAAGATGTTTAATTTGCAGGAAAATTGTTCAGATCATTCGACAAGATGCCTCATGTGCTACAGTGATTTGCTTTCTGCTTTTGAATTTTTATTATTTAAACTTAATTTCTTTGGCAGTTGGTATATGATAAGATGTTATTATTAGCTGAGAGATGCTATTGTTATTTTAATTTGTTTATACAAAATTTTAAATACAAATTATATATTAAAAATTATGACAGTAAAATAGAAACATATTGATATTCGCTGTCATCTAAGTATAATTATATTTTACAGGAAAAAAATATTATTTGTCAATCTTTGTGATCATTACTTTTGGATAGAGTATTTTGATAAATTTGTATACTATGTTGCATGTTTGAATATTGATTATTTCATTTTCTAATATTTTACCGATAATATCTTAATAACAATTAAGATAAAAAAGTTTAAACTGATTTTGAATTGTTGTCACTTATTCAACTTAAACTGTGCGTAAGGAAAGAATATTTAGGCTAATTTCACACAATAAAATTTAAAGTTATATTTATAAATTGATATTATTATAATAAGCAGACTCATGCATGGAACTGACTACGAACGTTTGTTTTTGAAATTAAATGATATTCTTTCTTTCACATGAATAAACGACATATTTTTATGTCCAATCAACCATAATTCTCAACAAATTTAATAAGAATAATTGTATTTAATAAATCAAACTAATTAATTTTAAAGAACATTTTAAATTAATCTCATTTTTTATCGTGCTCTTTTCAAAAATTCAGATAGTTCAAAACTGTTGTAATGAAGCAGTAATAATACAGAGTTTTTAAATATTTTTTCCTAGAATAAATACAATTCATTCCCAATACTCAATGTGCAGATTTTAATTTTTTTTCCTTATAATTAATGGAATATTCATTCCCAATACTCAATACTTGTGATACTAATCTGCAAATGTAAATATAATAAAAAATAACAATTAAGAAATTAGTTGTATCATATGAATTGGTTTATTATTTATTTTACAAAATGGGCATAATTTAGGTTTTTTTTTGAAATAAGATAAGATTAGCTGTTAAATCTATTCAAATATTCATTTTACAAGGTAGAGTACCCGTCGAACCGACGGATTTGGATCGGTTCGGTTTGAAAAAAATTAAAAATCGAACAAAATTAGCGGTCATCGGTTTTTTGAAATTTGAACCATACATTTAAAACCGAACTGATTCACTAACATTTAAAACCGACCGAACCAATCGGTTTCAAAGCGAACCGAACCGAACCAGGAGCGTCGGGACGCTCCCAATCCTATTCTTCTGTTACTAGGCAGAGTACCCGTCGAATCGACGGATTCGGTTCGGTTCGATTCAGTTCGTAAAAATTAAATTCTGAATCAAATTATTAGTCATCGGTTTTTTAAAATTTGAAACCGCAATCAAACTATTAACATTTCAAACCGGACCGAACCTACCCGTTTCAAACCGAACAGTTTTTTAAAATTTCAAATCGAACCGAACTGACTGATTTCAAACCGAACCAACCGATTTTGAACCAAACCGGTTCGATTCGGGAGGGGGAGCATAACCGCCGGGAGCGCGACATCCTATAATGTTATTATAGTAGATATATATAGATTATTCCAAAAATCATAAATCAGTTTAATTCTACATAAATTAAATTAAAGGGCCACATGGTCATGATTCGTAAAGGTGTATTATCATTAAAATCCAATTGCAGGCCTTAATTGGAATGGGCTTTTTTCTCAGCCCTTATTATTGGGCCTGGGCCCAATCAGGGGTGGGTAGGATCTCATCTCCCCCATGGCGCGGCTTATCCAAATCCGACAATAAACTAACTGCAACCGAAACCAGAAGAAGAAGGTGACCGTTTTCTTCTCCGGAAAAAATGGGGCCAATTTCCGACACCCAAAAATCCTCACCTTCCATCTTCCATACAATTTCCGAAAGAACCGAAAAAACGAATAAAAGGTTTCATCTGTCCGCCGATTACGCGATCGGACGCAATGAGCTGCTAATCAATGTCGCCGGCGAGGAACGCCAAGTCCGAAACCAACCTCGCCATGCCGAAGTCCAACGGAAGCTCCAGCGGCGGCGGCGCGGGCGGAAGCGGAGGATCGTCCCCGGCGCACTCCGACACGTCCGTCAAATCCGAGCGCAAGAAGAAGAAGGTGCCGATGTGCCCGCCTCCGCGTTTATTCTATTCTTTTGAATTTTGTTTTGATTTTTAATATTTTAATTTTTGGATTTGAGAATCGCAGTTTACGATGCCGAAGATATTCAGCTCGAAGCGGAACGGGCGAGGCAGCTTGGACGAGGACGGATTCGAATCGACTGGTGCGGTTCACAGCTTCTCTCATATTGGAATCCATTTGTGAATTGTTGACATTTACAGAAATGGGGTTTTCTTTAACTGTTTCACGATGAAGAAAGGTTTGATCTTGGTGCTACAAATTGGCAGATTCGGAGAAGAGGAGGGCGGCGAAGAAGAAGGCGTTCATAGAAGCCTCGCCAGCGATCAAAAACTACTTCTTAGGTCTGTACATGTCGTTTTTGGTGTTGAAATTGTTTGCCATTTTGTGATGCGCGCCAGTTGTTCGAGGAAATGATTGTGTGAACAAGTACATGAGAATTGTACGAATGGTTGAGCTTGTTTGACAATGATTTATTTATAAGTTCCAATTTCAACTCTTAAGTAGAATTCGGCTTACTTTTGGTAGTGTAGTGTGGACTGAATTCGTCGGGTAGCTGACCTAAAAAGTAGGTTTCATGCATTTGAACTTGAGTCTTGTCGTGGAAGGCAGAGGTATGACTTGTGGGTGTGAGGCTGGATGGTGACTTGAGACTTGAGACTTGAGTTGTTGACACAGCTGTAAACATGTCTGAATAAAAAACGCAGTGTATGTATGAGTTTGGGCATTGAGAAATGACGGCGTCTGTTTTTGTTTGTGGGCTTTGTGTGTATTTGTGGCAGAAAGGCAGCCGAGTCTGGGCATCGAGGGACTGGACTTGTCCAACTTTGAGCGGTTCATGGCTCCCGTGGCGCAGATTCAAGATTTTCGGTATGAGCTGTTTCTGACTAGTTGCATTCCTTTTTATTTTTTTACCTGAAGGGTATCATGTTTCTTATGTGAATTTTTGCATTGTAGAATCTTCGTTGCCACTTGGAATGTGGGAGGGAAGACCCCCACCACGGGTCTAAACCTCGAAGATTTTTTGTTGGCGGAGGGTTCTTCGGATATATATGTTCTTGGGTAAGCAGGTCATATATATATTATGAACCGCCTTCTTAATGTCATCACACTTAAACGAGAAGTTTAATAAAACGGTTACTTATCTGGCGTTCTTTGTGACATAGCTTCCAAGAAATAGTTCCCTTAAACGCGGGAAATGTGCTGGTTGTGGAAGACACTGAAGCGGCTGCAAAATGGCTTGCTTTGATGAACCAAGCACTTAACAAGCCAAGACAAGAATCAGTTTATTCCTCATCGGACTCAAGCCCAGGTTCTACTTCAAGAGTGGAAAAGAAACTGAAGGAATCCAAGACGCCGAGCAGCAACAACTTCTTTCACAAACCCGCCCTCAAAGTCCTCAGCCGAAGTCTCAGGGCAGACAGTGCTTTGCTGAAGAGGTGTAACTGCCATTTGGATGGCATTCCACTTATTCCCAGGCGAAGGCCTAAAAAGCTCAGCGACAGCATTTCCGCTTCTATCTGCGGTGATAACGCGTTTGACGAGTTACTATCAGTAGCTGGAGTAGCTCCCTTAATGGCAACTTCTAACCAGATGAGTTATCGACTCATCGCTAGCAAGCAAATGGTGGGCATCTTCCTTGCTATCTGGGTCAAAAGTGAGATTGTGCAACACGTCGCTCATCTTAGAGTCACCTCTATGGGAAGAGGCATCATGGGCCGCCTAGGTAATAAGGTCAGTTGCTAGATAGTTATCGAAGTGTACTTGATAAATAATCTGCGCTACAAATTTTTGTAGCTTCGCTCATGCTCTTCTCGTTGGCTTATATTGGTTTCATTACAGGGCTGTATATCACTTAGCATGACGCTGCACCAGACGAGTTTCTGCTTTGTTTGCTGTCATTTGGCGTCTGGTGAAAAGGAAGGCGATGAGTTAAGGAGAAACTCAGATGTGGTTGAGATACTCAAGAGCACACAGTTTCCCAAACTTTGCAAAAATAATACATCTCGTGCTCCGGAAAGAATCATGGATCACAAGTACCCAATTCTTCTCGACATTTTCTTTTAGCCAGCATGACTCCACTTCTATTTTGTATAACTTGTACTCATCGAGTTCATCGTTTGAAATTTAGCCGAGTGATCTGGCTTGGAGATCTCAATTATCGAGTGGCTTTGAGCTACGAAGAAACAAGGCATTTGCTGGAAGGCAACGACTGGGATACTTTGCTAGAGAAGGATCAGGTTTGTTCTTCCTGCTGAGAAATAAAGCGGAGAAAAAAGTTACACGCTGAAAAATATTTTTCTTTTATCAGTACTTAAGTTTAAGTTTTGTGTCGCGCTATTTTTTTTGCAGCTGAATATCGAGAGAGCAGCAGGGAGGGTTTTTGATGGCTGGAAAGAGGGACGTATCTTCTTCGCTCCAACTTACAAATATTCTCACAACTCAGACTCTTACGCTGGAGAGACCGAGAAATCTAAGAAGAAACGCCGCACTCCTGCGTGGTTTGTCCATTTCCTCCATTTCTAACAACTTGATCTTAAGAACCATTTTCTAACGGTGGGTTTGAATCTGCAGGTGTGACAGAATACTGTGGTACGGAAAAGGCTTAGAGCAATTGTCATACATTCGCGGGGAATCAAGATTCTCAGACCACAGACCCGTCTGTGCAATCTTCAACGTCGAGATAGAGAAGAAGAGTAGCGTTAACACTAGGTTTAGAAAAGGCTACTCCTGTGCTGCCGCAAGGTTAGAATTCGAAAATTACATACCTCATAGACATAGCAGCGTCTATGAATCTTGATCACATTGAATAACAGCTTAATCTTCTCGTTTGTAGT
>NQLW01000026.1:970483-995934 GCA_002312845.1 Kalanchoe fedtschenkoi | reverse complement strand
TTTCATCCTTATCTGTGAAAACCTTTAGTTTCATCCCATTGGACAGATTCTGGTTCTTTTCCTCTAGTGGAGTTGCATGTGAGCATTTACTTCTAGCCCCAGGAAAGTTTAGTCTTTGAGCGTCTGGTAGCCTCCAAAGGCCAGACTTCGTGTCCTTGTCCAGCAAAGGCCTATCTTGCCAATGATCCAGGTGTGTTTAAGATGAAAGAACCTGGCCCCCTTTTTGGGGCCACCCCTGGGCCCATTTTTCTTAGTCGAGAAAGGTGTTGCTTAGCTTATTCTAGACCTCTCAGACTCGAATCCAAATGGCAAACCCTTGGGTTTATTTGTTCCTAGCTTTTTGACTATTCTGTACGTCACATGTCTAATCAAAATAACATGTGGCGATATTTGGTTGAAGATGCCCATAATATAAGGTGATCGACTATATCCACCAAGAATTGCTCTTTATTCAAATACGGCTAGAAAGAACTAGATGGAACAAAAGTATGAAACTACCAGAACTAGTTTTCTTTGTGCTGTCTTTGCAAAAGCAATGCAATGAGCTAGCTATAAAGCTTGACGCAAAAAAGACCACAAACAAAGACAATGGTGGCAACAAGTGATGCCTTAAAATCAGCAAGACCCATCTCTGGCCATGAATCAAAATGGGCACTCACTTGCAGAAGGAATCAAAATGGGCCACACACTTGCTCATCCCACCCATGCCAATAAACAACTCTATAACAAAGTTGCATTGCATCCATGTGTATCAAGATTGAGGACATCCATCTTTTCAACTTAGATTATATTTTACACACTCTTTCGTCACACATGCTTGTCTTGTTGTGTCACAAACTCACCTACTCTGACTCATCCCACAAGGTACCTACACCTCCATGGATGCTACATCTTACATCAGTATTGTTGTGCATAAATGTTACAGTGGTAAGACACTCACAAGAGCTTTATGAGGGGAGGGGAGGGATTGGATTTGTTCTTATTACACCATCTTTGCAAAGATCATAAAGTTAAGCAAAGCCATGTGGGTAAAGGCAACAAGTGTAGTACATTTCTTTCAAAGGCTAATAAAGCCATAAGCTTTAAGGATCATCTTGAATATTCCTTGCTCATTCATTCACACCAACATTTTAATCCCAACTAAGTGTGAGTGTTTTCTTCCCATTAATACATAATAACTTTTATTAGTAGCATAGTTTCAATGTAAGTGTACGCTAATTATCCATTCAGTTCAGTTTCAGCCAAGCATAACAAAATTTGATTTCATTAGATTATTGTTATGTTTATTATCTAATATGTATTGTCAAAATGAAATTGGCCCCAACTATATAGTAACTCATAACACTAATCACGGGATCTCAAAATCTCAAATACACACATCAAGAATGTTGGTCTACGGTATTGTCTAATAATTTTTAAATTTTTTATTAAAAAATCATGATACCACATGAGCTCTGAACTTTATAACTTATGATTCAAATAATCTAAATTATAAAAAAGAGTGCAAGAAAAACAAATTTGAGTTATTTTATAAAATAAAATTTATAGCTACACTTTTAAATTTATGTTGTTATAACAAATAAACTTGTGTGTGAAAACTAAGTCATTTGATTATTAAATTATATAACATCGTTACACTGACATAAAACAAAATGATATATTTTTATTAAATAAATCATGATGCTCAACAAATTTAATAAAATTAAATATAATTAATTTTGAATTAGTATTAATTTTTTTTCATTACACATTTTTGATAATTCAAGATTTTTTATGTTTCTAAAAAAAAAATCTGATATTTCGAAGCCTACCATTTTGCCACTAGTAGTAGAACAATTGAGAGAATTTCGAGCCGTTGCAAAACCTGGAAGGGGTATTCTCGTCATTTCATATCTCACTCCACCCAAAGCAATAACCCACCATTTCCTCTTCCGCAAAAAGCAACACACAGAGCTCTCCGTCACTCGTCAATGGCCGCAGCATGACGACAGCTCCAACACTTCACTCTCCTCTCTCTCCTTTCGCTTTCCAGCCTTAAATGTTCAAGCAACCCTTCTGCGCAAACCCCTCCCTGCCTCTTCCTTCCACAGGCGCCAGACCTGAAACCACACCAGCAGCTGTTAAGCGTCAAGCCTCTAGCTTTCCGTCGATGGCGTCTTCTGCACCCCATTTATGAAACACCCAACTACCCCCTTTCCCGTTTTCGCTCCCCTCCTCGAGCCCCCAGCAGGACCCTGCTCGCAAGTTGGAATCTTTCTGCTCTGAGTTGCAGAGCTCCGAGAAATCTTCGTTGACGTTTTTGAGCCGTGGATAAAGCTGTTGAAAACTCTCAGCTGCTGAAATTTACAGAAAGATTTTACTTTTATCGATTCGGCGGAGGTCGAGCGAGTGGTCGATTCGGAGGCACGATTTCGCCGAAGCTTTGCGATGGGGCTGGGCTCGTCGAAGCTCGAGAAGGACGAAGCTTTGCGCCTCTGCAAGCAGCGGAAGCGGTTTCTGAGCCAGGCGATCGACTCGAGATACGATTTCGCCGCCGCGCACGTCGCGTACATTCAGTCTCTGAGAAACATCGGCGTCGCGCTGAGGAGGTACGCCGAGGCTGAGATTCTGGCCTGCCCGCCGTCCGCGGCGGAGGCTGGGAAAACGACGCCGTCGCACTCGTCGTACCACCCCTCGCCTTCGCCGTCGCGAAATTTGGCGGTGGAGCTTCTGGAAGGTTCTGGAAGGGTGGATTTGGGGGCTAGGGCTGGAGCGGCCACCGTGAGCTGTATGAGGTCGGGTGGCGGAGTTGCGGTGACGATGCGCTTCACTCCAGCCGCGAGCGGGTTTGTGGTGGATGAGGAGCAGATGGGGTTTTCGCCGCCGCCGCCGCCGCCACCACCCCCAGGTGGTTCTTGGGACTATTTCGATACTTCAGCCGATGCGCAAAGCAGCACGATTGCTTGGATGCCAAGTAAAAATGGCGATACTGAGAATGAGGCTGAGCATTTCATCAAGCTCGACTCTTTGGACTCGGAGCCAACGAGTGGAGCTATTGAGCAGAATGCGGCGGTGAGGACTGTAGCCGAGTTAGAAGCCGTAGTAGCTGAGCATTCGGCGAATAAGAATGGCGGGACGGAGCGCTGTGATAAGGTGGAGGACTTGCCGGGGGAGAGGGAGGATCCGTCGGAGTTCATCACGCACAGAGCCAAGGATTTCTTGTCGAGCATTAAGGACATCGAGTTTCGGTTCTCCAGAGCGTCCGAGGCTGGGAGAGACGTGTCGAGACTGCTTGAGGCGAATAAGATCAGAGTTGGATTCACCAACACCAAAGGTACTTGCGGATGGTATTATTAGTGAGTGTATTATTGTCGCTTGATGCCCATTTCATTTCGTAGGATCGCCGACATCGGTTTTTCGAGCTGCGATTGGCGTGGTTTGCTGCAAGCGGAATTCTCTCGTTTCCAATGGTATCATTCACATAGTTCGGTGATTTACTGAGTTTGTAGAAGTTAGGAAGCACTTGATAGCTTGAGAAGCTGAATGTGGGATGTGTGTGGTAGAACCGGCGCAGGCGAAGGTCGTAACGTGGAACCGGTCGACGTCTTCCAGGTCATCGTCTTCGAAGAATCCGCTCACCACCGGGTCCAAGGATGAGAATGACGACAGCGGCAGTGAGTTTGGCGAAGAGTTCTGCATGTTCGCTGGAAGCCACTCGTCCACGCTGGAGCGGCTTTATGCCTGGGAAAGAAAACTACATGACGAAGTGAAGGTATCCGATCTGTCTCGTACTTTCATTGCTTTGCATTAAACTTAGACCGGGTCTTATCTTACGCAGGCGAGTGAGATCATTATGAAGGAATACGATAGAAAGTGTCGCCAGCTGACACGGCAGTTCGCCAAGGACGTCAGTTCTCGCGTGATCGATAAGACTCGGGCCGCTGTAAAGGACCTGCATTCGCGGATCAGAGTGGCTCTTCATGCTTGCGACTCGATCTCCAAACGCATTGAGAAGATACGTGACGACGAGTTGCTACCTCAGCTGTTCGAGCTGGTTCAAGGGTAAGTTCTGAGGCCCACCTGCTCGCCGCTCCGTAGCTTTCGGTGCATGACTTGTTTCGGGTGTGTTCATAATGCAGACTGACTCGGATGTGGAAAGCGATGCTCGAGTGCCACCACGCCCAGTACATCACGATCTCGCTGGCGTATCACAAGAAGAGCGCTACCACCGGGACACCAGACAGCAATGCGCGCCGTGAAATTCTAGCCCGGCTGAGAGACGAGGTGGAGTGCTTCGGCCTGAGCTTCGCCGACTGGATCAACAGCCACACCTCGTACGTCCAATCCCTCAACGGATACCTACAAAACTGCATCACGTTGCCTCAGGAGCGGTCCAGGAGCAGGCGAGTTTTCTCCCCCCGGCGCGTCCTGGCCCCGCCCATCTTCGTCATCTGCCGCGACTGGTCAGCCGGGGTCCAGTCATTGCCGTGTGCTGAACTCGCTGCAGCCGTTAAAATCTTCCTGACGGACATAGATCGAGTAATCGAGCAGCAAGAAAGTGAAAATACTCGACAGAGTAGCACCCAAGAAAATGGCCAGAACCAAAGCCACAATCTGAGGGCCTCCAGTTTGAACTCGATACAATCCGGTCTTACGAAAGTCCTCGACAAGCTGACCAAGTTCTCCGAGTCATCCGTGAAGATGTGCGAGGATGTTCGCCAGAAAAGCGAGGCAGCTCGAGTAGCGTACTCAAACTGCAGGCAGGCTAGATTCTAAGCTATCAGACATGCAAACGGAGGACATGCTGTTTACAATGCAAACTCGTTTCTAATTATATGATTTTCACAGCTAAAAGTAATTTTTTTCGTTTCTAAAAGATCGATTGTGGCACTTGAATTATACATTCGTCGCTATAGTAGAGTTCTCGTGAAAAGGTAGGCCAACAAGAGTGTCAAAACTTTATCCCACTGTTCATAGGTGTGGGAAAAACCCGAGTCAATACTTTGACTGTCATACATATGAGTCATCTCATTATTCTCCTCGGATTCTCTTGTTTGCCTTGTCTTGCTCCCTGTATCGCACTCGCCTTTCCTCTCGTTGCCGCTTCTTTGAAATAATCTCTTCTTTAGCCTTCTCAGCTTCGCGCACCTTCCGCTTCTCCTCGTCTTTCAGTTTCTTCTTCTTCATCTGTGGACAAAGGAACACGTCAAAATATAAATACTGGCCCTAAAATTCATGGCATGAATACCAAGCTGGAATTCAGTAGCAAATTTCCAGTTCAGATAATTTTTCTTTAAAATAATATTTTGAGTTCACTCTGATGAATTTTTAAAGTTCTCTGCGGATTCTATGAAAATCTCTCCAATCCTGCGTGTACAGAAATGCGGGCATACCTTTTCGTGCTTCATAAGCTGAAGATGCTGAACGAGCGTATGCACTTGCCGCTCCCGAGGCTCCATAACAACCGCCCTACGCTGTTCAAGAAGCGGGCGCTTGCGCCCGGGTGTGAGCTTAGGCTTCGATGCGAACGGCAGTGCAGCTTGTAGCGACTTTGGGATGACCAACGGGTTGAATTTCTTCGGCTTCCTCTCAATTTTCTGTCATAAGAAACGAAGATATACAAAACCCAGTCACACCGTGTCACAATGGCGAAACAGATGATAAGGCAGCGTGGTTTTCTCGTATTTACCTTGTACAGGGAATCTTTGTTGATGGGTATCGGAATGTTATGATCCTGTCGTAACTCACCCAGAGGTCGGATTCCTTTCCATGTTTGATCGGGTGGTAGAAGCCCGGTTGTCAACGGAATGTAACTAGGAGGAACCTCGACGGCAACCCATGCACGTAGAAAGACTATATCACTCATTAGGATTTTATCTTCGAAAGTGCACCTCGCAATGCCTTCCTTGGCTGATCCGCCCTTCTTTTGGGGCCGATTGCCCAGCTCTTCTTTCGCAGCCTACCCACAGTTAAACGAACTAAATGAGCACCATTCTAACATAGCAATAATTCTCAAGATTAAAATTGGGCAAGAAGGCGGTAAACAAACGTCACACATTTTCATAGGAGCAAAGATTCCATTGAGACATTTTTTAGAACAAGCGAAAAACAAAAAAATCATGCTTTCTTTCACCGAGTTACCTTCTTGACTTGACCTCGTATCCCACTGACCGTCCGGACAGCGGCACCTTCAAACTTGGCTATTTCAAGGTCCGAAGTGAACAGATCTTTAATCAGCGCTGTCTTCTTGAAGATCTTGCATGGATGACCGACAAGCTTAAGCTTTTTAACTATGCGAGCTGCGTGGTTGAACTCCAAGACAACAGCAGTGGCCACAATTCTAAACGAAGCCTGCGAAACAAATTAAATTTTTTTCAAAAATCACGATTCAAGAACGATTCAAATGTTCATAAAAAATCCACATCCCTGAGAAAAAAAATAAATTTGTGGATTATCAGTGTTTTTCGAGGAAAGTTTTGAGACCTGATTGTTGGATAGGTTCTCGACAGCAATGAGCCCGGTATTGGGAGGAGCAAGAGGGCCCCAGAACCAAGCGAGACAATGCATGTGCTCAGGTGTGTACTTGAGCTGACGATGACGTCCATTTTGATCCTCGATGGCATAAACAGGTGTCGTCTGATAGCGCCTCCATCCAATAGAAACAATTATCGGATTTCTGTTCTTGAGCACTCTCTTGCGCCATCTATGCTTCTTTATCCGCACCTAATACCGACACAAACCATCAAAATAAATAAAAAAAGCGAACAAAAAACTAATTTCTGAAATGCCAGCATTAATTACAACTATGACAAAAATTTCAACTTATAACAGCGGAAGAAACAAGAAATAATGTGCGTTCTAACCTGCATGTAGCCGGTATTTTCTTCGCCAAGGCCGATTCCACCAACAAGCTGCGGATGGTAAGGATCAAAGTACTTAACCATCTCGCAAGGAACGTCGTGAATCTCCAATCTTAAATAGGTTCCGGTCCTGAAACCCTCTATCTCCACCAAAGTCTCCTCATCCAGATCCATAAGCTCCATAAGATTTTTTTGTTTGCGAAGCTCCGCTTCCTCTTTCAACTACAAAAGCAAAAAGAAAAAAAATTAGATGCAATAAGGATTTGGATGCACGGGATATAAAGACGGAAGCTTACCTTTTCATAAAATCCACCTTCATCCTGGTGTGATTTTTTCTCCTCTTGGTCATTTTCTTCGTCCATTGTTTCCGGATGAAGATACTGAGAATCAAATTTGGCGCGTAAAGCCAGCTTTTTAAGCCTTCGTTCTTCATTCTCGGGATCAGCTTCTTTCTTGTTTACTTCTTCATTGCTAGGATTAAATTTCTCGCCTGTCTCCAGATCTTCAAAGTCACCGTAAACTTCATCATCATCATTACCTTTACTTACCAGATTTTGCCCGGTGACAAACCGATGGCGAATGCTTTCAAAATCCTCGGCGCTTTCCCAATTTTCAGGATTCAGGTCGAACTGGAATTTGGAGCAGTCTTCATTGTAGATGCCGCTGGTGTCCAACCCTTTTTTATTTTTCTGCAAGCGATCACCGACATATTTAGTGAACCAACTTCTAGGATAATTTATGGGAAATCGTTCAAAATCCAAAAAAAATATATATGTAACCAACTTGTAACAACTCGTTCACAATCCAAACCTTGTTTGCCTGTCCTTTAGGGACCAAGAACTCGTCGTCATCGTCATCCTCGCTATCGGAAACTGAGGGTTTTATCTGGTACACAAGTTGCTGTAGATTAACAATCTTCCTCAAAGCTAGATTTCGAAGCAATGGTGCTACGAACTTGGATGCATCTCCCACTTTGTCTTCTGCAGATATAAATGAGAACATGAAGATAATAAACAATCAAACACAAAAGCAGTACCACATCATGTCAGCTTAGCCGCAAGAGAAATACCGGGCTTCTGATCTTCATCATCGTCTGAAGATTCAGAACCAGAATAAAAAATGTCTTGCATATCTTCATCATCACCAACATCATCGTCCTCTCCAGAATCCTAAAACGTGCGGATATATTTCTTATGAAATTCGCATCAGATTACTTAATTCCCAATTTGTTCGTAAGCAAAAACATTAATGTATGGCTCAAGTTACCTCAGATCCATCATGTTCATCATCGTCGCCGAACACAGCTTTCCTCCTCGTTCGTCCGTTGTGAAACTCGACGAGCTCTTTGTGTTTGTTCCCCGAGGAAGGCTGCTCGATGGGGAGATCATTTTTTTCTTCTTCGTCAGAATCAGTTTCCTCCACGTTTTTCGTTCCACCTATGTCAGTGTCCGGCTCCGAAGCATCAGACACGTCGTGCTCAGACTCTGAACCATCTTCATCATCATCAGACTCAGAAAACTGTCCAGGTGGGAAATGCTCTGCAGGCTCAATTACACGAGTCGTGTTTCCATCTTCCGAGTTTATGTCGGTGTCGTGGTTTTTTGACACATTTGATTTCTTGCTAAAAAGTTGGATTGAACTTTCTCCTAGCTTTTCACCAATCGAGTATTGCGTGTTCTGAAGTGCTTTTACCATCGCCTCACCCACATCAAGGTTTTTCCCTGCCACAGAAGAAAACAACCGCTTACAAGTAGAACAAGGCATCAGGTGCATGGGATAATATTCATAAACTAACTAAAAACATATATACATATATGATAATTTCAAACCTTTACGAGCGTTTGCATCATTTTCATCATCAGTCTTGGAAAATTGCACAAAATGATCGTTAATATTAATGTAGACAGCGTCCTTGTCATAGAGAAGGTCTCCTACTCCAGACATTGGCGCATAAAACAACTTCTCCTTTTCTCTCAAGCCCTTCTTTTTAGCAGCCGACGGCAGAGGGCAGGGATCAGGCAAGCTACTGACATTAGCAACTGGAAAGTCACCCACCCCAGCAATATGCACCTAAAAATAAAAAAAAAACAAAATCGTTAGTATTCATGTGGCCATAAGGCTCATAGGCCGACGGCGAAAAAAAATGAATGATGGATACTGAAGAAATATCACGTACCTTGGTGCCTTTCTTGAAATTACAACCGCGTAGATAACCGTAAAGTATGACGTTTCTATCTATCGTTTCATCACGTTGCACCTTGTCTGGAGGTGTTGCGTCTTCAAAACGATCCACCAAGAGATACGGATGGGCAGACCGCCACGACAGAGGATGAAACTTCATCACGGAAATAAAGCGTGCTAGATTGTGAACTTCACGCTTAGTATACCTAAAAATATTCGTTAGAATATAAAGTGACTGCCTTTCTTGAAAATTCAAAATGTGGAAAAAAAATTTTAGTTATAGATTTTTGAGATATTCACTTACTTCTCATGAATCAGACCAGATAAGTAAAACAGTTTAGCTCCATCGTAGATTTCAGTCCAGAATCGGTGCTTCAACCGCTGCTTCGTTTTCCTTAGTTTCTTTACATCCTTGAATTTATCAAGGTGTGTGAGGACTCCCATGACTTTCGGGAACCCGTGAGTCTTTAAAATGTTTAGGAACTCAAATGTTTCCTAACATCGAAATCAACACGAATTAGACCCCCAACACTAACATTCTTTCCCCTCAACAAACAAGCCTAAAACTAAGACAACTAGGTTATAAAAGTATGAATGAATTTACAGTGCAACTCACCATTTCGAACCCGTAACTTCCATCAATGAGAAGGAGAGCTAAATCAGCGTACTTTGCGGCATCGAGCATTCCGGTGATATCATTCGGGCACTCTACAAACTGCAGCCTCCTTTTCTTGCCTATGCGCATTCGCCCCAATACAATCAACACATCAATCAATTTACAACACACCCAAGATTAATCATGAAAACCTAAAACTCCAGGCTTCTCTAAATCAAAGAAACTTTAAATCTAAGAAACATTAAAGCTTTTTATACCTGACACGATAGTGATTGGTCCCCGAACCTCGGGCAGGTTCTGCTTGGTGTAATGCTTCACGAGACACTTGATCAAGAGTGACTTCCCCACCTGCGGCGGACCCTGAACCAGCACCACGTAAGGCGGCGGCTCGCCAATAGCCCTATCAACAGTGGGAAGATGAAGCCTGCGCTGCTCCTTCTCGGTCGAATGAGTGTGCAGTCTCCTCGCCTTCACCGATGACTTGAACGCAAAAGCCTAAACCCGGAAAACCCAATTCAGCTACCAGCAGACAAAATCCAATCCACAGACATTCCATCTAAAACATCAAAATGTGCTGCACGAGATGTTAAAAAACACACCTTTGGATTCGCCTGCCGCTTCTCGTCCGATATCTCGCTCTTCTTCTTCTTGTCGGGCTTGCCCTTCTTCGACGAGGCGCCCGATTTGCTCACCCTATGGGACTTGTGGGCTTGGTCGTTCTTCTCTTCCCCCATTGCTTCTAGCTCAGTAAATTAAAAACAGCTACAAAGATCAAATTTGTCCAGAAAATCATAAAACGTAAAGTAATCGTTAAACTGCAAGCTGCCAGATGCTAATATTCAGCAATTTTTGTCAAAACGAAGAACCCAAAACCAAAAAAATTCAAAATCCAGATTTCGGAAGAGCAAAACCCTATCTGACGTAAACCCAGTAAAAATCAGAAGAGGAGATGATACCAGCACAAAAAACTCAAGGTTTCTGTATCTCTATGAAGAGGGGACAGCATCCAGAGCTACGCGGCCTGGGTTCTGCAGACGCGACGCGCCGCAAACGAAAGCGATTTGCAGAAGATGGCGCCGAGGGCAGAAGGAAGCGGAAGAATGAGGAAAGGGTTTTCACCCGTTGGCCCGGCCCATTTCGGGACCCAAATGGGTCAGCTCCGAAACGGGCAGACCCTAAATTGAAGTTAATGGATATGGGCGGGTTTGAGTCCGGGTCTAACCCGGCACGTTGACATCATGAACTATTTTTTCCTATGTTGAAAAACCCATTTAATGCAAGTTTCATGCTATACAAAAAAAAATTATACAGATACACGAGAAAAATCATCCAGAGACAGAGCAACTGATATCATACAAAATGCCACTGTATCCATGCACGCTAGCAGAGTCCGGCCATCTTGACGCACTTGCACCTTGATCAGGTAGTCATCGAGCCGAACTTGAATCGGGTTCTACGCCACTTTTAAGTATACGATCGGCCAAGGCCTCCTCTTCCATCATTTTTCATGTCTTCTCTTCGATCGATCACTCATGACTCTGCATCTCCGCCTCCTCGTTGTTTCTGGACCTTCGACTGTACCTCCGCCAGAGCCTTGCTCACCTCTTCGTCCTCCGGTGCTTCCTTATGCAGGATTTCGTAGTCTTTCATTGCAGCTTCTAGTCTCCCCAGCTGAATCACCAAGATAAAATATTTACTTCATTCTTAGCAAAATAAAAAAAAACCAAACTGAAGTGAAATGAGATCGACAAAAAAAAAATTCAGTGATGATACCTTTGCATTGCAATCGGCTCTTCTCAATCTGGCTTTGGTGTAGGACGGGCGGAGGCCGAGCGCAGCGGTGCAGTCCTCCACTGCTCTTTCAAACTCTTCGAGCTTGGATGAACACGCAGCTCTGTTGCATAGCAGTACCGAGTTGTAGGGGTCGTGGTCGAGCCCGTTGGCATACGCAGACAATGCCTCGGAGAACTTTCCAGCTTTGAAGAGCTGATTGCCTTGTGATCTAGCTTGAGCCACCGCACGAGCCCTCTTGGCCACCGTGCTGGCTTCCCGGCTGTTCACGTCTAGCCTTGTCGCCTTCTGAGCTGCCTCCAATGCATCATCAAACCTGCTGTGAACATTTCCGATTAGTATGTATGCAAAGATGTTACACATTTATATGATGGTTGAATCAGAGGGGAGACACTGACCTGCCAGCGGCCAAATCCACCTGAGCTGTGATCATCAGCAAGTTTGCATTTCCAATGGGGCCGAGAAACTTAGTGCACGCATCAACGTCCAAGTGAGGACCCTTGGCTAATGTCTCGTCAGCATCCTGGTGTCTGCGGAGCTTCAGAAAGGCCTCCGCTTGCAGTGCGAATATCTTTTCAGCGAAAATGCACCAAGGTTAGAAGAAATAGACTTTGAAAGTCGAATCAAATCAGAAATTGAATCCATGTTGATGATACTGACCATGGGTGCAGAGTCTGCGCCAGCGGCTAGGGCCAGCCCGGTCTCCTTTATCAGCGTATTCCAGTCTCTAGTCTTCTTGGCCTCCGTGCACTTGCTGAGATGTGCCTGGAGATTCTTAGTCTTGGACGCGACCTCAGGATCAGCCTCCGATCCAGCATGCTTGTGATGATACATTGCCTTGTCTGCCTCTCCCAATCTATCACCAAAACCAAACATCAGCTTGCCGAAGATGACACCAAACAAATTGAGCAAAGGAGAATTTCGTTTGCAGTTACCTGAGATACAGACTGGCGAGACGTTGGTGAGCTCGCTGGTACTGCGGATCGATTCTGATGGCTTCTCTGCACTCGAACACAGCTTCGAGAAGCTGCCCGAGCGCAGTCAATGCCGCGCTCTTGTTACTCCTGTAAGAAGCCTTGTTCGGATCTATGGAAATCGCTGCGTCATACAGCGCCAGAGCCTCTGCAAATCTGCCGTTTTTGTAGTCCTCATTGCCCATGATTTTCAACTGCTCTGGGTCCATCCGAGTCGACAGGGCCCTGCACAGAGACCCGGTCTCGCTGGCTTTCCTCAATGGGTTGGCTTTGGATGCTCCACTGGGCGTGTAGTTCCCGACGACGCTGTTGGCTGAACTGGTTCCATTCGACGTAGGATTGGACAAACTGCTTTCTCTGGCAGGCTTCGGGAGGTGATCCGTGGCGTTACTAGAGACACTGTACCCGCCGACTCCGCTGCCTCCTCCGAGGTTACCCAAGTTCCCGAACAGCATAACGTTACTGGACGAAGCTCGAACCAGGTTCCCTCCGCCTCTTGACTTCTGATGCTCAGCTATGATATTCTCCAGCTCGCCAGATATCCCTATGGCCTCCTTGGGAACCTTCCGGTTCTGGTTCTGGTTCTGCCCTCCACCTCCGTAACTCTGATACTGACTCCCATTCTGCTGCTGCGGACTGTTCTTCGACGTAGCCATCCCCATGGGCATTTTCGCCGAAGCAGGCTGAGCAGTCGCTTCCTGAATGTTCTTCTGCTGATAAGCCGGAGGAGCAGCTCTGGGCTGGCCTGGTGTCGGCCTGGCAATAATCCTGTCCCCGGGATTAACCTTTACCGCCGCTGGAGGCCGTGGCTGCTCTCCAGCCGAGTCGAAAAAATTAGCGTCGTCTGAGCTGCCTCGCCTCCGCTTCGAGATCGGTGAGCTTGGGACTCTGACCACATTGTTGTTACCCAGCCCTGGTAACGAGCCAGTGGAGGTCGCTCGCCTCGGCCAGAAGCTTCTCCGCCCGAAAACCGCCCCCAGGATACCGCAGCCAGACTTCTTTTCAGGTGAGGAATCCTCGCCTGCCACATCTGTCATCTTCCTAAACCTCAACACAAAAAAAGAGAAAAAAAAACTCTCCCACGCCACAATGTCCTAATTCAGACACATTCTTACATCAAACAACATGTGAGCTATCTCACAGACCGGAAATCGGGTAATCAATCCAGCTCATCGACAATGCTACCTTGTACAACAAGAGATCAAACAGTCGAGCAACATCTGATCACAATGCAAGAAAATCAAAAGAAAACGAAAGACGCCGATTGAATCAGAAACAATGGCGAAAACCAGCAAGATTGGGAGGAAGGGGAGTTGACCATTGGTGTCGGTTTTTCAGGGAGAATGTGAGGCAGGGATTTGGGTGTGGGGGGTGGAATGAGCATCTTTGAATTTTTAGCATCTGAAAGGAGAGGATGCTGATCTGGCATATGCCATCTATTTAGGGGATCTCAGCCAGCATTTTTAAGAGGAAAGTGATTGGAGGTCACGTAGGTGTTTCAGACCTGCCCTGCACGTATTCTACAACATGTGCATACATACTAATATTAGCCAGCTATGGCCTGTCTTCACTATCTCATGTAACAAGGAAAAAAAAATCCCCCGTGAATGACTTTCGCCTTTCACCAAGATCACTAATTCAATCAACTAAACTGACTACATGGCAACACGAAATCCCTACCATCTTCATAATAATCTAAGACAGCCTTCAATCCTCTAACATTGATTTGCCGGACGCAGCGCAGTAGGGAGACCGAGCGCTTCGCATTCTACGGAGCATCAAACGAATTAAGGCGGATTTGTGCGCAGAATACGACGAAGAAAGGACCTAAATGGGCCGATATGGGCCAGTTGAGTTCGTTATGTAGCCTAGTTAGCACCCTCAGAGTGCGATTAACCTATTTTGAGTCTATGTGCCTAAACGACAGCGTTCTCAAGCCCGAGCCTCCTATTTTTGTAGCTACTCAATCCAACTTGCACTTCTCATAAACTTAGAAGTCAAAACGACACAGTTCAAGGCTTGCCCGCGCATGGGTAACATTAACTTATCAAGTTCAACAGAGAAACATTAAACAACTGGACTGGTGCGGTATGATTAGGAAATAACAACAACATAGGCTAAAGTTTTGTACAAGCATCATTAATAGCCTGTCGAGGGAGAGACAACTAGCTATGCCCTATGAGGAACATTGAAGCAGACGGTGGTCGAAAGTGCAAGATTTCTACCCTCTTGGGAAGTTGTTGATCAGCACTTAATGTCCTACTGATACATGATAACCAAACTTTCCTCCTGAAGAGCATTCCAGTAACAAACGCACAGTGAATATGTTTCCGGAAATGGATGGTTCAAATTTCTAGCTAAACTAGAGGCCAGGTGCCTACTGTTCGACCGCAGCATTTACTACAACCAATATTGATGCTTTAAAGTTTTATTTGCTATCTTCTGACGGAATAACTCGACATGCCAGGCCATAGGCCTCTACCGCGACCGCGTGCACCGTTACCCCTACCACGAGCTCCACCACGGGCCATCACAATCTATACAAACCAGGGTCGAAATAAAATTAATACAGAAATCTCGAGCTTTATGAAGACAAGACGACACGTCAAGCAAAACCTATAGGGTAAAAGCAGAATATTGATTATGGTGGTGGCGCGCTTCACTACCATAATCAGAATTCTACTAATTCCTAGCTCCATGTACTGTGGGGACAACCTAGTGCTCTGATACCAACATGTCACGACCCCGAAAAAAAATGTGGATCGCGATGGCGTTTGACTTGTCTCTTTTTGACTTTTAGTCAAACAAGCCTCTGCGAAAAAAATTCAAAGTCAAATATTCAACGTACTAATAAAAGAACATTCAGCATTCAAAACTATTCAAAATCAACCCAAAATCTTACCCAAGTACATTGGAGCAACTGCTACAAAGATGACAAAGTAACACAAATTAATTAACTGTTGACTGAAGGAAACTGACTGAAGACTTGATGGAACCGTACCGAAAAGCTTGCTCGTTGCTACCCAAACACCGTTGCTACTGACCGACTACTGATCTGAAAGAAAATTTTAATATTGGGGGTGAGTCAAAAGACTCACACTATGAGTAAACAACTCGCTACGTATTTGGTGAGCCGGATGGGGATTTCTTTTATTTTAAGTTGATATCGTATTTATAACGTGCGGCTCGTTCACCCTTCGTACATTTGTTGTGTACGTGGGGGTTTATTTATCTTCTTGTTAGCACATATACTTCTTATATCACATTGAATGTCATAACATGAGCACCTTTTGGCTAGACCCTTTTTGGCCAAATGCAAACGTGAATGCGTGACAGACATGAACTGCGACGGAAGCCGTTTTTTGGCTAGGCAGTCATCACTGCCGATCCGGATCAATCATATAACAGAACGCGATATTATCGCGGAAACAGAACGTCGCAGACATAATGTAGTGTGTATGCATATGAATGAATGCTCAATACAACAAATTTCACTTTTTCACGTGGGTATATATATTATGTTTGTATTATACCCAGTATGCTTTATTAACAAATCACATATTTAATTTTGTACGAAAAGAATTACGTAGGAATTATTTACTCACCTCAAGCAAATATTGAAATTGTACAATCAATTCGCTCGGTAACTTGACTCTGATTCCTGACCTATAATTATAAATAAACAAATTATAATTTGTTGCATCAATTAATTAATTTTCTTTTAATATCTTATGCCATCATTAATATTACCACTAACCCTAACGTCACAATTTCTCACAGAAATTTCCCTCATATATATTATTATTATTATTATTATTTTTTAATAATAATTAGAGAGAAACAGGATCATCTACATACTCATCATGAAAATATCTAATCTGATTCTTACCTCAATCCACCATTGAAGTTCAGTCTGATTACCCAATAACAATAAACGATCCCGAACAGACTAGTAACTAGCGATGCTCCAAAACAGTCGATCCTGCTACGCATCCACTGACAGTAAGCAGGTTATGAAACAACCATATGTAGGCAGGTTGTGCGAGAAAACTTTGAAGAAGGGTGGAGTTGTGGCTGAGTACGTGTTTCCTCTTCCTCCCTTTTTTTCCTCTCCTTCTTATTTATATAAACACACAACCATCATGCGTTCCACTCCCGACTTTGCTGCTGAATTTATGGAGATAAACCTTTTTGTTTTGTTTTGTTTTGTTTGTTGTAATCAATGCCTATGGAGAAATTTTATGACGATAGACTTGTTCTTTCGGCAGTGCATGATTAAAGGTGGTGGCCCACCTCTTTAATCATACAATTATTACATATGACATCACCGATCTTTTACTCAATAATTTTCCATTCATTTGAAATCTGATATATGCTCACCTCTCAATCTTTACTTCACAATACTTCTTTTTATATGTCTCTCTTCATAGATGTGTCTGTCTCCCCCTCCTCAGTTAGATTTCAACCATGCCTGCGATCTGACTGAGGGGTCCCATTGCACCGCTCCTATAATGTCGTTCATTCCACTCGCCAAGCTTTTTATTCTATGTATGACCTCAGGGATACCTCCCATAACCGATCCATCATTGAGGGTGCTACAAGAGGCCAAGCGAAAGACTCTCTCCGATAATGTCTTAGTCGACTTTCGACACTCTCTGGCCCATCCAGTTTACTCGCACCTTTGCAAGTCAAACTTGTTCTCTTCACACCCTTAAGTTCTCCCTCCCCTCTCTTTTATTTCCCTTCTCCCCCAAAGTTTTCACCCCTCGTCTGTCAATTCCCACCGCCCTCCATCAAAATATACCCTCTAGCAAATTGCACCCTTATCCCCTCCAAATTAGAGTTTGATTTATTGAGTGGTGGTGGATAGAAGTGGGCAGTTCTTGTTGCCAATGTAGTATCAGTTGCTGCTCATCATTTCTCTCTTGCTCAGCTTCCACTTATTCTACCTCATTCTTCATGCCTCTCTTGTTCGCAAAGTTTTGATCTTGTGCACGGTTGAGATTCAGGTTGAGGCACCTTAATGGTTTAAGAGTGACGTCCATGGCGATTAAGTGCCCACAACTAATTTGGGTCTCACTCAGGCTAATCCATGACAGAAATGAGCATGAAAGGAGCTCCTACAAAATAAAGTATCCAGCATTAAGATGCAACGCTAATCTCACATCCGCCGAAAAGGCCAACACCTGATCAGAGATGTCTTGACCAAACTCATTAGCTAATCGGAGGCCAACAAGAACCGCTTAGAACTTTCCTTCCACATTGGAGACACCCTTTTCATAGACCATAGAGAATAGCAATAAAAGTGTCCTTTTAGCGTCTCGTGACCGAGAAATCAGAGCCTATATAATATGAAGACTCTAAAAAGATAGAATATCTCCTATTTTAAATGGGGCTCGTAGGAGTGCAACTGAACCTACGAGACAAAACCAAAATTACTCAGTTTGATGTTTAAGTATTTTTTGGTCCAAGTAATGTCTATTTATTTGCTTATTTATTAAGCAGTATACGATCAAAATATCTCTTTATCGTCATAAAAACCGTGATGACTTTTCTTATTCTCCCCAATTATGATGGTTTCTTTTTTATTTTTTAATACAAAGGGACTACTTTTCAGATACAAATAAATAAAGGAACCCGAGAAATTGAAAATCTCAGACTCTCCTTTCTGTATTAAGATTATGCTGATTTTCAGCTACTCAAAAATGTTTCAATTTAGATTCATGATGTGGAGGTGTGTTGCATAGCAATTCACTCCGTCTTATTTTGGTAATAGTTTGCAACAGCAAGGACTTGCTGAGCTTTTTTGGGGCATGACGTAAAATCAAGACAATAGTTACAATAGGCAATAATCATGTGCCTTGCAGCATCAGAAATACTTAATTACGGTATGGGTTAACTTAAGATGAATGGCCAAATGGTGTTCAAATTTTTATATACTTTACATGCACGAAAATTTAAAATTCCTAAAAAAAAAAAAGAGTTTGTAACGACATCATGCACGTGGTAGAGGACAAATAATCTTATAAGGCCAACTAAATTTATTCAGTATTCAGTTTGTCCATCTTGCTTCCATATTTGAAAGTTTGATTCATTTTCATATCCATACTTGATTTGGACAGGCACATGTATAATTAGGCCAACAGATTCACATACCGAACATAATTGAGTCTCACTATGCATGAGTAGCACAAACCCGATAAAGTCAGATTTAGTGCTCCTCATGCATTTTTTTTTAAGGGGGATCGATAGTGGTTCCCCACTGCGGGCCAGCTCACGCGCACCTCCAGCGTATCTAAGCGTAAATGCGGTACCAACAGAGCTTGAACCCTTGACCTTGGGGTTGTTAGACAACAACCAATACCACTAGACCAACACCTTGTTGGTCTCCTCATGCATTACCTCGCGCTTATTGCAACAATAGTAATCACCAAACACTCTTATCCTGTGTGCCCAACAATGGTATCTGCCACCTTGCAGCTCTCTTCCCAAATATATTAATTTTTGGATGATCTAATGTGATTAAATTGGTTGATTTCTGTTGTACGAAATTTGTTTTGCATGTTTTATTATAGTCTTGAACTTTTACTGTATGAAAATAATAAGAATTATTTTTCTGGATTCTCTTTGGATTTTTCTCTTGGATTGATAACTACCGAATAGGAAGTGTCTGAGTACCAATGGCCACCAAACAATAATTTAAAAAATAATAATTTAAATACCTTCTTTTAAATTTTTTTAGGCATTAACCCACATGTTTTGGATGCTTAGAGAGAACAGTAATAATGCTTTTGTGTTGGAGCTGTTATCTTGAATTTCTCCCATATTTTCATATTTGCATGAGAATGTGTCATTTTTGCATTAGTATCATTTTCATGTGGCGCTTTATCGATTTTTTTAATCTAAATCAAATTCTCCTTAAGTAGAGAGATTGTTGATGCACGAAAGACTTCCTACAAGTAAGAGAGACTTTCAGAAGTATTGATTAGTTACTAGTTTAAACACATTAAATTGTTTGTTATTTTTTTTTAATTTTTTTAAATGTAAATTACAACGCGCACATCCGATTATTAGGGAATTCGAATCCAGTTGGGCAGATTGTCAGAATTCACACTCTTTACCAACAGGCCACACCCCCGATGGGTTGTTTGTTACTCCATTGTGGACGTTCGTATTGATTTATTTTATTTGCTCAACATAATTATGTTTAAAGATATACTTTTTTTTAATAAAACTATTATTTTTTATAGATTTTATTATATGATTACTACTATTGCCTCAACGGGTTGCTAGGGGCCATATAACTTTTTAAATAGGTTTCAAGATATTTGAATCATGTTTTATAACTTGTGCCATCTATATATATAGAGGGGAGTTCCACTGAGAATTCTAAATTTGGCGAGAACTGAGAATTCAATCTTGACTAATGGCTGAGAGGATTTAATGGCTGGGAATGGTGGACAGGTGTCGTGTGTTGGGTATTGGACACAGTGACGTGTCGTGTGTTGGGGCCAAAATGGGGGGAGAGTAAAAGCACAATTTCTCTTCTCTCATACACACTCAAATCCACCCAAAGGCATCTTCTCTTTCTAAATAAACTCATTTCTCTCTCCCCAAACTCATTTCTCTTTCAACCAAACTCATTTTTCCCTCTCCAAACCCATTTTTTATCTTCAAATCTGTGTTTGTGTTGTGTTTTGTTATTTTTAGTGTTGTTTCTCTATTTTGTGTTTTGTGTTTTGTATTTTGTGTTTTGTTCAATATCGGGGTTGAATACTAAACATATGTTGAATCAGAGTTTTGGATTTTCTAGTTCAGATTTAATACTTCGTATTATGTGTTTTGGCGTTGAATACTAAACATACTTAAACACAACACACAAAACACCAAGATATACAGAAAACCCAGATTTAAAACACACAAAAAATACAACACACAAAACACTCAGATATACTAAACAAAAAAACCCAGAACCCAGATTTAAAAATCCCAGAAAATCCAAAAAACACAACACACAAAACTCAGAAACTCAGAAAATCCAGAAAACACAACACACAAAACCCAGTATACCAACCCCAAAAAACCCAGATTTAAAAATCCCAGAAAACCAAAAAAACACAACACACAAAACCCAAAAACCCAGACCATCCAGAAAACACAACACACAAAACCTAGTATACCCACAAATCCATAAACCCAGATATACTGAATAAAAAAACCCAGAAAACCCATATGTAAAAATCTCAGAAAATCCAAAAAACACAACACACAAATCCAGAAACCCAGAAAACCTAGAAAACACAATCCACAAAACTCAGTATACCCACAAACCTAAAAAGCACAACAACAACACGCAAGAGAAAGTTTGAAGTTTTAGTGTTTCAATGGAGATGAGTTTCATGGGAGATCAGAGGAGATGAGGGGAGATGATACGATAGAAAGTTGAGTGGCTTTCACTTACTCTCTTTCTCACATGGAAAGTTAGAAAAATAGCTTTCCAACAAATGTTTTTTTGCCCATAATACCCTTCAACTCACTTTTCTAGCAAAAAGTAAGATGTGAAGACCACCGTTGGATTAAAACATCCTAAGACCATCACATGGTTCTTATAATTCTCACATGAAAATGGGGTTCCCAACGGAACATCCTTATATATATATATGTATATATATATAAATTTTGGATTGGCGCATTGTGGATACACCAATAATATGGAGTTGTCACATGACACTTTGACTAGCTACGTGACGCATGGATAACTCAAAAAACTCAAAACCAATGATGAACCGTCACACATCACTTTAACTTTTCAAAATATCACATACCGTTTCTTCATTAACGATGTCCAAAATTCATATGATGGATTGTATCAACCCAAAAATTTTTCACGTAATCAAGTGAAGATGGATCGGTCAGTAAAATTGATTGTTTCATCATTCCCTGACTGTATCATGTAGCCCAAGTCATGTAGTCCCACTGCCTCATCCACCAGTTTGGATATTTAACAAATAGGATACAGAGCATCTTGATTGCCCCTGACTGGCTTTAATGTCTATTGCTTGTCCAGATCTATTTTTCCTGGCAGTTAAGTTCAGGGTTAGCTTATTTTATCCCATGGCTTGTGTAAGGCCTAGTCATGTTTTGGTTGGAACTCAAATTCCAATTGTACAACAGGTAGAACAGTGTTAGTGTACAGTTTCTCTTTTTTTTAAAAAATAAAGGGATAAAACCCAAAAGGGGCCCTGAACTACCACTGCTTACCCAATTGCGGTCAGAACTATCACGATTTCCAAAAAGGGTGCAATGAAAAAAAAATTGGACTGATTTTCTAAATTAAAATGTACCATTACATTCCAAATCTAATATTATTATAAGACTTAGATTTGTGTGCAAAAATTACGTCATTTGATTACCAAAAGACGTCGTTTTCTTTATGTGTGCAAAATGATATAATTTATTTTAATAACCAAACGATGTAATTTTCGCACACAAATTTAAGTATTATAATAATATTATGTTAGGAATGTGATGGTAAATTTTATTTTAGAAAATCAGTTCAATTTTTGTTTCATTGCACCCTTTTTGGAATTCATGGTAGTTCTGACCGCAATTGGGTAAGCGATGGTAGTTCAGGGTACCTTTTGGGTTTTTCCCCAAAAATAAATATATACCATACCACTCCCCCAAAAAAAAAAAAGAAAAAAAATTGTTAGCAAGTTGCTTGTCGTGGACCACCTTCTTTCCTACCATGTCATTAAATCGCAAATTATTATACCGATGAGTAAGCAAAACCGTAACTCCTGAGCCATTAATTAAATATGTGACCGGTTCCTTTTAATCATATGATCTGTAGAGCTTCTAGAAGATTTATATATTGTACTCCACATACATTAACTCCACGCACTCCTAGCTAACTTTTGCCTGCCTTCTAGAAGCACTGCCGCTGTAGTTGCATGTAAAAGGATAATAATGATTGATTTGTTCTAGAAACACATTTTTAGTGCTGTAATGAGCAAAACCCATGTGTTCCTTTTCATGTGTTTGATCCGACATAATATAAATCTTGCTATTATTATAAATATTATTTTTTTATAAAAAAAAAAGCGTGAACACAATTTGTTTTATCATTTGTCGGGCAAGCGCTGCCGACCGCAGCCCACCACCAAAGTGTCAAACAAGACATGCCACACCTAAGCTTCTCTTCCTTTTCTCAGTCAGCTCAGATTATAAGTAGGTTAAGGAGGGAGGGATATATATGATGCGACTCCATCCAGACATCTTCCTTTTTGTGTGCTATTTTTAGAAGGTAGATCTGTCGATAGGTTTCCTTGTGTTGCAGAATTAATCTCTCTTATCGATCATATTGTTGTACAGATAAAACACACTTTCAATGGAAAACTACAACAGAAAGCAGACTATGGATTTATCCTCATTTTTCCTCATCGAGTTCTCAGATGACTCGGAAGCGGATCTCGGTCCAAGTATAGTAGCAGCCTCAGTTGAAGACAATAATACTGATGATGCTCAATCAAGTTGCAATGATTCATGTGGAGTGCTTGGCTGGGATTATTCCTATCCAGATCATGGGATTGAGCTGTACAACGACGATGGGTCGTATGCTTTCCAAGATTGTACTGCTGGAGTAGTGGAGCGGCCATGGGAAGAATTTTACGAGGAGGAAGAAGAAGGTGAGGTGAATATGTCGGGGAGAAGACGACACAACAACTCAAAGGCATCATCATGCATTCATGATGGAGGAAGCAGGGATCAGCAGCCAGTAAGTGAGATGGAAAAGAACAAGAACTTCTGGGAGACTTGCTTAGCTTCTGGGTTTTGAGTCTTTATTCATCAGTTTAGCTAATCTGGTATTATTATAACATTACTCACATATTTAGTATCATCATTTAGCTTCTGGGTTTTTGTTGATGCCACAACTTGTCTATGTAGGCACCATATTCACTAAAATGTGATTGTTTTCGAATTTTAGTAGAGTGGAAAGATTTACCAACTCTTCTGATTTAGTAGGAGGATTAGATTAGATTTGGGAGGATTCTGTTATTAGTAACTTATTAGAAGTGTGTTTAACTAAATAAATATGAATTCTTATTTTCATTTCCTTGGTATCCAACTCAGTAACACACTTTTCTTCCACTCTCCTCTCATTTCTTTCCAGATCTGTTCTTAAAACGAGTTTAATATTTTTTTACTTATACTCTCAAAGCCTTTCTTTTATTTTCCTCTCCTCTAATTTCAAACTCTTTTTCCTCTCTGTCTCTCCGAACTCGAAAACCAGGACCGAACTCAAGCTGTATTGGGATCCTGAGCAACATAAATTCTGAGACCTTTACTGAGAAACTCATATGCCTATTAAACACAAATTATTTCGTGCCTGAGCAACTTTCTACCTAGTACATAGTAGTAGTAGGGGTGTAAGAATTTAACCCAACTCAAACCCCAACTCGATCAACCCATTTAAATTGAATTTGGGTGATATAATTTAATTGAGTTGGGCTTTGAGTTGCACTTTTTGATTTTTTTTCAAATTTGACTGTTTTGCTTCGTTCACTATCATTTGTGAACCCCCGCTTGGTTTTTTTTCCATTCTGACATTTTCGCAGTTACAAAGTGCGAAAATCGTAAAGATTTTCGCGGTTCCGAACTGCGAAAATTGAAACCCTAAAAAAAATTCATGTGGATATATGATTTTTTGTAGTTGTGGTCTATGAAAATCTCTATGATTTTCGCAGTTTCGAAGTGCGAAAATCATATGGAGCTTTTCGCGGTTGTGAACAGCGAAAATAATAGGGATTTTCGCAGTTCAGAACTGCGAAAAGGTCAGAATGGAAAATAAACCAAGCGGGGGTTCACAAATGGTAGGAAACGAAGCGAAAGAGCCAAATTTGAAAATAAATCCACTTTTTAGGTTGAGTTGGTCTTGGGTTGGACAAATGAAATTCGGGTTGAACCAAATTGTAAAACACAATTGAAATTAAAAATAAAAATAAAAATAAAAATAAATTGACAAAATTAATAAAGTTAAAAAAAATTAAAAAATATAAAATTTTAAAAAAGGAAGAAAGAGAGCTGACATGACATTGGCCGCATGCGAGAGCCACGCGCGCGGTTGAGACATGACACGTGCACGCGGCGCATTATTTCTAAATCCCAAGTCAGTAGAATATAAAAACTTGTGGGGGCCATATCTTCCACATATGATGTCCGATTCGAGCAATTCAAGTTGTCACACAAAGAGGAAACAATTATCTATAATTTTTATGTAGGGGTCAATGCTTAATTCGTGACGGATATCTGCCAGCAAAGTTGGCGTACATATTATTTCCGAATTCGACTCCTAAATCGGATAGATTTCCTCTTCAGCCTAGAAGTCCAAATCAAATAGGAATCTTCGAAGATAATCATCAGAAGATATGCATCAACATGTTGCTTAATATCTAAGTAACCCATATATATATAAGAAGGTCTTTACCTCATAATTCAAGTGTGTTTTGCGGAGTTTCAACCTTGTGAATAAGGTGCAATCAAGAGTCTTCAAGGAGCCGTAGAGAGCAACAAGGGATTCGTCCTAGCATAGATTTGAGTTAGATTGTAAGGGTTATTTCTACATTTTTACTCATGTCTATGTCTATAACTCTTTGTGGCTAAATCTCTTGTATAGTTATGATACTGTAAACTTCTCATGATTATTGTGAGATAATTTGTGCGAATAAATTAAGTTTATGTTAGCATTGTTACTGTGCATAATCTATATGATTGCATTGATTTTCATGATAACTAATATGTGTAGTGCATGATTGCGTGAAACCTAGGCGATAAGACCTAATTGGATGGTGGAAGCCACGTCTCAATTAGAAAGAGCATATATGAATATCAAGTCCTAAATTCTATAAAAACATCATACTTAGTCTGAATTCCCTATCACAATAGCAAAATTGTGTACGTCTTGTTGTCAGGATGACAATCTATTAAAGTATGTTAGACATATTGAATTTATACCATGACTTATGAGTTTGATGAATGTAGAATATGAGC
>NQLW01000026.1:950173-969211 GCA_002312845.1 Kalanchoe fedtschenkoi | reverse complement strand
CAGGAAGCGTTTCTCACCAAATATTTTTTTGCAGCCAAGGCATCATAGATCCTCAAGGAGATATGTGATAAAACAATAGCCAGATTAAACAACTTATGAATACTATGAGCATTTAGGAAGATTGGTCACCAAGTGCCAAAATCATGAATTTCTAGATAAAAATCTGATAGAATTCTACGCTAGTGGTATGCAAGCAAAAGAGGGGAAGAAGTATGCAGCCGTTTGTGGTGGCATAGAAAACAAGTATCCTAATGAGGTATGGACGATAACGCCTGCATGTTCACAAGATCTCATGGAGTACAAAAAGTTGTAACCTTAGATACAACAGTACCAACACATATGCCACTAACCACACCCCCGTCCTCAGAGTTTGTATATATGAAAGCCATGATGCAGGAGCTACTCCACACAATGAAGGCTACTACACCTACACAGTGTGAGGTGTGCATGTCGATAAAATATAATGTTGATGTGTGTTCTACTTGGCAGTAACCTACTGACCAAGGGGAGGACCTGATGGCAATAGGAGAATATCATCCAAGACAGCAGCAGAACATCACATTGCTCACCCGCTACCACAAAGGACTCTGAAACCACCCAAATCATAGCTATGGGAACAACAACTTTTAACAAGGACCATGGCTGTACATTCCTTGAAACCAAAAAAGAGCAAATGGAAGTGGAGTAGAGTCATGAGTGGATAAACTAAAAGAATACATAAAAGAGCATCACAAGAAGCTAGATCTCACACTCACAAACATAGAGAGGAAAATTTCAAAACTAGCAACCTATGTGATTGAGAACAGATCTCTGTAAGACCGGCTACAGTCCCCAAACAGATAAGAATCTTCATCCAAATTTCAGTAGCATGAACATGAGGAAGGAGGATTAGACTCTGGAAACCCCAAGACCCATCAAATGTTGAATCACAGCTAAATCCTCCACTATCCCGCACCATCCATGTGCCTATCAGTATTATGCCGAGCGTGTGAGAATAGGAATTACTGAAGAATTACACAATCCTTGCGCAAAAGACACGCACGCGGTCATCTTTCCAATGTGCAACTCAGACTCAGGCTCTCCAATTGTTCCAAAAATGAAGGCATCAATTATTTTTAACTTTAAAACATCAAAATTTCAAACTAACCATGTGCTACCCCTTTCATCTCAGGCCTAAACACCAAGGGGAAATGAGGAAGACAAAGAGGAACTGAGTGCTAAGGTATCATCTCTCTCCATCTATAATAGGGATAAAACCCAAAATGGGCCCTTAACTACAACCACTTACCTAATTGCGGTCCGAACTACCACGATTTCCAAAATGGGTGCGATGGAAAAAAAATTGGAGTGATTTTCTAAAATAAAATTTACCATTAATTCCTAAACTAATATTATAATAAGACTTAGATTTGTATGTGAAAATTACATAGTTTGGTTATCAAAATAAATAATATCGTTTGGCACACATAAAGAAAATAATGTCTTTTCATACTCAATCATCCATAATTCTCAATAAATTTAATAAGATCAATTATATTTAAGAAATCAAACAAACTGATCTTAAGCATCATCCAAAATCAGTCCAATTTTTTTCATCGCATCCTTTATGGAAATCGTGGTAGTTCGGAATGCAATTGGGTAAGCGGTGGTAGTTCAGGGCCCCTTTTGAGTTTTTTCCCTATATAATATCACTTGAATGCAAGGACCCATGTATGTTTACCAAATAATGCATAATAGGTAAAACACTCTTTAATGTGTGTATGTTAGACTTAGAATCTAGTATAAATGTCATGCCAACTAGTATCCATACAGCCCTGGACCCAAGACCCATGCAAAACCAAGACAATGATAACATTAGTTGACCGTTCTGATGTTCGGCCAATAAGATATGTTGAAAGAATTCTAGTAAAAATAAAAAATTTGGCTTTGCAGATTTCTATGTGATGGTTATGAAAGAAGACTTAAGCCTAGATCATCAACCCATCATTCGTAACAACCCTTTCATGGACAGCGAACATCAAAATTGATGTGGCCGAAGGAATGATGTCCATGCAACTTGGTGAAAGGGTGGTACACATGAGCATCTTTGATCCTTCTAAATAGCGAGCATTACCATATACATGGAGAATAGAATTAAAGATCTATATAAGGAGGTGTTGGAGGAGACTAGAACCAAACTACCAGATCTAACATTGGTCCTATTAGGTAAGGGTGATTATGCTTTATCATTTAACATGATAAATCTGACTTGTTCTCATCCTTTTTGCAGGCTGAAAATATTAAAGATATAAAATTCCATTAAGATGCAATTAGAGATGAAGATAATTGGAATGGTGAGGACATCACAAAATATGAGAAGCCACCTGACAAAAGAATACCGCAATAATAAAAGTTTGTTTCAAAAATTAAAAGTTTAAAGAAAATAAGAAGGCACAAATGTGCGGTCTATATCAAAGTTTCAAAACTCCTAAGCACAAGTGTAGTAGAAAGAAGATGACTTTAGAGATTGCAGACATCCAAAACGGAAGACCATTATGAATAGCATGAGAGGTATCATCGAGCCTACGATGTGAAATAAGGGCACTTGTCGCGAGGCGATTTGATTTTTAATTTTAGTAATTTATTTTTATTTTTTAGAAAAATTAATTTTTGTTTTATTAGTTAGAGTAACCTAGACTAACAATGACAAGTTCAAATGTATGATTATATACAAAAACTTTGTGCATGAACAGATATCGAGTGTAGGGAGAAGACATGTGTGCATGCCACAGAATGGTCAATGTGCGATCAATACAAATAAGTATAGCGGATACCAACCCGCATCGTGCGCGAGATGGTGTGTGGTCTGTTCATTGGTGATAAGTCTAGTAGTCACGCAAAGCACACCATTTACCATAAATTTTAAATATTTAAAGCTCTGTGCTGTCTCAGAGGCGACCGATCACTCAAAGGTTCCTCCCACATGGTCGACCGACCGAATCATAACCAACATACCTGCACCATCACCTACCGTCATCTGCATGTCGTACACAGTCGCCACACCTACTAGATCAAGTTGTTGCAGACGCAATAGCTCGAACTGGTAAAGAACTATGGGCTAGCAGATCAGCCACACACGCGCCCAATACTTAAACTAACTTACAATTTTTTTTGGTAGGCTTAATCAATGGTACCATGGGACTGACAGTGGAGGAGTACATCCAGAACCTCCGTAGCAGGCGTATTATGCCGAGTCTCTTTGCCGAGAGGCAATTATTGAATTTTCAGAAGTTCTGAGATCACTCAAGCAATGAGATGGCCACTTATGCTCGACCTCCACTCTCACAATGACATGGAGGCTAAAAATAAAATTCTTGGTGATGGTTTACTACTGGATCAACAAGGAGGTGCCTTTCATCCAGTTCATGGTTGGGAGCATGAAGCTTCACATTCACCTAGATCAGGTAAGGCTAATTTCTAGCTATGACTTAGAGGATGCAATCCAGATAGAGGTTTTGGACATTGTTGAATTGTTGGGCTTCATGAGGGTGGCCATCACATATCCGAAAATGATTTTCATGCCGAGTGTGACTCTGGCAACCTACTTGAGGGACCCTAACCTATTTTACATAAAGAAAAGTGCTTGAATGCACCATATTGGCAAGATATAAAGGTATGGATAAAATTCGGTACCTTAAGCTTTTCATTTGATGTACTGCATGTAGAGGATGGTTCTAGACTTCAGACATTATATGCGATTGCACATTAAGTCCATCTGGATGAAGCCTGGTTCGATTATCTGTTAAGGGGTGATCACCCACTTCTTACGTATGGTAGCAGCTTTACATCTCATCCCTCATGATTACTGTCAGATGATTCAACCAGCCTTTCTGATCAAGAGTTGGGCCGAGAAAACTCTAGCAACAGCAATGGATCATTATCATCTACACCTTCATCCTCAAAATCCGGAGTTGGGCCGTCTACCAGACCACACCCAGCCTCTACTGCATACCAGCCAGCTGACATGGTAAGAGCTGACATGAGGAATTTGCTAGCCAGGCATGATGGATAACTGAGGGAGGTGGTGAGTACGATGAGGACTCTCGCCGAAGAACATAAGTGCACGCAAGAGCTTGTGAGGCATCTGATGAGAGTCAGAGGAGAGCTGTCAGATGATGCAGTGATGTGCCACCACAATATTAGGAGAACTCTACTCATGATCATATGATTTCTCTGCTAAGTATTGACTGCTAAGTATTGACTTGATTTGTTTATTTTTTTAAACTATTTATTTTTTATATATTATCTTGACTAACCACTAACTCTAACTTTCTCTCAATTCTTAATATCGTGATAAAGTCGTAGTGTGGGAATGTCACAGAAAAATCATCAAAAATTTGGAGTTGCAGGAGGAAGCCGCACTCAATTCAAGTAACTGTCGCACGTATGGCCACACTAATCAGCTCGCGGGACTTCAGAAGATCGCGCACAAGGAAGCATTTACCATGCGCACGACCTGATCAGTCTGCGCGCGGTAAAGAGTACCACTTCAACCAAACTGACTTCCTAATTCTTTCTTTTCCTATTTTATTCCACATTATTTTGACATATGCTTATAAACTGTGAGGACACGGTTATATTTCATTGTGGGGTGGGGAGGTCATTACTTAGTGATAAAATAGAGTCAATTTTAGTGTTAATAGAGTGTTGAGTCTTTTTTTTATTTTTATGCACTTTTATTTTTAGTTTTTAGTTTAAATCTCACAACATGATAATTTGAAAAAAAATTAAAAAAAATTGAGCTTTGCTGAATGTTCATTATTTCATTCAAGTGATTTAATTTCATACATATTCATTTAACAAGCCTTGTTAGATCATGTTGATGCTTGGATTGAGACAATATCTGATAATTTTGTCTTAGTCTGACTTTGTTGAGAAATATCTATGAGTTCATGCTTATTTTCAAAATTATGAGGTATGAATGACATATCTTTTCTTGAACACATTGTTTAAAAAAAACTCTCGGGCATAGAGCAAAAAGTTTTGAAATGAACTTGAAAATATAAATAAATAAATAAATAAAATCATGTTTAATAGATTTGTGGAAAAAAATTTACACTCTCAAAACACGTATGATGAGACCAAATTATTCACTCTATTTCATACTTAACTTATCTAATTCTTGACCGTTCTTGACTATTATTTAATAATTTTAACAAGTTTTTGTATTTTAGGCTCATTTTAGATCTTAATATGAAAACATGCTAAAAATGACAATTTTAGAGCAAAATTCGGATAGAGAGAAAAAATCAAACAGAGCACAGCAGTCAGCCGAGCGCAATAACCACGCGCAGAGAATATCTTCTGCGTGTGCATTGACATGGTGAAAGACTGACACGTGTCACATGGAGAAAGGGAGAGAAGTTGATGTGAGCAATTGCCGCACGTGATAGCCGTGCACGCAATACTTAAATGACATGTGCGCATGATGAAGTGTTGTTCTTAAACCCGAAAAGCAAAATCTTCCAAATTTTGAGAGGCGTAACATTCACGCCAAATGTCCGATTTGCACGATTTAAATGGATATGGAAAGCTCCGAAAATTGTCTACAACTTTATATAAGGAGTCAAAACCTAAATCTCAGCAAATTTCTATCAAAAGAGCCAACAAATTTGCTCGATATATTTGCTTCCTAATTTGATGTCCAAATTCGATCTATTCATAAGCTCATAAGTCTGAATTCAATCATAATCTCCTTAAAATAATAATATCAATTATGTTTTGAACTCTAAGCTATTTCAAGTCTTTAAAAGGCATATTCGAGGGTGTGTCGTTCAAGGAGTGAGTTATGAAGTGTGGCAAAAGAAGCGGTGTGTAATTCAATCTTCAACATAAAGATTCTCAGATGAGCAGTGGAAGACAGCAAGAGAGCTTGTCCTAGAGTAGTTCCCAATTAATCTGTAAGGATTGTTTCTACCTATTTGATTTTCTATATCTCTATGACCCTTTGTGGCTAATTCTATTGTGTAGTTAAGGTGTTGTGATTTATGAACTGTTAGATATTTGAGCTTTATAAATTCTATTTATGATGCTATGTTTAATGTGCTCAATCTGAATGATTTTGTTACTGCATGACAATTTTAATGTGTTTTTGTGATCTACATAACCTAGATTGAATTCTCTACCATAATAGTTCAACTGCATATGTCTTTTACTAGACTGACAATCTAATCAATGCATGTTAGACATAGGAACCATATCATTGACTAAAAGGTATGACTAATTTAGAGTATGAATAATTGTATATGGCTAGTCACATGATTATATATGATAAGTGCATATACATTCAATTCATAAATTATAAAAAATTAGTAGCACAAATCCTATTTTAATTTTTCTTAGTCATAACAAAGCTTTTAAACAAATGTCTCTTTTCCTATATGCATGACCTCGTCCATATATTCTTTTTTGCCATATGCATGACTTCGTCAGTTTAACTTAACCAGTTAACAATTTCAAAAGTGATAACTCTAATTAGATTAAGATTTAAGCATGATAATTTTAGCTCATCCATTATAAGAAAAAATGAAGCTCCTGATAATTCATTCATATTCATATGATGTAAATGAGTTGCCACCAGCAAGGAGGTAACATGTTAATCCATAGTAGCACCACACATCTCCAACAATTGCCCTCTGAAACCATAACCAAATTTTAAGAGCATTTTTATCAAAGATACTCCTAACACTTGCTAATAAGCATAGCAGGTTACCATGAGATGATCAAGGCATGTACTTCTGCAGCCCAGTAAGATAAGCTAATGGTAGCAATTAATTACCTGATTTTCCATCACTCATATTTAAGTAAAATAAGAGTGATCTGTAGTTGATAATGACAATCAATATGTGAAAAGGATTAGTTGAATTTTCTATGAAGGTTGATTCTGAATCCCTCTTGACCCGGAAAACCTGTCAATCATCTGTAAGTCAGCAGGACTTTCACCATCTTTCAAAAGATGTGGACTTTCCTTTCTTCTGGCATTAATTAGTCCAGCTACTGGGTCTTTGTCATTCAAAATGGAGCTACGACTTGCAGTAGTTCTTTCTGGAAGAGAAATTTCCAAATCCCCTAAAAAGCCATAGCAACTTTGGGGATTAACATGGCCTCTCTTTGTAAATCCTACCGGTTCTTCCTCCAAAACTGTGCCTATTGTCATCTTCCCAGTCTCATTTAGCTGCCTCAAAAAATCATCTTCTGCATCCCTAGGAGAAATCATTTCAGCATCATCTTCTGATTCACTGTGTTGGCAGTAGCCTCCATAATCAGAACTTGTGGCCAGTCTCCTCAATTCAACACTTGAGTTCAACTCCTGAAGCATGTTAACTTCCCTTTCACTATCCTGACCAGAACACTGAGACAACAAGGGAGAATATCCCCTTGTGGTTACCTGCTCTCGCTGTTCGAGCTTTTTAAGAATAAGTGTCTTCAAAAAATTCATCACTTGGACGGCATGCATCAGCGCCGTTAACGGATTAGACATCTGTTCAAAACAGTTACCAGATATAATGACGATTAGAATTACTTGACGAAGCCGAAACAAGAATATGTTCGGTCTGAGTCTGGTTTTATTTACCTGCGTCATATTTGGGGCAAAGACCATAGCAATATTTCTTGCATTCATTTTGTTGAATTCCTCTTCTTCTACAACATCAGCCATAAGATCTATCGCCCAACTGAGCAGGGCAGATTCAGTTGGCTCTAACTGTTTCAAAAGCTTCACAGATTCTTCTTCAGAAGTGCAATTAAGAACCTGTTCAGGAGAAAGCCCATCTAACACTCCTGAAGGAAGCTCTCTGAACCAAGCTTTAATAAGCCCTGCCAGACAATGCACATCAATATCCTTTGGGACAATTCCTCGGTTCAGTTGGTCTCTGACATGATTCTCTTGGCTGTTTTCCGGGTTTATCCGAAAGATACCTTCAGCCTAAACAGCAAACATAAGGAAAACGATCAATAGAGAAATGAAAGCACAACTCATTACTCAATGACCAAGAGATTCGATGTAAATAGGGGGCAATTGATTATTTCACACCTTGAGGCCTCCCTGAGAATACAGACGCTCTTGCATTAGTAACAGAATGGTAGGAACACTGTATCCTTTTGGATCATAAGAGCATTGCATCGACTTAGCAGATACGCCAAACACATTAGCACTGCAAGAAGGTTAAACTTAATAATTCAGGATGCTCAACTAATAACGAAGAAGATGTAACGGTAACCACCCTAGGTAAAAGGCTTACGAAAAACAAATGATTAATTGGTTGCACACTGACATGAAAAGAAAAAGGCCAGTACCACCCTTTAGAGATGCATGTGTCTTTTAATCACAAACCCCAAAATGGAAACCAAATTCCTGCAGATGCCACACTTGCTAACTTCCACTGTACATTTCCGTAACCCCAAAAAAGAAGAAAATTATATGTTTGCTCCTATTTTGAGCATGAAATCACCCCAGAATAAATCACAATTTCATTGTGCCCTAGCTTCCAACTTCACACAGACCCAACAACTAAAAATGACACCTACAATACAATACATATCCAAAGGTGCACAAACCTAGCACTGGGAGCTTTAGGCGCGACGTCCTCCTCGAACTCAACCGGAAGGCCCAGAAAGCCCTGGAATCGATCAAAGGTGACGTGCGTGACGTGCCGCACATTCGTGGGCCAACCGATCTCCATCCCACTCTCGTCAACCTCTACATCCTCATTTCTCCGATTCAAGCTGCAGTAGGCTAAAGTCTTCCTCAAAAACGTCAACAAAAGGTCGACGATAGACATCTGCTGCTGCTGTTCCTCTTCCTTCCTCCGAAACTCGCCCCTGCAGAACCCTCCGCCGCCACCTCCACCTCCTCCGCACACCTTCGTCGCCATCACCATCCCCGTCATCTACTCGCAATTGCCCGCTCTCAGTCTCACCTCCCCTTAGCTCAGCTCAGCTCAGCTTTAGGGTTTTGAATTTTTCGGAGATTGTTTAAATGCCCGAAATTCAAACGGACAAGCACCAACACCACAACTGCTTTTCATTTTTCCTCTTTTTCTTTCTAAAATAAAAAAATAATTTATATTTGATGAAGTGAATTTTCGCTTTATCATTGTGAAAATTACATTATTGGCCCTGTAGTTTTCGATAATACCGTGATTGCCACCGACCTCTGCCTTTAATGGGTTTGTTATGTGGGTTGTTTGGCTGTGGGCATTATTTATTATACTCAACCTGATGGAAGCAGTAATGTTTTAGTTGAACCAATTCCTAGCAGCAACCTGAAGTCGATGATCTGCTCTACTATTTGGTACTCAAGCTTTCCTCTTTATATGTTAGGGTGTTCGATTATGAGTTGAGATCGGAAAGCAGATGGAACCGATCGAAATGGATTGAACTGAAAATTTTCACTTTGACTTCTGATCCGATTCTGCTTCTAGTTCAGTTTGTATAACAGGACCACAATGAATGAAGTCAATGAGATTCTATAAAATTTAGGGGAAAAACCCAAAAGGGGCCCTGAACTACCACTGCTTACCCAATTGCGGTCAGAACTACCACGATTTTCAAAAAGGGTGCGATGAAAAAAATTTTGGACTGATTTTCTAAAATAAAATGCACCATTACATTCCTAAACTAATTTTATTACAAGACTTAGATTTGTGTGTGAAAATTACGTCGTTTGGTTATCAAAAGACGTCGTTTTCCTTATGTGCGTAAAACGATATAGTTTATTTTGATAACCAAACGATGTATTTTCCGCATACAAATCTAAGTCTTATAATAAAATTAGTTTAGGAATGTAATGATAAATTTTATTTTAGAAAAGCAGTCCAATTTTTTTTCCGCCGCACCCTTTTTGGAAATCGTGGTAGTTCTGACCGCAATTGGATAAGTGGTGATAGTTCAGGGCCCCTTTTGGGTTTTATCCCTAAAATTTAATAGATTGATAAAATTAGATATATATTATTTAATATATAATTAAAATAAAATTTCCCATATATTAGATGATTTCTAAATCAATTTTTATAAATTCAATTAAAATCTGTCCAGCGCAGTCTAAGATCGAAAATTCTGGTCCAGACCAAAACGAACTGAAATAAACCAATTAAATGATTTTAAAATAAAAACCAATAGGTCAGTACAATTAGATACAAATTATGTAACATTTAATTAAAATAAAATTTTCTCATATTATAGAATTATTTCTAAATTAAGTTTTATGCATCCGGCCCAAATCGTTAGGTGTGGTCTAAAATCAAAATTTACGTTCCGGACTTTGATCCACAAAAATTTAGATTCTGATTCTGGTTAATTCTGCTTCAAATTCGGTGGATTTGGGATTTGGACTGGTGAATATACATATCTATGGCGGCCATGTATGTTGTATTTTGCAAATTGAGCCCATGTAGTTTCAATATTTTGACAATTTCAATAATTTTCTTATCTTTATTTCAAGGGATGATCCATTAAAATTTTATTAGATATAAGTCAAAAAATAAGACTCATGGCGATACAAAAAGATGTTCGAGACGAACTTAAAAAGACGATGTTCTAAAAGAGCTACAACACTTGAACTGCTCAAATCATAGACATTAAGAAATTCGGTTAAATAAAGCATGATGAACATCTCACCTAAAAGCATTCCTCACATTCGGACAGAAGTTAGAGGAAGAAGATGATACCATAGAACCAAAATCATGAGCATGATATGCCAATGTGTAAACCCCATCATTTTCCCAAGCGAAGATTATCCAAAGCTGCACTTAACTCTGCCTCTACATTAAATATCGATCATCATAACATGCTGAAAATAGTAGTTTCAGACCTCTAGTTTTGTCCCTCACAACCCCTCCTCCCAAGCTTTCGAGCTAACAAGATGATCTATCAATATTCAAGGTTAATCCCTTTTCAGGTTCCCATGCCACCCACTAAACCTTTCTCTGGAACTGGACTGGCCACTAAAAGAAGCCCCTAAAGGAAAAACGCAGCTAATGCGGATGGAGGGGAAGATGGTTGGAATAAAGGGGATAAGTTAAGCAGCTACTGGTGAACATTTAATTGAACAAAATGTTGGGCTCGACCCTCTTCGTGAACACGACGGTTCCTCACACCAAATCTCCCACACTCCACATCATACTATCACTGTCAACACAACATCAGGGTGCATTTGTAGCTTTTTATCATGGAATCCATCCTCATCTTAGTTGATAAAAGCTCGAGATTCACAGCTTATCCAACACCCAGCTGTAGATCGTCCACAAAGGCTAAGCTAACACACTTGCAACGAACAAATGGTCCACTGTTTCACAACTCAGCTCTTCACAAACAATGACACTTAGAGAATTATTGATAACATCCGAGACTTATTGATAGGGCAATAACTGATCCTATTTTAGGTACTTATACTTAAGATATTTGAGCATTTCTGAGCGATTATGAGTAATTTATAGTTGATTTTGTTTCTTGTAGATTAAATATAAAGAATACTGGCTTCGGAAGCGGAAAAAGATGAAAACAGTCGAAACTGGGTTAAAAATAGACAAAAAGCCAAGTTTATGGGTCAAATTGTCAAAAGAAAAAGTTCAGTGGTAAATTTGTAAATATGCAGAACCAAAACTCCACCCAGATCGAGCTGCCTTTTCAAGAACTCGATCCAGGTCGTGTTTTATGTCGAGGCGTGGCCCAAAACTCGATCCAGGTTGAGTTTACGCGTGGCGAGTCCAGAAAAGGCAATTTCTAATTCTCTCTTAGGAACCCTTTTGGCGATAGGATTCCTAATGAAGACAGTCTAAGGTGACATATCATATATAAATAGAAGTCTAGGGCTCATTCTTCACATCTTTGCACACACAGGAGTCCAGAGATTATGTCGTTCAGAGTTGGAGTATCACGAGACTAAGCTTTCTTCTACCCTCTTAGTTTTACTTTCATTATTAATGTGATTGTATAACTATGCTGCGTAGTGAGTAGTCTCCCTATTCTAGGATCATACGGATCCTAAGTTATTGTAAACTCGGATTCATGTTATTTATTTAAAAGTATTTTCATCCATAATTATTCGTGCTCTTTGAATATACTACGCATGACTAGTGTAGGATTTATTGACGAATTTATCTTGCATTCATTATTCTAGGGACGCCTAAGAACATGTTTATTCAGAGTTTAAATATGCATGCTTTAAGAACTGAATTTAGGATATACTCTATTACCCTCTAAGTTACGATATTCCATCCCACAAAGATCATAATCAGTATGTGTTGGATATTTTACTTAGTTGTAGTCATTGACCCTAGTCAATGGAAGACAAGAATCGAGAGTTGGCCTAGGAATATTGAGTAGTTTATTTATTTTGCTGCATGTTTATGAAATATTAGTATATCACCATTTGACTAGTATTTGTGAGCTACGAAGACCAGAATCGGGAAACAACACAATATGAAATCAATTATAGTCAATAATTTACTGCATAAGAACACCCAGAAGTCGGACTTGTCTGTGAATTATTGATTGATATGCCATATTATTGAAATTGCATAATACATTGAGGATGATTACTTATGCTTCAAGGATGACATGAGAGTTTGCACACAACTTAGGTGAAGTAGAAATCCTAGGATGTTTTCATAATCTGAACACAACCTTCCCTTTCACCATTGCTTGAGTGACCGTGGAGTGTGTGGCACATAGGTGCCACTGATCTGTTTCTTTGGTGTAAAGTGGCATTATCCGTCTAGGGTGATGCATTAGTTTGAATGGCGGCTTATTATTTTGGCGCCCACTCGTGATGATCACTCAGAACTTCATAACATCGACCGTAAGAAGGGTAGGCTAGATTGGGCCGTGGAGCACCAGTGCTAGATACTAATATGGGAGTAATGGTCTGATCATGTACTTGCCGAATCAGACATTTTTGATGCAGCAGCTCACGTTGTCCAATGCATGGTACGAAAGGATCACGCGCCGAATCATACAACCTACACATTTCAACATGAATGCATACCAGCCTATCGTATTAGAGCGCACCACTTTGATAAGTGAAGAATGAATTATGTATTTTATTTTTTTTATTATTTAGCACACTTGTAACTACATTATAATGTCTTCTGTTGCAGTTAAAGACAGTAGTGCAATCGTGTAAGGCAGCCACAAAAATATTCTTTTGGACGATCAGATGGTAAAGAAGGCCGCCCATGATTTATTCCATTTGTGTTGTACTACCTTGCATGATATGAACGAGGAGGCATTGATGTCCGTTGATTCTTTTACCATTCGTATGCCAGAAGGCAATCATTGTTCTTATTTCTTAGTTATTAGCATACATATTTTGCTAGCTTATATCTCTAATTATGTCATTTATGCAGAGGGAGGGAGCTACATGCGAGACTCTTGTGTAATTGAGGAGTCACAGATTAAACATGAAGATACACCAGACGTCCAGGGAGAAGAGCAGCAGGGTGTGGGTATCACAAGACCATCTCATGTCACCCAGGTCTCACTGCCTCGCCTGGAGCAAGAGTGAGAGCAGTTTGTCCCTCGATAGTCTACGCATACCAAAATAGGTCATATTTAATACACTCTATCACGTGACTGACCGTCATCTACTGGTTCAGACATTAGTTTGGATTAGACTAATGTAATTTGATATATTTTGTATGTTCTTATTCAAAAATAATTTGGTCGTATTATGGTATGGAGTTGTGAGATGGTCGACATTGAAAATAATTTGACAGGTGATACATTTTTTTTTTCATGTTTGCTTCATGTAACCAGTTTTAACCGGTCAGGGAAAAGGGAAATCGGGCAATGGGAAGCCAGGGCTAAGAAATTTCCTATGAAACTTCGTTGCTTTTAAACATCAAAGTAAATATTGTACAACTTTGTTGTTTGATACAACAGATTTTGTTAGATGTTCGTTGTATCAGACAACGAAGATTGTTAAAATGATTTTTGTTGTTTGATAAAATAACATTTTTAAGCAACTTCGTTGTTTGATACAAAGAAGTATGTTAAAGTAAACTTCTTTGTCTGATACAATGGAGTTAATGATCATTTTAGGTATACAAAACAAAGAAGATGCCATGTAGCTGGTAGGTGACGGGGCACTACGCATACACGTGTAAATTTTTGTGTAATCTTCATTGTATGAAACAATGAACGTGCATAATTAGGGTAGATTTTATAACAAACCAAGTGAAGAGGTACAAAAATTAATGAATAAAACATATATGGCAGTTTTGAAATTTTTTCCATTAAAGAGACTTGACTACAAATATAATAAGAAAATAACTTTATAACTAAAACATGATTGAGTTAGAATACACCTAGGATCCGTAGATCTTTTGGAACATGAGAGGACCACTCACTCAAGGTTTCAGAGAAAACCATGTTTTTTTAAAAAAAATATAAAAACTATGTAGAGAGAGAAAGAGGCTCCTGAGCTCCTCCTTGCTATCTCAATCTTGGCTTGAGTGTATTTTTGAAGTGTGAAGTAGAGATCCTTTTATAGTGTGAAAATCAAAGGTCAAAGAGCTTACAAGAGGAGAAAGATTTCTTCCATGAATTCTCTCATTTAAGTCTCACGGATTTCCTTACTCGAACCGAGTAAGTGTAGCCAAAATTTTGTACTCAGATTGAGTAGGCATACTCGGATCGAGTGAGCCAAGGCTAAAATTTCTATTGAGTTTAGTAAGCCGCATTGAGTGCTACTCGGAACGAGTGGGACTTCGGTGTTTTTGGCCACTCAGCCAAGTGAAAAGTTATAAATGACCCTTACTCGATCGGACCGAGTAAGATACTCCTTCAATTCACACGGGCCGAGTGGGAGTCTGAGCTTCTTTCCTTCAGTTGGTCAGGGGTCTATTTGGTCGAGTAAAAAAATACCCGACCAAGTACATGCTGACTTGTACAATTTCTTCAACTTGTGCTATGTGTTTGTTCCAAATTACTTCCTTTTCCATGTTTCTACTATTTTCATATATGTTTCCTATATGAACATATGAGTCACAAATATAAAGATAAAATGATTCGGAGAAGACGACTGAAGTTATAAGTAAATAAAACCTTAAAATGAGTGATTTTTTCCTAATAATTAATGTTTATTGCTTTTTTTCTCATGTACATGAGGTCTCGATAAGCATGATTGTATCATAGGATTGCATATGCAATTTCTGTGACTGATTTAAATGTATGATGATTCTAAAAGAAACGATTGTTTGTCGCTTGTGATTACATGTATAGAGTGAATATTTTTTACTTTGGTTCATTACAAGAGTTTTATCTTTTTGAACCCATGATTTATGTGTTCTTTATCTCTGATTTTTATTACTTTTTTTTCTTGCTTTATATATCTTCTTTGTAGTTTCCTAATTTACAAAATTCTTCGGACAAAATATTTTCCTTCTTTTTCTTTTACTATTCCTCATATCCTATGTCCTTGACGATAGACCCTTATAACTATCACTGGTGTTAAGATTAAGATAAAAATAACATTTGTTAATACTTATGACAGTATTATCAGTATCTTTATGATAATGCTTAGCTCATTTATTAAATGAGAGTTGTTTATCAAACGAGCTCGAAGAGTTTTTTTATGCTCGTCTAGTTGGCTAAGTTTGTTCGCAAGCCTTCATCTCGCTTGCAGTATTAATAAGTGTATCTCCCACTAGAAATGTTTTTATGTCCCTAATATAAAATGTCTAATTCCACCACTAGATGAGGATGACAACAAATAAATAGGGGTACAATATGGAGGTAGATGTTTTTTCTTTTCTGCATGATTAGTTTCAGATTGATGCTTACGGATGCGGATAGTTTGAGGCTGTTTCTGTATATTAAAAAGGCAAAGTAGTAGTGAGTCGAACTCGCGACTACCCTCACTTTGTTTACAAGTGAACCAATTTAACTAGCTAAATTGTTTATCCTGTTGCGTTTCTAAAACCGGCCTGATTTGTAAACTTGTGCATAATGGATTTAATGTTTAAGTTTCTCCGTGAAATTTTGATGGGTTTGAACAAGAAATGTTGCGCTCCTGGGCACACACAGCAGCAAAAATTAGCCCTTGTTTATCAGGACTGGAAGCTTTTTCTCCTTACAATAAATATTTGATTGATAGCTTCAAAGAATGTCATTTTGATTTTGAAAAAAATAATGAAAAAACGTAGTTGTATTTTTTTTATTAAATGTAAATTACAATATACAGATCCAACCATCAGAGAATTCGAATTTTGATCCCCGATTATGATATCCCTTCTCTCCCACTTCACACCCCGGAACGCACCCTTCTTATAGAGAGAAACGTGCTTTCACATTTTCTTAACCCGGAAATGGCGGGGGAAAGAAAAGGTTCCTTTTTTTTGGTGCTCCCGGGTAGGCCTGTCAATTGGGTAGGGTAGACCCAGACCCATACCCGCCCAAACCCGTTTTAGTTAGGTTTGGGTCTACCCATTTGGGTCTTTGGACCCGTTAGGGTCTACCCATTTGGATCCATTTGAGTCTTGGATCCATTAGAGTCTACCCATTTAGATCATTAAAATGGATCTTTTTGAGTTTTTTTTATTATTAGTCTATTTGGATTTAAACTAAATTAATATTTATAAAAAAAATTAATTTTAAAAATAAAAAAAATATTTTTTAAAAAATAAAAAAATTTAAAAATATTTTTAAAAAATTGTAAAAAAATTAAAATATTTTTTTATAAAATATTCTTTTTATAAAATTAAAATTTTAAAAAATTATTTTTAAAAAAAAATTATAAATAATTTTTAAAATTTAATTTTATTTTAAAATGAATTTAAGTATAGACGTATATTTTCATAATTTATTATTTTTATAAATTGATATTTATTTATTTATTTTATTTGATAATTGAATATTAAAATAATTAATTTTGGGTCTAACGGATCTAACGAGTCCAAATAATGGGTCTGGGTTTGGATCTAATATTTATAAAATTATTGGGTCTGGGTCTGGATCCGAACCCATATGAAACGGGTCTGGGTCTGGGTCCTTCCAAATGGGTTTGGAACAGACCCATTAACACCCCTACTCCCGGGAACAGATCTAGTGGAGACGGGGTGGAGCCTGTAGCTCAGAGAATTAGAGCACGTGGCTACGAACCACGGTGTCGGGGGTTCGAATCCCTCATACGAATAGTCAAGATTCACATATATGATGGCAATAATGTAGTTGAATAAGAATCAGCTGAATTCATTACTATTAGTTTGGGAATGGGGTTATAATTATTAATTTACAAATAGAAATAAAAGTTTCTGATTTTGCAGCGTTGAAAATTGAGATAATTAAAACACTGCCTAACCATTTAAAGGTAGTTTGGATAAGATTAAAATATTTATGAAGAAAGAAAAAGACAAATAGATGCGTTGAGGGATGCAAAGTTTAGCACAAGGCAGAAGCAAAAGGGTTATTGATAAGTCAAAACAAGGAACAATTTGAGGGTGTCCTTGTCTTGAGCCTACCTGTTTGTTGTGCATTAAACAAAACAAAACACTTGTCGTTGTGATAGAAGAAGCAACAAAGCACAAGTTACCAAGAAATTATTGGGCGGATACAGTTCACCATCACCATCAATAATATGTCTTCACATAATATTTTTAAAAGTCAAAGTGACACGTGACAGTTTCTCTTTGATTGTGAAATTTTTTTAATTTTTCAACGCACAACGTGACTGATCAAAGTGTCTCGTGATAATACCTTATTGGTGAGTACACTGTCTGCGTGTGTCCCCACTCAAAAATTTCTCCGGGACTAGGGATGATCGTCCCAAATTCAAATCTCTTTCATTCTAATACTTCCAATTCATCCGACCATTACAAGAAAGCTGAGTAGGAAAACCTTCATGCCAAATTTCAATGCGGAGTAGACAATGCAACTGTTCAAAGGCTGGTGCTCGAATCCGGACATGATCAATGATTCGTTCAGATATGAACAAATTGTGGCTGACTTTTATGCCGCGTCAAGTTAAACTCAAACATGTGTTTGCGAGAGTGTGGCAAGCGTAATTGATTTGTGCTTCCTTGTTGGCCTCTTCATGGAAACATCTCACCAGAAAAGGGTTTACAGAAGTCTGTTAGATCTTTGCACAAAATGAGAAATACTCTTTATATAAGATTCTTAACACAGCGTGAGCAGAGAGAGAGAGAGAGAGTCCAAGTTACAAAACATCTTTAAACTACATTACATTGATTCATTCACAGTTCAATGCTCTAAAATTAGTGCTTCTGATCAGATACTATCAGCAGTTAACATGAGCCAACCAGCAACATAAATAATGCTATGCCGTGGGCTATTATTATACATATACTAACATGTATATATGAAAAAAGAGGAACCCCAGATGGTGGTGGTGGAAGTTTTAGTGTTGTGGTGGTGCCTTATCTATTAACAAGGATTCACAAAGTTGTTAATTTGTTCCATGAGGCAGCGAAAATGGTCATTGTTGGGTAGGAAGTAGAAACCAATGGTGGCCTCTTTGAGATATAGGAGGTTCACTTCATGGCCGGATTGTCTGAGCCCTTGGACGTACCCCAGCTGCCAATCTTGGGACACATCAAAACCAGCAATGACCACTAAGCTTTTCGGGAACCTGAGGCCCTCAATGGTCTTCCCATTGGGACCAAAAGGATTGCAAGCTGGATGATCTCTGTCAGCCCCTTGGGGCAAAAAGGCTCGCCAGTACCAATCACGATCCTGGACTGACACAAAGTACTTGCCATCCAGTCTCTTTTCGGAGTCTTTCCTCTCCTGCCCACCAAACATGGGATGGAGCAGTATGTTTCCTAACACCTCCACGTTCGACTCAGCAGCCTTAATCGCAACATGGTGGGCTATGTTTCCACCTGAACTATCCCCGGCCAAATACACGCTAACTTTTGAGTCCTTGCCGCTCTGCAGCCACTGCCTGGAGATGACCCATTTCAGCGCAGCCCAGCCATCCTCATATGCAGCAGGGTACCTGTGTTCAGGAGACCTTCGGTAGTTCACAGATACCACCACAGC
>NQLW01000026.1:896886-934535 GCA_002312845.1 Kalanchoe fedtschenkoi | reverse complement strand
AAATAAGAAGCCACTGAACAGGATGAATAATCCTCATAGTTCAAGTACTACCCATGGTTACTGCATGAGCTAAGGCATGAATTGTACATGGGATATGAATGTTTGACCGCCAGGAGCTATCTTGGTAATGGAATTTAAAGATTTTTTTTACATGTACTCAGAACACATTCTACTAGTATTGACAAAACATACAGAAATATTGTAAATTTAGACTGAAGTGTTAGTAGAAATCTAGTGCAGAAAAAGTAAGTATTACAATTTTGGATCAAATAGTGACATCCTAATGTGGTGAACTTTAAGGCTGTGTTTGGTTTAGGGAAAATTTGGAGGAAAGAAAAATTTGATGGAAAATTAGTAAAATCCATTGTTTGATTTAGATGGAAAATAGGAGGGAAAGAAAAATAGGTAGAAAATTTGTTGGAAAATGTAATTCTTATCTTTAACAAATCAATCCACTCAAATTCAATGTATCTCAAACAAATGATCAATTTTTAAACAAATTCAATGTATTTCATCAAATTCAATGTATGAAGTGATGAAATGTTGATACTTTTGACATATTTTTCCATAAAACTGTCAATGATATGGAAAATGAAATGGATTCCAAACAATTTTCCTTGACATTTTCCTAATGAAACCAACCAAGGAAAAATTAGATGAAATCCTGCAAGAATTCATTTTCTTTCTATTTTTCTTCAAATTTTCCTTTCCCTCTAACTTTTCTCAAACCAAACACAGCCTAAAGATTTCTTCGTATGCTCAGAACACACACTCTAAGGCTTTGTTTGATTTAGGAAAAGTTTCATGGAAAGAAAAATTAGGGGGAAAGTTAGATAAATTCTTTGTTTGGTTTAAATGGAAAATTTCATGGAAAAAAATTTGATGGAAAATTGTATGGAAAATTTTGATGAACAACAATAGGAAATGACATTTTCCTTTAAACTTTCCATGTTAAACAAACAAGTGGAAAATGAAATGGATTCCATTAAGGATTTGGTTTTCACTCTATTTTCCATCTAATTTTCCTTTTCATGAAACTTTTCTTAAACCAAACACAGTCTAATAGTATTGTCAAAACATATATAAATATTCTAAAGTTAGGCTAAAATACTAGTACAAGTAGAAAACATAAATATTACTCTATTGGACCATCTACTGAAAGGCTAATGTGGTGAACTTTAAAGATTTCTTACATATGCTCAGAGCATATATTCTAATAGTATTGTCAAAACATACAAAAATGTTTTAATTCAGGCTTAAATTTTAGTAGAATTCTAGTACAGACAAACCTAAGTATTACTTTGTTTGATCAGCTCATAACAGGCTACTTTGGTGGACTTTTAAGATTTCTTCAGCTATTTAATTTGACATGTGCAATATAGTGATATTATACACGAGTGAATTCTGACAATACTTATGATCAGAGTTTAAATCTTTTGGTGGTTGGATGTGTGCGTTATAATTTACATTAAATAAAACAATTAAAAAAAATTATTGCACTTAGACAAATATAGTGATGTGGATCTAAATTTGTAGGATAGAACAAAATCCGAACCGAACCAAACCAAACATATATGTTTTTATTTAGGTATACCAAATGGGTCTTTGGACTCATTTGATCCCGTCAATTCGATTAATTTTTAATATTGAGTTATTTGGGTTTGGTTCTAATTTGGGCCGGAAAAACTCAAAAGATAGAGAATCTGCTTGACATAGTATGAAATTTTATAAAATTGTTCAAATATCTTTGTTATATGCATATATATTTTAAAATTATTGGTCTAAATTAATAATTATATAATATTAAAATAAAATATATGAAATATTTAAACAGTTTATAATTACTACTTTACGCCAATTGTGTATTGTTTTATTTTATTTATTAATAATGACAAATTGGTCTCTATCATTTTAAAATACATATGCATAAAACAAGGGTCTTTGGGTAATTATGCATACACATGTAGAATAATTTTCAACAAATTTCAATTAACTTTCAACTATGTTAAACAAATGTCATTTTCCAAATTGAAAATTGAAAAATATCACACATTTAAAAATATTTTTTAAAAAATTTAAAAATAAATAATAAAAATATGTTAGAAAAATAATAAATAAAAATAAAACTAAAAAAGAGAAGTCGAAAAACTGGAAAGTTGAAAAATATATATTTAAAAATTTTGAACAAAAATTAGTAAAAAATTATTAAATTACAAAATATTGGTTTGAATTTTTTTAACCACCAATTTGTTGAAGTCACGATTCGAACCCAAGACCCAAGTGAGTTAACTTTAGTGACGTGACTCGCCGCAAACAAGACTATCCACGTGCAAATATATAGGTTTGAGTTATTGGGCAAATTATGAGTATTTAATTTGGATCTAATAAATGAATTTAGCCTATGTTTGGTGGTTGGGATTAAAAGTGGGATGTCATAGTTAATAACAGTTTAATATTTTTGATTCAAATATGATAAGTATTAATGTTCTCAAGATAAAGATTTTAGTTCTAAAAATCAGAATTATTTATTTCATCAAAATAAGTGCGATTATTTATTCAGTTACTATTAGTACCCGAACTACTACCAAACTTGCTCTTCAGATTTGAGTGTTGAATTTGTTGAAGTTACGATCCGAACCCAAGACCCAAATCGGTTTGAGTATGTTCACCCGAGCTTTTAGCATTTTGATTTCGTTAATTTGATTCTCGGAGTTGATTGATAAATAACAACTGCTATAACCGGATCAATGTTGACAGTTACGGGCAACTTCCTCAATTAAATTTCATGCTTCTGTGCTTCAGCTTATGAGTGATCCTCATGCTACATTGTCTTGACATTGCTCAATATAAAAATCCTTTTTAACAATTCTTTAAAGAGTCTTCAAGTGTCATAAAGTAATTTTTAATTCAGTTGTTAGAAGTTAAAAGTTCGAAGAATGTATTTAGTGGTTAGTTTAGAAGGTAAGTATTGGTTCAAGAAGACTTCAGAAAGTTCTCAAAATGTCTTGAATGTGCCTTGCTTGAATTTGCATACTAACTCCTTAGCATGTTCTTTCAACAAAAAGTGAAACAACTTTACTTAGACTGCGTCTTGAGGAATGTCTCAAATCTGAAGGTGTCACATAGCTCTAAAAAGTCCTGGATATGCTAAGTGAGTTCTTTTTTACCTCGATCGATGGATGTATTTATAGTGATCGTTGTTATCAAGGTAGACTTGATATCCTAGCTCTCTGCAGCGATTATAAGGAATGTGTTTTCAGCCATCACATTTTTTATAAAAAAATTTAAAACTAAGCTAGATAATATTATTCCTATAGCTTAAGACAATTCAACCATTGCTCTCCGACAATGACACCTGTATAGTGTCAAGGAAATTAAACGTTTCAGAGGCTACTCTAACAAAACAAATAAATTGTAGGTACCTGATCAAATCACGAGGAAATATGGTTTGCCTAAGCATTATAGTAATTATATTTACTTGTTTAGTTCTCTATCCATAAGTGGTTTTTTATACAAAATAAGTGAATCCTAAGATATCATTTTACCTAACCATCACACGTACAAATATATAGATGAACTGCAAAGCTATGTTTGAACTACTAATTTATGAAGTTGTTTCTGTAATTGGACATGAAGTATCTTCTAACTCCATTGGCACAAAAAACTAACACATTAAGGCATACACTTCAAGTAAAGGGGGCATATTCTCTAATTTCTCTGACCATGTGAATTAGCAAATGAACTAAGTCGAATTTTTCCAAATTAAGATTTTATGCACGCAATATGTATCAACTTGACTCGCATCACGATCTTGGTCATGCTGAAGGAATGCTTCTAATCTTGCTGTCATCTTTCTTCTGAAGGCACAACCTGAGTTGTGCTGGAAGGTGCGGCTTCGGGCATGAACTAGCCCTTGTTGCGGTTAAGGTAACGACTTCGGGCATGAACTCTCATATTTTTATGATATATTGTTCGGTACGAACTAGTTCTAAGTGTGAAGCATTTTGATAGAGCAATAATTTATTGTATTTCTTAGTTCCTTAAACTTTGGATATTTAAGTCTTTTATGAGTGATTATGGGTAATTTATTATTAAGTTTTGTTTCTTGTAGGTTAAATGTAAAAAAAAAGGTTGTAGCAGAGAAAAAAAATTAAAAAGATGCAAATCAGGTCAAAATCGGGGAAAAAGTAACCTTCAAGGGTCAATCTATCAAAAGAAGTAACTTGAGGGACTATCTATCAAAAACAGTAACTTCAAGGGTCAAATCATGCTTAATAGCTCGTATTCGGAAAAGAATCACGACAGGACAATCCGACTTATGCTGCAGCACAACTCAGGTCGTGCCTTCAGAAGAAAGATGACAGCAAGATTAGAAGCATTTCCAAAATACCGCAAGGTGCGGCTTCCAGCACCTTCGGGCATAAACTAGCCCAAAGTAAGATGGCATGAACTGTCATCCAAAATACCGCAAGGTGTGGCTTCCCAAAATACTCAGACAGTAGTGCTTGTTGGGTATTTTGGTTTGACACCGCTTCACACCTAAAAAGAAGGGAGCTACGTTTGAGTTAAACTTGGAGATGGAAGTCTTCTTTCGTTTATCGATGGTGAAGTAAGACCAAGCTCACGAGCTTATTATCCTAGGTCGGAACAAGTTGATAGGATCCCCTTTTTTACGTCCCGATGTCCCCCCCTGTGTGGCGACATGGGGGTTAAAAAAGGAAAGAGAGGGGTGGGGTTTCTCTTGCTTTTATTAAGGGAATGATATGCAATCAAAAATATTTGAGCTCATTTCAATTTATTAAAAATAATTCTTCATCATTGATTATATTAAAAATACGCCTAAAAATAAAATTCTTAACTCACTCTTATTGGAATAACATATGCATCTAGCCTATGCATAGTTATCAGAACCGGACCGGAGCCAAACCGGTCAGGGCTCCGGTTCCCGGTTTTCCGGTTGAACCGGCGGTTCAAACCGGTTCGACCGGCGGTTCATTTAAATGTAATTATTATTAAATATCACATTTAATCTACTAGTTATCCTAAGAATCAAAAAATATCCTGATGGTCTAATGGTTAGAGCTTTCGCATGGAAGCCCAAAGGGTTGGGTTCGAATCCCAGCTCAAGCATTTTAATAAAATAATTTTTTAACCTTAATTAATCCATCAATTACACTAAACCGGTTCAACCGGACCGATCCGGTTCACTGATTTTATAAAAAACCAGCCGGTTTATCCGGTTTTTTCCGGTTCAGTGTGCACCCCGGTATTAATTTCAAATCGGACCGGTACCAGGTCCGGTTCCCGGTCCAACCGGTCGAACCGGCCGGTCCGGTCCGGTTCTGATAACTATGAGCCTATGCATAAAATCTTTATATCCCTAGGTGCCCCTAGTTGATGAGCTATAGTCTCTTGATGGTTTTCATAGACCAGATAATCAATAAATCCAAAAGTTATATCTGTAACATAAATATTCAAATAAAACCACAGTGTCACAATGAGTCATTACTCAAAATTAAGAATAAATCACTGAAGTAAAGCACTTCACACTGAAATTCAATACAACAATATCAATGGCAACAACCAAATTATAGTTAAAAAATATAAATCACACATCAATTTCTAATTAACAATCAAGTCACACAAAAGATTCCCCTCAACCGTCTATGATAGCTAAGGGCTAACCCACAAGGTTATGACTCAAATCTCATTTCCAAGTCCCAAGATTAATTCTAGGTCCATAAGAAAAAAGGAGCTCAAAATGTTGTTTTATCAAAAGTATAATAAAAAATTAAAATAAGGTTTTGTGCAAACATAAAGATCATTCTCTAGTCTCAATGCATCAAAGCCCATGAAGGTGCAAGATATCAAAAAATAAAATTTTTTACATAACAAAACACTACCGAGTCAAATCTAGTATTGGCCGCCATCAGGGTTGTAGCCTGGTGGTAAAATGGACGAGGGATGATTCATGACAATCCTCATCTCTAGAGTACGAATCCTGGTGGTCAGGTGTGTGTATTGTAATTTATATTAATAAAAAATCTATTATTGGCTTTCCACAATATGATTTTTATTCTTTTCCTCCAAAACTTTGACTTTTGGTAATGTTTTCACTATCCTCTCCTTTTCTTTTTTTATTGGCCTTCGACCTTCTTTTTGATTTGATTTTTTTATTTTTAAGAATGATATTATTTATTTATTTTTTTTTAATTTATTTGAAGCGATGGAATCACTCCACACTTATGACTTAACATTACATAAGAATTTTTACAAGAATCTTATTTTTCGTTAGCATAAGCGACAAAAAAATCTGGATCCGTGGAAATACGAATTTTAAAAATTGGTTTTTGAAAAGATTTCAGACCGATGCCTACTGAATTTAAATACCAGATAATCTTTAATGACAGTATATTTTCAGAACATTAAACAAAGTAGCCATAAAAATGATTGCAAAGAAAACTAATTGTAAAAAATATGGCTTTATGCTTTTCCCTAGAACTCATCAAAGCTCTCAACATAAACATCATCACAATAAAAAAGTGTAATTCAAATAATCTATTTTGAAATTTAATTTTCAAAGGATTTTCTTTTGTGTTTGAAAAGCTACAATAAAAAATCCTAAACTATAATGTACAACAACACATGGATACGTAATGAGAAATAAATTCATTCTCTTCACCCCTTCATTAAATGAGATTTACTCCCTCCGTCCTCTAATACATGTCGTTTACGGTTAATTTAAGTAGATTAAGGTGAAGTTAATGCTAGCGGTTGAAAAAATTTAATAGGTAGGTGGTTAACAATTTTTTGAAAAAGTTCGTGCAAAAAGTAAAATTGGTAGATGATTATTGGTGAGGAATGTATTCTTTATTAATTATGATAATGAAGTGATTAATGTTTGACATTTTAAGGTAGTTGTTGATATTAAATACGCATTGAAAATTGGTAAGTGACAAGTAAAAGTGGACAAAAAAATTCGGTTAAGTGACATGTAAAAAAGGACAGAGGGAGTAGTTCATAAGATAAATGTATAAAGAAAAATGAAATTATGGTGATAAGTGCAATGCATGTCATGTCGTGGGATATGTGTTGTCAAGGGATAATAATGCAAATGAGGAGATAAAATAATAATGTGATAAAAGTCCATCATTTATACCAGGTGACTCGCCAAAATTGTACCAAAACAAGTCACTGGAAACTCTAAATAATTATTTCCAAGTCTAGATTCTGTGAGAAGTCAGCCAAAATAATGAATCCCATTTATTCAAGAACAGTCCAGAATTTTTAACGGCCAACAAAAACTCAACAGACGTCCAAAAATTATAAAAATCAATCAGAACATCACATATATATTGAGTCCAGAAACCAAAATTAAATTATTAGAAAGAGGGATGCAAGGTGAAAGCCATCGTCGCAGATCCAAACGACAAAGGCGCATGCGTTTACTAGAGGCGTGAAGGTTAGAGATATTTATCAAATTTGGTAAAGGGTTTTGTTGTTGGAATTTTAAAATGAATTAAGAGAAATGGTAACTCTAGAGAGAGAAGGCAGAGTGAGAAATGGGGAAAACTTTTGTCTTCAATAACATTTATATGAATCTATCTCTCACAGAAGATAGAATAGTTTGGACAAAATCTAAAACCAGCAAGGTTTCCGCCTCCACTTACAAAAAAGCTTTCGCTGGCCCTTAAGCTCGTAGCCCCCTGTGACCCAAGGTGTGGTCCTCCAACATGCCCATGAAGCTCACCTGTTTTTTTAGAAATTGTGGCACAATTTTATCCGTCATGATGACCTCTTGATTGTTCCATTTGGTCTGTAAATACAAATGTTGTTCCTCAGGTGTGACTGAGACGTGCGAGCATATTTTCATATAAGGAGAGACGGCTAGGCGCACCTGGGCGGCAATGGTTGAGGAGATGGGCATGCAGACTCAGCTCGACCTCCCTTCACTGATAGAAAATTAGTTCATGAGCCCTAAACTGCACTCTCAGATTGATAGAATCGACAGTATCACCTTTGCTTTTGCCCTTTGGAAGATTCAGAAGGAAAGCTATTCGAGCTTCTTTGATGTCATAGAAACGCCTACCACAGCTTGCATCCTCAAAATCATATGAGCTGTCACTCTGCAGGTTAGGCTGGAGGAATATGTGCTGCATATTCCTTTTACTTCACCTGAGGCCGTTATCATCACAGCTTTAGGCATCCCATTTTTTGATGCCTAAAGTCAATCCTGCTTGCTCTAAATCCTCGCATGTAGCGGATTTTTCTCTCCGAGCACCTTTTCCGAGATGGTTATAAGATGGCCTCACCCCTCCTAGAACTTTCTCGGCAGTCTTCCTCTCATCCTTCGCAACATGCTCACGTTAGCCGCAGAAAAACTTACAGCTTGAAAACATTCGATGGGATTCCTCAGTCAGATGCCCTTTAGATCGGAAGTGGAGTCACATGGCATACCCCACCTCAATCTGATACTCCTTTACTTGAGTCCATCCAATGAATAACATGTCGGGTATTGCCTTCGCTAGAAGAAGGCGTCTCCCATCTAGCGTCATGAACCGCTGCTAGGGCCCTCTCCTAAAGGTCTTCCTTCTCATGCTCGAAGACACCTATCATACCTTAAGCGACAAATGATTATTATTCTCGACAACCTATCACCCTCATGAAACCTATTTATAGTGTCTATTTATTTCAACTTTTAATATTGTACATTCTTTGGTTTTTATTTAATTACTCAATCATGGTGCATATACAATTTCTATTAATTTAATATTTTCTTATATTGACTTAGTTATTATTATACTGGCCCATTGTTAACCATATTTTTAAAAAATATTAACTAATAAAACTTTCTCAATTTTTACTCAAGCATAAGACTTGTTTCTTAAAAAAATTTGTCATGGTAGCTTAAAAATGATGTGATGATATATTTATAAGATTTTATATATCACTTCCAAACAATCAAATATATTGATAAGTGAGGAACTTAAAACAATAATCAATTTGCAAATTCATATCACCACGTATTCGCTAATAAACTTCATTACACAAAAAATGATTTTTACTTAATACAAGCGTCATCTATATATATAACAGAATAGGATTTCAATCGCGACGCTCCCGAACCGGTTGGTCCGGTCCGGTTCGGTTCGGTTTGATTTGGTTCGGTTTGATTTCAAATTTTAAAAAATCATTCAGTTTACAGTTTCATATTTTAAAAAGGGATGACTAATAATTTGTTTCGATTTTTAATTTTTCTTGCACCGAACCGTCGGGACAACGGGTGCCTTTAATCTTTCTGTGTACAGTTTCATATTTTTAAAAATGATGACTAATAATTTGGTTCGATTTTTAATTTTTTTCAAACCAAACCGTCGGGACGACGGGTGCCTTTACTCGTTCTTAATAAAATAAAAGGAACGCTTCAAAGGTCCATCTTAGCTAAATTTAGTTCTACCATTTCTAAAGTATTCCAACCGTCTTTAATCTCCATGTCACTAATGGTGTCTTTGACTGTTTCTACACCTAATTTTAGAATTAGTGATTTATTTGTTAATTACACAACAAATGATCTTGTACTTAATTCTACTCTTACGAATGTTTTTCTCAAATTTTTCTACATGAAACAGATGAAATTCAGACAAAGCCATCGCCCCAACTAGGAGGAGAGAGGATGATGGGGATGATCTGCACTTGGTAAGTAGTAGATTTGCCTTTATCCCCATGTTGTGTAAGTACTGTAATATTTGATCGGTTGGCCTACATCAACTAGGTTTTTTGTTTTCTGAGTATCCAATATCACAATCCATTTAAATGTTATTGATGGAACTTGTTTTTAAATTGATTCATACCGAACACTAAATAACTAGACACCAATTACTTAGGTTCATGTTTTGTTTATTGTAGAAACTTAAACTACCATAGGTTATAAAGTAAAATAAAAGAAATCTAAAGGCTTATTCTCAATTGGTTCATATTGTACTTATTATATATATACTACCATAGTTCAAATTTTTTGGGAAAGGAAATAACTGATAATCGTCCTGTAAGTGTCTGGAAATGGAAAATTATCAGAAAAAAGTTTAACATCTGTAAAGCAATGAAAATATAATTTTGACAAAAATAATGATAACTTTTCAGAGATTTGTGCTTTTTTTGGTTTTTTTCTATAAAGTTTAGGGCATGTACAAAACCCCTCCTCAAAAATTTGTAATTAATGTGTTTGAAGGTGCTCTTTTTATTAAAAAGAGGCTGATTTAGCGAAGGTCCCCCTTTTTCTATAATACCCCGAGAAGAGGTAACTTTTAAATTTTTCTTACCAAAATAATTATCCTCTAGGTGCTAATTTTCATATGGTGCTTTTTTTGTTAGTTGATCTGGTCCTCTTTATGTAACATAAAAAATCATAGGTGCTCAATAAGTGGCCAAAAATAGGCTCAAAAAATCCAACACATGCCAAAAAATAATCACCTGACATGCATGTTGTTACCCTAAAAAAGTTAGATAAGACGCTTGAAAAACACGAAAAATGATGCCCCGGAAAAAGCTACTAGGTGCTCAAAAGTTGGAAAAAAATAGTGACCTGAAAAAAGTTTGAGAAAGCCCAGAAGTCACCAGGAAATCCACCAATATCATGCTATAAACTTACCCGAAAACTTTAATTATCTCCAATAGTTTTATTGTAATGGTCAATAATTAGGTGTCAAGTATCACTTACCAAAGATAAATTTACCCAATAAGTGGAGTCCTAAAACTTAACATTTTAATAGTGATAATGGAATTATTTCTATAAAATATTGAGTTTAAATAAAAACTCTTAAATTGACCCAATACTCAGTAATCCCTTTATTCAAGTTCAATTAACAAAATCCACCATGTTATAGAGTTTTCACCAAAGATGGGAAATGTTTATTGGAAACAGCCTATATATATAATCTTTTATAAATAGTGGCATGAGGCAATTTTCAGCTGAATAAAGTTTCAAATAATAGCTACAGGTATCAAACTCATAAGATCACAAAGCAAAAGATGATAATAGGAGCCAAATTAAGGTGACTCTCAACTAGAATTGACAAATCAATGAGAAGTTAAGTTATATAAGTTGTCAAATCAACTTAGTTGAATTTGCATAAAAAAATAAAACTTAGACTGGGAAAATTGTTGAATATGTCTAAACCATTTGATCAACAATCACATTTAATCTGCACAATGACTTAACATAGCCATTTAGTTTGATGTATTGTGGAAGCAACAATGTTTCAAGGCTAATGAATGTTTCAACATTCATTGTTGAGTTGATATTGACTTCTAAAAGTTGGGGAGTAGATATCTTACATAGTAAATGCAACTACGACCACTCCCTGGTGTCGATCCATAAAAAAAAGAATCTGTCATAAAATAGAAGTTCACAAGACTTGCATATATATATATATGCAAAATATACAATTTAAAACTTAGACTTAAGAACTCTGTAAACTTTTTCTTGTGACATTCTTACACGTTGTTTTTGTTTCATTCCTTCTTCATTTCTAATCTTATTTTTTTATTTAGAATTTTTGATACAACAATTTAAATAAGTAGACATGGCCATGAACAAGGAGAAAAAGAGTGCAGAAAGAAGTAATGAGGATGGAATAAGAGATCCACTCATCCAACGACAGAAGAATCTGACCAACACAGGAGTAGGAGCGGAGGCACATAATAGCCCCAAAGAACAATTATGGATGGTTTACTTAAGCACATTTGTTGCAGTATGTGGATCCTATGACTTTGGAGTTTGTGTAAGTGATTATTGTCAATATATTTAGTTCTTATTATTGTAATTTAGAAATACATTCTAGTTTACATTATGTATAATTTTTTTTTATTTTTTGTATGATGTCAGGCTGGCTACTCATCTCCAACTCAAACTGCCATCATAAACGATATGGGTTTATCTTTAAGGGAGGTAGGTCAAACAGACCACTATTTGTTATCATATATATTTTAACTTTTATAATGAGAAGCTGTAAATCAAGAAAATGAAGAACTTAAAAATGAGTTAAGAAACCTAATTTTTTACAGGATGGCAAGTCATAAAATATCACAATCGACTTACCTTAAAATGAGATCATATAGCAAAGTGATAAGTGATTGAAACTGAAATCTTATTAATTCATACATTTTAGTGATCATTACATTTCTTTTAACCTACACTTAAATTAAGTTCAAATAATTCAAGCCAAGTGATAATGTTGGCCATTCAACATAATGAGTTACGAATGTTAAATTTTGCATTTTTAAGAAAAGTGGTACATGTAGTAATAAAAATGAAAAACACTCATGTTTTTTTTAATAAAAATAAAATTTTATTCAAAACGATCAAGAAGACAAGTACAATTAGCCAACTCGACACGAAGCTATGCGATTATGATCCAGCGCAATCATCGCCCGAACATGGGGGCTAAAAGCAGACCATGATGAAGAGATTATGCAACCCGAGGCTGGAGCTTCCTTTGCTAAGGCATCCGCGACCTGATTAGCTTCGCGATAGATATGGCAAACCCAGGCACCTCTTAAGACCATTCGAATGTTGCGCAACAGATAACAACACTCCCACAGGTAGGACTTTAAATTATTCACAGCATCTGCAAGGACAGAGAAATCTGTTTGAACCTCTAAAATATCTAGACCTGCTGCAATAGCCTCCCTTAAGCCCCGCAATGCAGCCATAAACTCCGCTACTACATTTGATAGGCCTAAGTCGAGCCGAGCTGAAACAAGAGCTTTGGCTGACCGCTGACGCTTCTGACAATGGCACGCCTGAACACCCCGATGCAGCCGCGGACCCATCCACATTTAGAGTGAAGCCGCCGCCTGGATCCCATGAAACCCACTGAATCTTTGATGGGGCAAAGAATATCTTCAAAACTCTCATCGCAGCTCGCTATCAAATCTTAAGACGATGCTGCTATGAAGGGGCGAATGAGAGGAGATAGCCATGAACACCACTGCTTGACTCGACGAGTGACTCCATGCTCTAGAGCCACCTCCCCGTGCATCCTGTTATTGCGCTCACGCCAAAGATCCCATAAGCCGCTACCAACTACAATTTGATTCATGTAGGAAAGTGGAAGATGGAAAAAAATAGTGATAATATAATTTTGAGTGTACTTTCTATTATGTCATTTATAACATATGTTTTGGGCAGTTTTCAACTTTTGGATCAATATTGACAATTGGTGCTATGATTGGAGCAGTAACAAGTGGACGTATCGCTGATCACATGGGAAGAAAAGGGGTACCAAGAGATCTTTGTTGGATTTGAGAATTAAGGATAAAACTCTTTGTCTATATTTATATGTATATTATTTTTGGACCTAATGTTTGGTAAACTTCTACAGGCAATGAGAGTCGCAACAACATTTTGTGTTATAGGATGGCTCTCAATTTACTTTTCCAAGGTTTGCAAAACATTTAGATTGATAGAGTATAGAGCTTTATCAACTATGAAATAATTTTTTTCCGGTAACTTATTGCTTTGCATATTTGATAATAAGGGAGCAATGATTTTGGACTTTGGGAGACTAACAACTGGTTACGGAATGGGCGTTTACTCTTATGTGGTATTTTTTAAGTTCATTTTCTACTTATTGTTTTACTTAACAGTTTGCAACTCTTTCCTAAGTAATTCATTCTAAAAAAGGTATATAATCTCAATACATTGTGTAGGTACCTATTTTTGTAGCTGAAATCTCGCCAAAAAATCTAAGAGGAGCACTCACAACCTTAAACCAGGTAAACATGGAATAATTCAGAATTAAGAAAAATATTGTAATTCTTAGTCAAATCACTATTGAATAACAAGCTCTATATTTTCTTGCCTATTCATATTAATTTTAAACTACAAATAAATGACTTGTAGGTGATGATCTGTTGTGGAGTGTCAGTTTCTTTTGTAACAGGGACAATTCTAACTTGGAGAGTGTTGGCACTTACTGGTAAATTTTTAAATTTCCATTGTAGTAGTGGAAACATATGATACGTACACGATCTCGAGTTTATGAGAAGTTATTTATTTTCATAATATTTTAGGTCTAATCCCATGCATCATTGTGATATTTGGATTGATCTTCATTCCAGAATCTCCAAGATGGCTTGTAAGATATTCCCATTACATATGATTTGAGAGAAAAGGATACATAAGTCAATGGCATAAATACATGTATATACGCAGGCAAAACGGGGTTATCAGCTTGAGTTTATAGATGCATTGCAGAAACTTCGTGGAGAGGATGCTGACATATCTAATGAATCGATTGATATTCAAGTAATGTTTCCATTTTATTAACCAGGATTAAATAATGTATGTGAAAGATATCATCATCTGACAATTATGAAGTCCTTGCATGTTTTGGCAGGAGTACACAGAAACTCTTGAAAGATTACCAAAAACCAATTTGATTGACCTATTTCAAAGGCGATACTTGCCATCAGTCACAGTAAGCTGGTTTAAAAAGTTATATTTTCACCATATATGAAGAAGGATATTTATACTTGTGTCATCTTCAGAAATAATTTTTTCTCTTTTGAAATTGTCTTTCTTACAAAAAGATTGGCGTTGGACTAATGGTCTTTCAACAATTTGGAGGCATCAATGGCATTTGTTTTTATGTAAACAGTATTTTTGAATCTGCAGGTAAGATGCAAATATAAGACAACACGTGTTTAGCTATAAAACTTATATATGCTTTGATTTTCTAAAGTAAGTGAAAGAACATTAACGGAATCTAAAAATTATTTAAATAAAGTATTATATGATTTAAATGTTACGCTAATTATGTGTTAGAGTAAAATGATATGAGAATGCTGACCAATTTTAATCCACTTATGGTCTTTCAGGAGTTTCATCCAACCGTGGAATTGTTATTTATTCTATTCTCCAGGTCTCCAATCCCCATATACTTTCAATACTTCATCTAACTCATAAATAATAATGTTCTATAAGTACTTCATTTATTCAACTCCTGTTTTGTAGGTTGTAGTTACTGCGTTATGCTCTCCAGTGATAGACAGAGCTGGAAGAAAACCTCTTCTAATGGTATTTTCAAAAGGAACCATCAAGAGCAACCTCATTTGAGGACTATATAGATGAAACTTTCTTGGGCATGCACTTGATTCTAAATTTTGAAAATTTCTTTTCCTTATCGCATGCTAGGTTTCTGCATTTGGGTTAGTCATAGGTTGCCTACTACTGGGGGCTTCATTCTACCTAAAGGTGATTATCAGTAAATAAATTATAAAATGAGAATTTGTTTGCTGCGAACATTAATCTCGCCTTTAGATTATCTCTCACTTTAGTTCTCTTTAAAATCAGAATCATGATATGTCAGTTGACATAGTCCCAATGCTTGCCTTAACTGGAATCTTGGTAAATTTTAAACCTTATATAGCATAAAAAGAGAAAGTTGTATCACCGTGTATATTCATTGTACTTGTGACCATATTTTGCTTGGAGGCAGGTTTACATTGGATCATTTTCAGCCGGGATGGGAGCTATTCCATGGGTCGTCATGTCAGAGGTAAAACAATAATATCGTCTTCTCATAAATTATGCTATTGCTGCTATACGTTGAACTGCAAGTTGCATTATTGAAATCTCTGTAGATATTCCCAATTAATATTAAAGGGACAGCAGGAAGCCTGGCAACACTAGTAAACTGGTTTGGTGCTTGGGTAGTTTCTTACACTTACAATTATCTCTATAGTTGGAGCTCCTACGGTATGTATTTTTTACACAATTCATTATTTTTATATTGACACATAGTTTTAAATAAAATAAGGCATTTTATGCATTATTATGCAGGTACATTTCTTATCTACGCAACGGTAAATGCATTAGCGATTGTGTTTGTGATCAAAGTTATGCCAGAAACTAAAGGGAAGACATTAGAGCAAATTCAGGCTATTATTAACTCCTAAAAGATTGAAAATATAGAGAGCATAAATGGAAGCGAATTCAACAAGTCAGATTTGATTAAAATTTAAGTTCATGGTGTAAGAAGAGCAACAAAGGGGATTTATCTACAAAGAAAAGCAGAAAGTATCCATGGCGCCACTACTACAAAACATTTTTATTGACATTTTTATAAGAATCATTATGAGACTCATCACACATATTATTGTTGGATTGACAATGTCTTGAACTTTGAATAGACATTGATGATATCTTAATGTGTAACACCTCCCTACTACATAAGCTCATTAATTATGCTCATTACTATTTACCAAATTTCCTGGTCAAGCTGACATAAAAGTTTAACATTGCATCTGTAGCATATAAACTGATTTTTGTTTGAGACAGCATCCATAATATAAAAAAGTTCTTGAATCCATATTTTGTAGCTCATCTTCACTAATGACCTTCTCAATCAAGTCCCAAACATATGCCTTTAATAACATTTTAAAGATCCTCACTCTTTTCAAAATAACTTCTCTCTGTCCACTGAAACTATAAATTTAACTCTAACTCCATGTGTCTTTCTTTTCTAAATAGAAAGGACCTCAAGTGGTATTCTTCTCCTTCTTTTCTATCTTAGTAGTCCTCAACTCTCAATGTAGACAAACCAATACAATAATCCTTTCTTCTTAATTCACACATTTCTTTGGACAACTCTCCATAAATGAAAATTGTATCCATGGATTTCTTTTAGGTATAGTGATAATAAATACTAGCAGTTTCATCTCATAATGTGTTATGTTAATTAAGCTCCATCTGGTCTTAACCTTACTTAGTTTCCAGAATTTTTGGATGGACATGGTCGACCACGTGCATTATGGACCAACAACTTGGAAGATGTCACGTGGTACTTTGAGCAGTCATGTGTCACGTTGAAAAGTAAAAATAATATTTAGAACCAATGAATATTTGTCACGTGTTACTTTGATTTTTCAATGCGACATATGACATATCCTTACTTGTGATGTCCATATTCCACGTGTACCAAATCTGTTCCAAAATTTCTCTCCTCAGTTATAGATTCTAAGTAATTAGTCAACATCTAGATCCATGCTGCTCTTCACCATTGGATTCCAACATATCTTCAATTTTTTAACAAAAAAAAATTTATTAGGAAGAAGGATGACTCAAAGCACCTACACGCGGGGCTCATAGAGCCTACAACCAAGGATTAAGCCAAGGACCAGGCCTGGGGCCGACCCACCCTACACTACCCGAGGGCTAGCCCATGCCTAAGAATATGCCAAGAACACCACCAACTACTATATTAGTATGTATGTCAAGTAGGCTGTGGGCTACCACATTGTAAATTTCTAGGATCCACTAGAAGCTCCAGCTATTTGGCTGACGAGAGAAGGCCACCGTGCACCAATGGCATTCCATCCCCGATCAGACACTCCAGTCCCACTGAATTTCCAAGGCCGCAATGCCTCTTTGCTCAGCTATCCTCTTCAAAAACCGCAGGAGAGTAGGGATCCCCCTAGCTCTTGCTCGTTTAAGACTCTAACAAGCGTAGCCAAAATGAATGCTCTCGTGCAACTTCTAAGGACAGCAGCTCCGGTGAGGCCTGAACTTGGGTAGTTAACCCATTGTTGAGCATATTAAGTGGTATTATCTCACATCACACAGTGGAGGCGCTAAATTTATCCTTATATATAGTTGGGCTCCCCCATTCATTGTTAATTGGTTTTGAATGTGGATCTGACAATTCTACATGGTATCAGAGCGGGTTTTAGCCGCACTCTTAGAACATGCCCGTGACAGTTAACTAGGTCCGCACGAGGTCCCACTTGTCGAGGTTAACAAAGGTCCTCGCAAGTGAGGGGGAGTGTTGAGCATATTAAGTGGTATTATCCCACATCGCCCAGTGGAAGCTCTTAAGCGATCCTTATATATAGTTGGGCTCCCCCACTCATTGCCAATTGGTTTTGAGTGTGAATCCGACAATTCTACACCCATCCATCTGGGCATGCAGCGTGGCTTTGATTCTCCACATCAAGATGGCTTCTTGGCAGTGGTAAATTTAGGATTTTTTTTCGAGGGGGACAAATTACATAATCAAAATTTTGATTGAATTTGGGGAGCAACGAGACCCATTTAAGACCTGCGGCTTGGATTTGTATACTATTTCTTAACCAAACTCTAAAAGTATGCCCTCGGCTGGAGGCGGACTAGCTCCGCAATGCAAATTCAGATGCGCTTTGCCACGTCCACTCACACAAAAATGTGCTCAAAAGTCTATGACGCCCTATCAGCACAACATCTACACTTAGATGTGAGATGGAGGCCTTTTCACTGCAAGAAATCATCTAGAGGAATTATATTGTCACCACCAGATTTTAAATTTTTTGCGGATCATATTTTCACCGTAAAAGATCCAAGGAAGACTCGAAAAAGTATATTTTTCGGGCCTAAATTTGACACACGAAAACAGTCCTCAAATAAGCCCGAAAAATAAATTTTTGGTTTTGTTATCGGATTTGAGGGTCATTTTCCCCTTTGAGGGTCATTTGCGTACTTGTTTCGGACAACATTTTTCGGACCATTTGAGGAGATATAGGGGACCAGATTTTCGGGTCATTTGAGGGTCATTTTCTCAGATTTTCGGATATAGGGGAAAATGATCCGAAAAATGATACGAAAAATTTCGTCAACCCGTTACACATCCTAAGAGCATCCGAAAAGCGTCCGAAATTTTTTTTCGGGCCATTTCCCACCCGATAATACTGATCCGTAAAACTTTACGAATCTGGTAGTGTGTCTCAACTTCCAAAGAAACCAACTGATTTGTTTCACCATCTGCTTAGTCCATGTTGCGGTTATTTTGCGATGGGGCTTCGGTAGCCTGCCTCGTAGGCCTGAGCGGAGACGTTCTTTCTTGGAATGAGTCCACGCTAGCTTATTCATGTCTTGGTTCAGCTGAATGCTATAAAGCTAGTCCCTGACATTCTGCTGAATGATGTTTAAAATGGGTTCAAGCAAAACGAGTTCGAGAGGACTTCCCAGATAGCGATTGCTATACAAATCTGACTTTTGGATCACTGGAGTGCACCACTGGGTGTCCCACATATCATAATCCCATGTGGCCTATGATGATGATTGACTAGGAATTTAACTCCGCTACAAGCAGCCACAACACCTTCCACAGCCCCGGCCGCATAACAATAGCACTGCTACAGTTCTTCCTACACATGTATTTGGCCAAACATAATTTCTCTTGATATATGTTCAATGCAAGTTTAGCATGTAAGGAGTCATTTTTTGTGTTATAACTTTATTTCATTGATAGAGGTGAAATGACATATTGGCAAATGCCTACAAGTGGTGGCGCGAGATCTAAGGATGACTCAACAAACCTACAATGGATAGCGCTAGGCCTAAGGAGGGCTCGAAGAGCCTACAATGCATGATGCTAGGCCTAAGAAGGGATCGAAGAGCCTACAATGAGTGGCGTGAGGCCTAACGGGCTGCGAGAAGACTATTGGGAGGCGCTTGGCTTGGGGGGCTTGGAGAGCCTACAAGATTTGGACGCGAGTTCTAAGGAGGGGGCTGATCAGTTAGGCGCTGGGCTTGGGCGGATACGCTGGGCGCCAAGCTATAGGCGTGAGAAGCAGGGTATAGAGTTAGGTAATAAGCCTGGGTGAGGTGGTGGTCGAAGCCTATTGGGGTCCGGGCTCATAGATGCTTGAAGACTGAGAGCTCTGGGAGCTGCTGCTCATATAGGGTTGGGGCAATATGCGGAAGCACTCGATTGCAAAGGTGGGATGCCTGAAGCTCAGGAGTGAGTCAGCATGCAAGGACTCGAGGCATACGCGGCACGCGAGGCACGTGTGACGCTCGAGGAGCACGCGGGCGATTAACAGACAAGAGAACCAAGCCTAGCTCGAGGCGTGCGAGACTATGTGGTACACAAGGCATACGCCGGACGGAGCTTACGGGACGTTTGAGGTGCACATGGTTTGATGATTTAGGCACGTACAGGTCCAGTAGCTTTTATAGCGACTGAGGAGCACGTGGGACGACCGTTGCAGTTTTTGCAAGCATGATAGGAACTGAGGCCTAAACTTTGACTAAAAGCTGAGCAGGTTTGTGGCAGGCATTTGGAGCGCCGATTGAGGAGCTCGTCGAAACGGGGTGGGTTGTCACCGGAGAAGATGATGATGACAATGATGACTTCAATAGGGCCAAATTCATGGCTAACCGCACCTGAATCGACGTGTTGAAGTCTTTGGTCACCAACCGAGACAATCTGCAAAAAAACAATTCAATCAAGGCAAAGTTATACACTTCATCGACTGGATCTATGACAAAATCCAAAACTCTCATATTTATGCATTAAAAATGAGAAAATACGCATGTTAGATTAGATATCAGACGTGTCTCATCATCACAATTATTAATTTTTAAAATCATATATTCTACTCTATATATATATTCCTAATAATTACTTTCATAGTTTAGTGTGTGTCTATTTGTAGATATGAATACATATATATGTTGTGAGTATGTTATCAAAATGATATTGATTTGATTTATAGATACAATTCATTTTTTATTTAATTATTACATATGTGTGCATGTATCAAAACACAACACATGTATATACTTATATATAAATTAGATTTCATTTCATAATTAAAGGAAATATACAAATAAGGAAAAAAGAGATAACTAACTAACAAATAAAGAGATAATCAATTGGTATATAATTTTTTAAGTAAAGTGTATTTAATTGCTTAATAATAAGAGCAGATAATGATGATTTTTATTGACTTCTAAATTGTAACAGTGCAAAACTTCCACTAATAAAAAATAGGGATAAAACCCAAAAGGGGCCCTAAACTACCACCGCTTACCCAATTGCGGTCAGAACTACCACGATTTCCAAAAAGGGTGCGATGAAAAAAAAATTAAACAGATTTTCTAAAATAAAATTTACCATTACATTCATAACCTAATATTATTGCAAGACTTAGATTTGTGTGCAAAAATTACATCGTTTGGTTATCAAAATAAATTATATCATTTTGCGCACATAAAGAAAACGACGTCTTTTGATAACCAAATGACGCAATTTTCGCATACAAATTTAAGTCTTATAATAATATTAGGTTTGTATTGTAATGGTAAATTTTAATTCAAAAAATCAGTTCAATTTTTTTTTATTGCACCCTTTTTGAAAATCATGGTAGTTCTGACCGCAATTGGGTAAGCGGTGGTAGTTCAGGGCCCCTTTTGAGTTTTTCCCCTAAAAACTATATTATGAACATGAATTATTTTGAGATATATTAATAAAAAAATGAAACATGAGCATCATTATAGTAAAGATTAAATATTAATTGAATTTGTAATGATTTTTTTTGGTGAAATCCTTATTAGTGATATTAAATGTGCATTATTGAATAATAACTTGTCATAAAAATTTAAAATCATTTGCCATCAAAAGTCATCCACGGTTCATCAAAATCCACTTGTCATAAAAATCACCTATAGTCAATATATGATCATATTAGTAATATAATATTTAAATTTAAGATATTATTGTGACATTAAATAAGACATGTAGTGACAAACACAAAGTGGTGGCATATCGTCTCTAATTTTTATCTAATCAAATTAAATAATTGACATCATTAGGCAAATTTACATAAATTATCTAATTAAGTTATTTATTTATTTAATTAGTTTTTTCTTAAACATTTACGACGTAATTAATTATGGACATGTCTAAAAGTTCAAAATTAAACAAAACAAACAGATAAGAAAAAAAAAAGATAACTAACAAATGAAGAAGAAATCAAAGGGAAATATATCGTTTAAGTAATGTATATTTAATTTCTTAAGAAATGGAGTATAAAATTTCAAAATATAAATAAATAAATTTGCTAAATTTATATATAAATAATTACCCACTATCATTGGGAAAAACAAAAATTACTTGCCTAAAAACACACACAGTTTATCAAACTCACTTGCCGTAAAAAAAATAATCCATTGTCAATATTGGTCCTTTTAGTAAAATATAATAACTAATGAAGGTCTATATGTGACATATAAAGTAAACTACTTGTGATAATACAAAGTGGTGACAACAATATATTATTAGATTGTGGATTTATTCAACTGCTAGTTAAAAATGTTAAGATAAATAAAAAATTGAAAGATGTATCAAGGATAAATCAAGATATGTTAACAGATCAACTCAAATAACGATATATTAAGGGATGTAATATAATCAAATAATTATGAGATATAATTAATGGTTGGTAGATACGTTAAACATAAAAAATTGAAATATATTATGTAGATTATGTATTATTGCTATTTATCTTACAATTTAGTAAACAAAATACAAATTAGAATCATAATGTTTATAATTTAATTATTTAACTAAATTTACTAAAAAATTACATTGATAATGTCTATGGTCTCATTTTTTTTATTTGCCTCCATAGAATGTCTCAAGTGTTTTGTCATGCGCGCATCTTTGTGAGAATACGTGGCTCCAATAGAAATCTATTTCACTTTATCGAGTAGTGGGAAGTGAAGTGACGTGGCGTGATGTGACCTAATTAACTTCTGTATCATATTTGATCAAAACTGTAAAAAAAAGATGGGGCTTGTGTTAGGTAGATTTCCCATAATCAAGACTAACAAAACATATTCGAATTTAAAAGAGGTTATTGATGAACGAAATGCTCAAGTAAGATTCAAAATATTTTGTAAATTTGAATTGGCAATAAATACGGAATCATAAATTAAACATTTTTTTATTTAAAAAATTTACCTCATTATATTGTATCAGTGAATATTTCGAGATCTGAATAAGAACAAAACTCAAAATTGCTTCAAAAAAACTGCAAGCACAAAATAATGGATTTGAAAATACAAACAAACACATACATAATCTCAGGATATTATTTATATACTCTAAATAAAATAAATTAAAAGTTTACCTCGTTGTCTTGAGTCCATGATTAATTCGAAAAGGGAAGATGAAGCAAAAAACACCCACTAAAAAATTATAAATAAAATGGTAGTGTTTGAATTAAGATTCACATAAGTATTTTACTAAAAATCTGACCACATGAAACAAAATAAATAAGCATTGATTTCTATATAAAAAATTAATTTAAATATGTTTAAAATTAAAAAAAACTTACCTCTTTGGTTTTGGAAAATAAATACAGGTTATGAAAAATTAACTATACTATAACAATTAAAATACAAAATAATAGTAGACATATAAAATAAAAAAAGAAGCTTACCTCATCAAATCTGAAAAATAAACACAGGTTATGAATAATTCGACCATAACAATTAAACAGAAAATAAGAGTAGATCTACTACTATAACTGAATAGGATTGGGAGCGTCGACGCTTCCGGTGTGTTCAGTTCAGTCCCAGTCGGTTCGGTTCAGTCCCAGTTGGTTCGGTCCGGTTCGGTTTTAAATTTTAAAAAATCGTTTAGTTTACAGTTTCATATTTTAAAAAGGGATGACTAATAATTTGGTTTGATTTTCAATTTTTCTTGAACCGAACCGTCGGGACGACGGGTGCCTTTACTCGTATAAAATAAAAGAGAAGCTTACCTCCAGATGTGAAAAATAAACGGAGGTTATGAATAATCAATTAGAACAATTAAAACAAAAAAAGAAAGTAGACAGAACGTACCGGAATTGTTGATGGTGAAAAAATACATACTGAACAATACTTCAATTTATAGTAATCAGAGAAATTTTGTATTGAGATGGTTATGCGATCAGTTATAAATATATTCAACAATGAATAGGGGATAATTGAATATCTTCCAAATATTATCGAGATAAATATTAGATATTGGATACGAATTAATTTTGAAATTCAAAATTTAAAAGGAAATCCTCAATGACATATTTGTGAATTAATCGAAACCTAATATTATAATCGTCCGAAATAATTAGTAACGAGGGCACGGACGTAAAAAAATGATGATATTTTGTAGATAAGTGGAATAGTAGGGACGGAAGAGTCCAAAAAATTATTATACACTGAAAAAAAATTACCAATTTTAAATTATTATTTATTTAAAATGATTGACAGTCGAATGCCTTGCGACCATATGTTTCTTCTTATCTCGGATGGATGAGATTCGGAGTAGTTGAGTTGAAGTTGATCGCCATGAATTTGCTTCTTCCGACTCGTCTCTGCTATCTCCCTTCGAGCACCCACGCATCAACCAGATACTTCCGCGGCGGCAGGCATCAGCACTTGAGAACTCAGCTGAATTCGAGCGACGTGGATGCCCAGCTACCCAGCAACGACGAGGCCTCAGCTTCCCAGCAAGGAACCGCGAAGCCCTCTGCTCCCACCACCATTCTTCCGCCTACCAAGGACCTCAAAAAGGTAGTTCAGAAGACGGCAGCCACATTCGCACCACGGGCTTCCACAGCTACCAAGAATCCAGCAGTGCCAGGGTCTGCTTTGTACAGTGTGTTTGAGGTTCAAGGGTATGCAACAATGATGCTTGGTGGTGCACTCTCCTTCAATCTTATACTTCCCTCCAATGAGCCCGATATTTGGAGATTAATGGGGATGTGGTCTATCTGGATGTTCAGTAAGTAGTAGTCTTCCTACCATAAATTATTTCAATCTATTCTATTACACCTGACTTGCCATCCATTTGCTTCAAATTGGTCTTTTAGCATCATACAAGTAGACAGGTTGAGATCAGAGATGTTGCTTTTATTTCAGGGATAAAATTCAAAGGGTCAGATAAAAAAAAATTGGACTAATAAAATTGACCATTATATTCTTAAACGGATAGTATTATAAGATTTAGATTTGTGTGCGAAAATTACGTCGTTTAGTTATCAAAATAAACTATATCATTTTGCGCACATAAAGAAAATAACATTTTTTGATAACCGAATGACATAATTTCACAAACAAATCTAAGTCTTATAATAATATTAGTTTTGAAATGTAATAGTGAATTTTATTTTAAAAAATCTGTCTAATTTTTTTTTCATCACATCATTTTTTAAAATCGTGATAGTTCTGACCGCAATTAAATAAACGGTGATAATTGAAGACCGTATGTTTAATGCTTATAGCATAAGTTGAGAATAATGCCACTTGTTTGTCCGCCACCCATTTCCTCTAATGTTCACACTTAAAAAGTCAAGTAGGGAACTAGTTGATACTTGGTCTTCACTGGTAGTTTAATCACGTGTTTGGGCAGTTCAACTATGCTGTTATTATTTTGAACTTAATAAATGATGTGGGATACCAATTGATTTATTCGGGGGTGCCATTAAAATCCACTCTGATACAACGTTAGTAAATTAGTTTCACATTCAAAATCAATTGACAATAAATGAAAGAATCAAACTATATTTATATGTTATTATTACTTTAAATTCAATGGGCAATATGAAATATCATCTCTTATATGCACCAATAATGCCACGCATATTAGATGTCTTTCATACATATGTCGGGTTTCCATAAAGTCATGTGTGCAAGTTTTCTTTCCATTTTCTCTTTACTTTTTCACTCATTTGATACGTGTGGGCTCAAGCATGACACCTCCAGTGTAACATGTTTTTCAAGATCCGCATTTCTAATAAATTATTTGCTTCTTTTTCAGCTATTCCTTCACTCAGGGCACGAGATTGCTCAAAGAATGAGAAAGAGGCTCTCAACTACCTCTTCCTTTTACTGCCATTACTTAATGTCCTCATTCCTTTCTTTGTCAAGTCCTTTGCAGCTGTGTGGTCTGCAGATACTGCAGCTTTCTTCCTCATCTATGCTTGGAAGGTAAAGATTGTATTTCACTTAGGCTGTGTTTGGTTTAGGGAATATTTTGTGGAAAAAAAAATTTGCGAAAAATGAGAATGAAATTGAATTTTTAAAGGATTCCATCTAATCTTACTTTTGTTTGGTTTGTTATGGAAAATGTCAAGGAAAATAATAAGGATTTCATTTCATTTTTCTTCATCATGGAAAGTTTCATGGAAAATGAATAATATCATCTTTGTATCTTCAACCTCGTTGGATACATTGAATTTAATATAAAAATCTTGTCAGACACATTGAACTTGTTCGGATACATTGAACCTAATAGGAGAAGTCGTTATTCATTTCATATACATTTTTCACTTAATTTTCTTTCCAATATATTTTCCATCTAAACCAAACATGAAATTTTATAAATTTTCATTCTTCGACCAAATTTTTCTTAAAACAAACAGTCTTAATCTCAAGTGGTTCGGTCTGGTCTTATGATTAATTATTCACATTTGTTGAATGATTCACAGATGGAATGGGTAAAAAAGACCGAATAGGCAAGCGGTGAGATGTTGAGTCTCAACCTCCATTGCGTCTTTCATGATACGGGCATCATACTAGACAAGTTATTCTTGTGGATAATCAAAAGCTGCAATTATCTCTGTAACATTTCAAAGTTAATTATGCTAGAGGATACATTTTGACTAGGTGAAACGTCGCCCATTTCTGCTCATTGGAATTTGCAGCTTGCAAGAGGCTTCAGAAATACTTGGCTCAGTATCATGACGGGCATACCCAATGTGTGTGTATATATATTCTTAAGATAAGTAATTCATAGTTGAAATTAATTAGAAATCTCGTGCAACTTCAGATTTTTATTTTTCAGAAATAGTGTAGTCACTAAAATTAAGGCCGTGTTTGGTTTAGGAAAAGTTAGATGAAAGGAAAATATGAAGAAAAATAAGAAGGGACGATGTTCAGTGCATTCAAATACATGCTGAATTATATCCAAAGAAGGAAAAATTCTCTCTAACTTTCCATTCCTTCTAACTTTCCCCAAATCAAACACAGTCTAAAAGTAGGAAAATTAATAATGCATACTCGGAAATGAATACTCAAATTATAAAAAATGAAGGTAAATGGATGTTCAGTGCATTCAAATACATGCTGAATTATATTCAAAAGAATATGTTCACAGCTGTCGTTGACTATTAAGACATTTATTCTCCACTTTATTAGTAAATCAAATTCGCCAAGCAAAATGTAACGGTCTAAAATTGATTTGGGTTGTTCCAAAATCAATTCAAATAGAATAAAAAATTAATTAATTTGGGTTGGATCAGGTTTAATTGGATTGGATTTAATTCGAGTTGGATTTATTTCTGGGTAAAGTAAAATGAATTTAGGTTGATTTAAAAATAAATTTAACACATTTATAAGTGTATTTTTATATTTGATTTATAAATTTTTTTCACAATAGTAACATATGAATTTACTCAAATTCAATCAGAATTAAAAATTTTGAATATGAATTGGACTGATTTAGTTCGGATTTAATCAAATTATTACAAATGAATATGGATTAATTATAACTCAACCTAAAATCAATCCATAACACAAATCTACAACTCATGCAAATGATCACTAATCACCCTAGCTAGTATACATGTTCTCAACTAAGTGTTCAATTGTTTAAATAAGGAATCAGATCCGATGCTGCGCAGCACTTTGCTGCGAGCTCGAAACAATGTCATTTCATCTGCGTAACTTAACCTCTCACCTGTCTGCTTCAACATCAATCTTTCTCTCTTGCAGACGATCCATTTTGCGACTCTGTGAGCAACTCGATTCTCGAATTTCTATTTCGATTTTGTTATTGGTTTTGTTATTGGCTGCGGTATTTGGTGATCTGATCGATGTGTCGGCTGTAAGCTTGTCGAGTGATGTACGTGTCTGGTTCGGGGTTGCTTGTGTTTGAACTTTGAATGTGGATATGCGGTGGTTTCTTCTTTTGATTTGATCGTGAGCTTCAATTTTCGACTTTATTGATTTTTCTACACAACTTGGAGTTGCGGGTGGGTTTAAGGCTAGACGAGGTGATGGGTCTTGAAACCGATTTATGTCTGGCTTCTGTCTTTCTGGGTGAATTCTCTTATGTTAATTTGACTCATAAGATTGAAATGTTGAAACAGGCACGTGAGAGGTTAATTTAGGCAGATGAAACAGCGCCGTTTCAGACTCGCAGCAAAATGCTGCAGAGTGCAGAGCGCCGGATCCGTTGTGCTTTTAGCTTCTAAATTCAAAACAACTACTACAAGATAATGTTGTTAATCAAATGAACCACATACACTTATTAGCCAATAGCTTTGGCATGAACCACAAAAACTTATAATTATATATAACACACAGACTCAACAACTATAAAAGTAATCAATAGCTTTCAGTTGTAGTGGCTGGCTTTTTGTTTCAAATTAGGAAACTATAAAGGTGGTGGGTACGCGACACTCAGCCACAGAAAATGGAAAAACCAAACTGCTGTCTGAGTTTGGTCAATCAGATTTTCTTCCAAATCCAGCAATGGATGCAGTCCTCCTCATTTTCACCTTCGCCCGGTCAATAAAAGCACTCGTTTTCTCATTAATACTCTCCAGTCTCAGACCACCTTTCACGCGGCCACCAACACCTCCTGAGCTCACTTCCGTCATGCTTCTCCTCATCTTCATCTTGGCGCGTTTGATGTAGTCTGAGAACCGATCATTGTTACCTGCTTCGCTTTTCTCGGGCAACTCTACTCCACCGGTTCGAACCACTTTCTCTTTCGAACTGGCAAAAACTGGATGCTTTTTTGTGGTTTTGGAGAACACAGAGTGATCAAACTCGATCGGGACAGGTTTGGACACATGCGGGTGTTCTGGGTAGTTGACGGGTGGAGATTGTTGGAGCGGGTTGCTGAAAGTGATGGCCTTTTTTATTCTACCGTAGACGCCATATTGGGGCTTGGAGCTGCTCTGGGTTTTCTCCATTGTCGTATCAAGCTTTCCTTCGTTTGTCGGTCTGAAGATGATCGAGTTTCAACTTTATAGCCAAATGTGAAATTGAACCGCCCAATAAATTTGATTAAATTTGGTTTGGTTTGTGATGTTTGATATTTTTTGGTGAAGAGGGGGGCGCGGTTTTGCTTCATTTTTCAGGTGATGGGAATCATATTCTCACTTTTTTTCCACACTTATATTAAGCAAAGAATATGAATCATTTCCATGCGCCTAAACCAAATAAAGATAACTTACGGTGTGTTTGGTTTAGTGAAAATTTGCGGCAAGAAAAATTTGATAGAAAATGAAAATATATTTTATTTGTGTTGAGAATTTCAATTAATTAAATAAAATAAATAAATATCACAGAAAAATTAATGGGATTTGATGGTGTGTCTACGTTGGCTGCTGCGTATTGTACAGAGTGTCGTACACAATTAGTTTACATAATATTCATAATACTAGTCCTAGTAATAGATTTATTAAATCATTTTGTATCATTGTTCCACTCGCTTCGCTCCGTTACGCTCCGACATCTACTCTATTATCTGGTATATGAGTTTATACCCAACAGTTTTTGGTTGAAGGACAGTTTGGGAAAGAAAAATTAGATTGAAAATGAAAAAGAAAATTTATTTAAATTAAAGAGTATTTTAGTGTTTCTCTACAATTTACGACATTTAACCAAACAAAAAAAATTGAATGAAATCTAAAAAAAATTCACATTTCCTTTCATTTTCCTTTTACTTCTTGTTTTCTCTAAACTAAACAAACTATATATTAGTGTCATGAAACTCATCATTAAATTTTACAATTCATTAAATGATTGGTTTTACAAGTAGTGGTTTTTAAGTACTAAAACTTTTTTAACAAATCAGCAGTTAAGCTTAATAGTTAGCGTTTTATTATATGATTCCACAGAAAAATAATATTATTTTTATGCCATGAAATGTTAATAAACCAACACTGAGGCTGTGTTTGATTTAGGGAAAATTTGAGGGAAAGGAAAATTTGATGGAAAATTAGAAGGAATCTTTTGTTTGGTTTAAAGAAAATTAAAGATGGAAAACTAAATGGAAAGTTAGATAGAAAATATGATGGAAAATTTGTTTAAATTAAAGAATGTTTTAATACTTTCTACAAAAATTTTCACCTCAAACCGAACGAGGGTAAAATAAGATGGATTTTTTGATGGATTCATTTTTTGTCTAACTTTCCTTTCCTTCTAACTTTTCTCAAACCAAACACAGCCTTAAGAGTAACTACAATGAATAATATTAACCTAGCAGATTTTTTTTTAGAAAAAAAACTAAAAAGGAGCCCTGAACTATCACTGCTTACCTAATTGCGATCAGAACTACCACGATTTTCTAAAGAGGTGCGCTGAAAAAAAATTGGACTGATTTTTGAAAATAAAATTCACTATTACATTCTAAAACTAATATTATTATAAGACTTAGATTTATATGTGAAAATTATATCATCTGGTTATCAAAAGACGTCGTTTTCTGTATGTGCGCAAAACGATATAGTTTATTTTGATAACCAAATGACGTAATTTTCACACACAAAACTAAGTCTTATAATAATGTTAACTTAGAAATGTAATGATAAATTTTATTTTAGAAAATCAGTTCTTTTTTTTTCGAAGCACATTTTTTGAAAATCGTTGTAGTTTTGACCGCAATTAGGTAAGTGGTGATAGTTCAGAACCCCTTTTGAGTTTTATCTCATTATTTTTATAAGTTGGCAAGCATAATTTTAATTGTTTTTGGATTTTATAGGATTGTTTTAAGTATCAATACAACCAAATTAATATTCAATAAGTCCCAATCACATTTAAATGAGGAATTTAAGTCTGCTAGGTTTTAATAACGTAGTTTTTTTTTAATTAACTACCACTAAAATAAGGCGCTCAGATAAGTCTCAAGTTCCTTGTGTTTGACCTGGTCTTACATTTTATCTGGTGAACATAATAATTAATCTTATAAAAAATAATAGCCAATTTAATGAATATACACATTTTTATACATTATAAAACTTTTATGAATAAAAAAAGTGTAATTAATGAATATAAAATATACAACAAATAAATAGATAAAATATAAATTTTTAAATAGGATGTAAAAATTAATCTGATTAATATTTTCATAAATGTCCGATGGTAGTATAACAAATGTATTCTTTTTTATTTCAGCACTCATGAGTTTGTCAATGCCTCCGAAGGTTGTTTGCCTCAGTATTGAACATTAGATACCTTTTTATTATGTGTCTATAATTGTTCGCTAAAGCCGTTTGCTACTTCTTGGAGCTTACTTCCATTTAAATGTGATTGTAGAAAGACGCGAACTTCGAAATAGGAACAATATATATGAATGTATAAATCCTTTCAATATATAAATTTATCCATTCAATATATATATTTTTTGATATATTTTCAATATATATTGATCAAAAAAATATAAATTACTTGGATATTTATGCTTATTTGATGACAAAGGAGCTTTGACGGTGGGAACGTGGAAGCGATACATAGGCGGAAGAAGAGACACGTGCCTTGAGTCAACGAAATGGTTGACCACCTCTCATTCATCGTCCGCCAGTAAAGTAATCCTCAGCACGTTTATCCGCCTGACTCATTCGGCAGAAAACGACAAAAATATTATTGATATTGTTAAACAAAAAAAACTAGTCGTTGCGGCAAGCAAAGCTACAAAAATTCCATTTCGATCTTCCGACGTCCAACGTTCGTCCATGTCTTTCCCTCGATACAACACTCTTCATCTGCCCATCTTCTTTCCAATCCATTAACGTTGTTGTTTGTTGGGATTGACGCCACCCCCACTTTTCTTCAATTTATTTACTAAACTGTTTAGAATGTTGTTGCTTCCTCAGCTAATCGATATCGATGGCGAAAAACCGGTATGCATTTCGTTCCCTTGATGTTGATCTGTAATGGGTGCTGGGTCGTTTTGTTTTCTGAATTTTTTTTGGGGTTTTCCCAGAGAGAACTGTTACTTGTTGGTGTTCTTGTTAGGGTTTGCTGACATTGTTATCATCTATATTTTTATTGTTTGTAGTATTGGAGGACATTGAGGTGCCGTTCGGGCAGATGCCTCGAAGAAGAGGACATTCAGTTTGCGGTTTGAGGATTGGGAGATTTTTGTTTTTTAATCTTTTTTCGTATGCCATGATACTGAAGAAGATTGTATCTAGCTGCTTTGTGTTGTATGCAGTTGGATTCAACAGTCAGGCCTGTTGTTGCTTAACTGGATGGATTCTTCCTTAATTGTTTGCCTTTTGCTGTGTAGAGAGGAATAGTCAATTCAAATCAGAGTAGCTCTGTGTAATTCTTGGAAAATAAATTCATATCATAATAATAATAATAATAATAATAAAAGATATAGAGAGTTGGAACTCTGTTGAGTAGGAGAAATTAAGGAAAGGCTTGGGATGGCGCAAGGCTTTAGGGAATTGGACCTTGAGGCGGCCTTGGGTTTTGAGTCAGTTAGCTTAGAAGAGAGACACACAAATCTTGCTTTAGGTGGAGGCAGTATTGGCGGAAATTACGTGGGAAGATTTAACCAGGAAACAGCTGATGAAGTTAGACCATTGTTGCAAAATCGTCTGGAAAACCAGGAGGATCAGGATCATTTAATCTATTTAGGGATACAATCTGTGAAGGAAAAGCATATGAAGATAAATGCTAAAAGGCCTCCAAAACCTCCTAGGCCGCCAAAAGGTCCGTCATTGGATGTTTCCGACTTGAAGTTGATCAGGGAGCTCTCTGAGCTTGCACTTGAAAAGCGCAAGAGGATTAAATGGTTGAAAGACGTGAAGAAAATGAGAGATTTTAAGGCAGCATCCCCGAGCTCCTCGAACAGCACCTCTGTTGCGCTGATAATTACTGTTCTTTTCTGCCTCATTATGCTGTTTCAAGGTGCCTATTTCTCAATATATTCCATGGTTTTTGTTTTCTTATGAATTGTATATTCAGCGCACTTAACATGTCAGAAGTTCATACCATATTCATGTTGCACTTTTCACATGTAGCACATAAGAATCTGCTTCAATATAAAGATATGAACCATGTACGTACGTCTTTATTTTGTAAATGCCCACAGGTCCGTGTTCAAGAAGTTGTTCAGTGGTAAGCTTACAGAGTTCTCCCGGGCCAATTCAGAGTCCCAGTGGAGAAGATATAATTTCAATTCAAGTCCTCAATAACCTGTCACCTTCTAATGATGGCAATGGATTTAGCTCCAAGACTAAGCAGTACGTGTTCCCTATTTCTTTTCAACAATCTTATGTGTAAAGTTCCATTATATATTTAGCAATGAGAATGGCCTATCAGTTTGAGATGTGAGAATCTTACCTCAAATATTCGGGGTGACAATAGACTGATAAAAATACTTGGAAGTCATAAACTGGGTCTCTCTTATTCCTATATATTTTCACTAGGTGTCTCATTGAGCTTGTGGGGTTTGTTATTATTTTTTCAGAAATCATTTCTTATCTAAATTTGATTATTGGTTTTTAAGTCATGCTTGTTCTTCCTACAGGTCTTCTAATCCTGCTATTGAGGAAGGCCTGACCAGAGATTCCTGATGAAACATGAGATGCTGTAACTGCCTTCGACCTTTTACCGAGTCTTTCAACTTCTGAAGTCTGTGTATAGGTTTACACAAAGTCACTCGCTGTTATAGCTTCAGCGGGTATATTTATAGATCACTAAGAGTTCTTTCTGGTTGAAGATTTCCTTACTTACTCGGCTTGTATATATGACCTAAAACTAGTTGAGTTACTTATTAAAATGATATCAATGTATAAGCATTTCATGTTTTCCATTATATCAATGCTCACCAATTATCCAAAACAAAGTTAGAACACTCATGTACATGTTTGCCACTGTGTTCAGGGTGCAGGCAGCTTTTTGATTCCTAAGACATGACAAGAAACAGAAATGATTGGTAGCTCATGGTTGGTATAGCTGCTCCATAACCAGAGAATGAAGGATCAAAACCCATGATTGCTGCGGGGTTTGTAACTGAAATTTGACATTAACTGTGCTCTGTTATTATGGTTTCAAGCTGAATGGATAATGATCATCAATAGTTGTGAAGTTAATGTTAGCTATGACTAATACTCCATAATCAGTAGAGCTGCTGTTGATGATGGTAGTCATGGTGTGCTTCTTCGGGTTAAGGAAGGATACGTTAAGCAGTGGTGCTAATGCAATACGCGCTGCAACACCAAAGGGCAGGGAGCACGTAGAACCAACCAGCAGGCGTGTTAGGAAGGGGACCGCTCGTTATCCAGCTGTCGAATGGTTAGCTTAACCAACTGAGATGTAAAAGGAGATATTACATAATTAGTTTTTTTTTGTTAAAGGGGTGCTTTGCGTTGATAAAGAATGTATAGAGAAGATAAGGAATCAAGTTCAAACTATAAGAATAATTACAAAAGAGATAAACCTACGGGGAGACTAAACTAGAAGGTGCTTAAGATGCACTTGCGAAGCCCAGTTGTCGTTGAACCTTGAGTGATGAATAACCTTGATGAAGGATAGCTTGATCAGCGATTCCATTTTGATCCCGTTAAGGACATACTGCCTACAAAAATTTTCACCTCTGAATATGTGAGCATTTCTCGCCTTCCAAATATTATTAGCACAGCCCGCTAAGTAGCAAAAAGAGATAGATTTCAACTCCTTACATGGAAATACACGAGACTGAGACCATCTGATTAAATCTAGCCAAGATGTGAAAGAGGGTATATCTCGAAAGCAACAAAGGGACAAAGCCTCTGAAAAAAGGCCTGTTGAATGGCTGCACTGAAAAAATAAGTGATCTTGAGTTTCTAGCTGAGAGTTACAATGCTGACAGGTATTATTTGTTAATAATCTCCACCTCAAAAGCCCTGCCTTTGTAGGCAGCCTGTTTTGGCATGCTTGCCATGAAAGAAATGCATGTTTGGATAATTGAGCTTATTCCAGACAAGACTGACCCACTCTGGCTAAGCAAAAATTGGACAGAAAATGTTGTAGGCAGAAGTTGCAGAAAAAGACTGTCCAGGGAGTTTCCAAGAGGCTGAATTAACATCATAGCATAACTGAGCAACCTCCCTTAATCTGAGAAGATGTTTCACAGGCTAAGGAGATGCAGGTTTGATTGACAATGACCACTTGTCGCTGTCCTTCACATAATAAGCATGAACCCACTTAATCCACACTGACTCTTTGAGCTGTATAATGTCTCATATTTGAGATAAATAAATAGAAGTGTGGATATGTTCAGCTTTCTTTATATTTAAACCACCCAGCGTGATAGGAAGGCAAAGGTCAGACCATTTGATAGGAGATTTGGAGATACCTTGCTAAAAAAACCTTCTACATATGGTGTCAATGCTTCTAAGAATATTTTTTGGTATGCCAAAAATTCTATACCAGTAAACTTGCATAGAATTTAAAATAGACCACAACAAAATAACTCCTCCAGCATAAGAGAGCAAATTACTAGACCAAGATGTAATATTAGATTTTAGAGCATCTAGAAGAATAACACAATCTTTAGATTTGACTTTTGCAAACCAATTCAATGAGCTATTCCATAACAGATCTCGGATCAGAATTGGTATATCAATACCGATTCGATCCGAGATCTTGGAATTGGAATAACTCTGCTAGTGGATCAAGAAATCTTGGTGATCTTCTCTATCTAATGAATAGGGAGTCCGTTTTGAAATCGCCCGCCCCCGCGTGTATGCTTCAACAGGAATCACATAAGGGTAGATTGATACAATAGAAACCTCTGGTAAAATGCCCACCATTTAGATTTGATACTTTGCAATCCAAAAGAATACCCAAATATTTAACAGGTAGAAGGCCTCTTGAAAAACCAATTTGGTTAGCTAGAAAAGCTGCCATAATAGAGGAAATACCAGCAAAGAAATCTGAGTCTTGGAATTGTTAACAGTAAGGCCATAATGCTTTGCAAAATCATCCATAGTTCTCTTGATCAGAGATAGAGTATGAATATTGGCATGGCAAAATATAAACAGGTCATCCGCATATAATGAGTGGTTCAGCTTAATTCTGGAGCACTTAAGGTGATATCTGAATTCTGAGTGATAGTGGAGGCCTCTGAGGTTTCTTGAGACAATCTTCATAGCCAAAAAAAAATAAGGGGAGACAAAGGGCACCCCTGTCTTACCCCTTGCCTACCCTGAAAGTAACCAGAGGAAGTGCCATTTATTAAAATGGAATAATGAGGACCTCTGATGCACTTGACAATCCATTCTAAAAAAATAGGTGGGAAGCCAAAGTATGAAAGACATCCTTCTATAAAGTTCCAATATAAAGAGTCACAAGCCTTCCTGAGGTCGATCTGATTTTATACAACATCTAGGAGAAATTCTCGATCTTGAATAACATGTAACCAAATATTAGGCTAACAGGATATTATGAACTGTATTTCTTCCTTTCACAAAAGCACTTTGTTCAAACCCCACAATTTTGGCAACACAGTTCTGCATTCTTTTAGAAAGGATACTGGAGATAGCTTTATATAAGGTATTACATAAAGCTATTGGTCTGAAATCAGTGGCAGAAGAAGGACAATCTGACTTTGGAACCAGAGCTAATAAAGTAGCATTGACTGAGGTAGGCATTCTGCACTGAGTGAAAAAATTCCTAATAGCAATGCAAATATCCTTCCTAATAATAAACCAATAGGCTTTAAAAAAATTTGCTTTGTAACCTTCTGGACCTGGGCTCTTGTTATTGCCCATTTGAAAGAAACTGTCTTTTATCTCTTCATTAGAGAATGGCGTGCATACACCTACAACTCAAAGTCAGTAAGGACATTACCTTGGATATTATCAAAATTTAGGGGAAGATAGTGCTGCTGATATCTAAGGATGCTTTGAAAATGATCAATGAAAGTGGTAGTTATGGCAGTAAGTTGTTACAGGAGTGAGAAAGGCATGAGAGTTCATTAGCCATATATAAAGAATTTAGTACACTGATAGAAGGCAGGAAATTGTACAACTCTCCATTATCTTTTACCATTGTCCGCTTCTACTTGCTCAATTCCTTTTCTCTAACTCATATCTTTCCCTCGGTTGGCATCATTGGTGCTTTCATTAAGAGCAGACACCCACAAAAATGCCAACCAACACAGAATTAGCAGCTCAGTTGGCAGAACTTAAACAGACCATGGGTGAAACTCTCTCTGCCCAAAGTCAGGCCTCCCAACTACAAAGCCAACGACATGAGGAGCAACTAGCTCAACTCATGGCATTGTTCCAAATCCAGAATCAAAGAAACATCGATCCCACAACCCCACCACCTAACCCAGAAAAGCAACCCATGTACACCTCATCATCATCTCGGATAGCACCCCCTCTCCTTAGCTCACCTCCCATATCATCTAGACAACCCCTGCACAAACCTCACCTTCCCCTCATTCCGTCTACATATGGACCCTTACCCTTTCAAGGTAACTTACCTAAACTAAATTTACCATTTTATCCCGGAGAAGACTAGGTCGAGAGTTGGCTATTCTAAGGTGAAAGGTTCTTCAAATTGCAATAAATAGCTGAAAATCACAAGTCGATGGTAGCATCCCTCCACCTCACCAGCCTGGCACTTCAATGGTATCGCTTTATGCATACCATAAGCAAAATCCAGTATTGGGGTCAACTGGCAGTAGAACTGAAATGTTGACTCAGACCTTCTGACTGGGATGCAGAGGTGGAGCTCAACTAGCTAATTTAAACTACCATAGTGCCGACATTGATAGTGGAATTTGAGACACTCTCCACTCACACGCCGGGTTTGTCAACTGACA